>NNCF01126749.1:163396-373596 GCA_002313205.1 Laupala kohalensis
TTCTGTTAAAAACTATAATTTATCACAGTAATACGCAAACGTTTTTTATAGAAAGTCTAATATCTTTTACATTGCCTATGAAGACCTCTCGAGACAACGAATCTCGAGATGTCGTTTAAATATAGAGAATGGTAAAGTTTATTGAAGTCAAGAATATACAGAATATTTTTGTTATAGAAGTCCAAAATGTGTATAATAAAAAANAAACATTTTATCTTGTTACGATTTACCTGGCGCACTATGTCTTCCAAATATGAGCGCCGTTTCAAATAGACCTACGATTGGTCGAACGAAACTTCCCCTCTCGAAGGGAAAGCAAGAGGAGGGAGGCGTTGCAAACCTAACAGATCCAAAACTGGTCAGAGCGTGGGATTTCGAAAAATAAATGGGCCCTTTTATGTTATCAGTAGTTTACAAGTACTTATAAAGTACATTAAATTAGATATAAAAATTAAATATAAATTTTAACAGCATGAGACCTTTTAGAACAAATTTTACAGTCGTGTTAGTAGTGATTAAATTTGACACCTTATGCTCACTCACTTGCTTGACCGACTTAAAGTTTAGGAGATAGGTATAGTGGACCATTTTACTTGCGGACCTTTTAGCCCCACTCTACCCTACTCTTTTTATTTCGATGTTACGGACACTTCGTTGAATTTATATTATCAGTAGATTATAAAGGAACAAGTGAGTGATCGATTCATAATTTATCATTGAGGGATTTTGTTATCAAGTAAGAGAAATCAAAACGTACAAACAATTAAGAGGAGTTATCTATCTTTGAGATGGAAGTATTTATTAAAAGTCTTAATTACAAATTATCTTTCATCCCTTCTTCTGTCTCAAGTAGTTATACTGTAGTTTGAGACAATGTTTGAAATAAAGCGTTCAATGGGAAATGA
Source organism: Laupala kohalensis (assembly GCA_002313205.1). Lineage (NCBI taxonomy): Eukaryota > Metazoa > Arthropoda > Insecta > Orthoptera > Trigonidiidae > Laupala > Laupala kohalensis. The sequence continues at coordinate 164,302 of NNCF01126749.1, forward strand.
ATCGTGCTATAGAGTTTCTCAATCGGTAACAGTTATGTAGTGTCATGTGGGTTTCAAATTCAAACACGCCTAAACTTGGCCAATGCTTCATTATGATCAAGAAAAAGATACGTTGTGTAGGATACTGAGTAATAATGACTTCTATGAGTATTTCATACATATGTCATGAAACCTGGTATGCAGTAGGATATGGAAGGATATACTAAACTTCTTAAGCGTCACCTCATATATCTGATTTCGGATCTCTGCAACTTACAACCATGATTGGAGTATAAAATTGATACGATAGGTTTTCTTTTGATGTAACATATGGCTGTCATTTATACTCTCTGCATATACTTTTAGTATGCGGCTGATATGACATTCATATAACATACTCGTACCATAAATTAATTTCATAACGAAGCATATCCTATGGTAACCTGTTGCTAGCCATCCTAGCTTAATTTTCAATTTAATTTCACCACGTTTAGACCAATTTTATCCAAATAAAATTTTGCAATCTATTTTTATCGTAACACTTTTACTGAATCAATTGTTGGGCAATAGTAGAAACCTCCAATTCTGTGATCTTAACTCCCGACCAGCAGAGTAAATGCAACCCACATTGTTAGTGAATCGTATAAGTTACGTTGTCCTAAGTGACACATTCATTTGTCAACGTGGAGATGAAACTATGATATACATTACTTTAATACGAAAGTAACGTCAATAGGATGTTGATTGCATAGACTCCCTAAGAAATTATTATTTGAAATTCCGATTTTCCGAAAGGTAAATCGTACTCGGCGTAAAGTCGGTTAATTCATTATATACAAGGTTCTCAAGGGGAGGAAAGAAGCTCTAGTTCATTTTTAATAATATTATATTATCATCCAACATTCAAAAAACTGTTTAGACGAAAAATAAGTTCACGGGTCCTTTTACTGATGGAATGCAACGATTTGTAACTATGCAACATTGTGTGAATTTGAATTTTACGTCCAAATAATTTGCTGCTCTTGTTGTATCCTAAACTATCTGCAGTTCTCACAATATTATATCACCGGATGTTTTGGATTATTACACTGAAGTATTCCAAATATTCCTGGCTGACATTTTTCCACGTTTTCTATCACGTAAATGAATGATGTCGAAATAGAAACATTAAATGTTCATTGCGTACTCGAAATTCAATATTCAAAGAAGCAAATTTTTTGAGATATTCCACGAATAATTCTTTCAAAACGAAGGAAGTATACATTTCTTTCAGTAATGATGTATGACATGAATTGTAATCCACTGTTTTCGTTCTCTGAAAACTTTTCGATTAAACCTGCTGTGAAATTCGACTGCTTCTGCTTCCTTGGAGGCTGCCAGCGGACGTCGGAAGATGCCTCGCTCATACCTTTGGGACGCTGCTTGACCGCAAGGTTCAGGTGTCTAACGAAGCAATGACAACTAACTCCCTTGTCTCCCTCTAAGTTTACTGGCTTACTCAAATGATCTTACTAGGAAATTACGCGCAGTTGGTTCCTCAGTCATCAGTGTCATTGCAGAAGACGTCTACCTCTTGCCCTGAAACTATTGTCTCTGATGAGATTTCATCTTTCTCATTCGAATCAAGCGATGCTTCCCTTTTGTTCTACTCTTAATTATATACCCTTTTGCTCTTCCATGGAATGTTTCACCTCCATTGCCAGTCAAACTAACTTTACCACCACCAATGACCCTGCCTCTACCACCCTTGAGAAACCGCGTCCGTCTTAGATAAACCCCTCTCGAATAATTGGGTTAAGTCGACCCAGGTACCGCAGCGTCCTCACACCTCTTCCTTCCCTACACCTAGTTACAAAGGCGACGGTGATGGCCTGTAGGGTGAATTTTCCAACTCCTGCTTAAGTCTTAAATGATGGTCTTGCTCCAAAAACGGTAATTATGTGCCGAGCGCTCACGAAGAAAGGTCAATAAATCGGATGTCAATGATGTGTGTACTGACTCAGAAGAGAATTTAGCAATATGAGATTGGTGGCTATCGTAAATTGTTTAAAATACGTTAAGGAAACAAAATGAAATCCTCTTCCACAATTTTAATTTTCATGTTTCTGCGAACTTTCCTCATCATAAGTGTTCTACAACAATAATCAAAATAAATACACGAGAAATCTAAAAAGGAACAACAATTAATAAACGTAATTTGAGTAATAAAATATATTAATTAAAATTGTGGAAGATAATTTCATTTTGTTTCCCTAACATGGTTTGCAACTTCCAAAAGATATCGTTTGCAACAACGAATATTTTATACAACAATTTTATACAAGTTTCATGTGGAAATTCGATTCTAATTTTTCGCGTCTTATGAATTACTGGTACCGGAAATAATATTTTGTACTCTTATGAGTTTTTTTAATAAATTCTACAATTCACGAGTACTTTTCACGAGAAGAGACAAATTATATAGTATCCGTGTAAATGAATATAATTTCCCTTGATATTTGAAATCAATGGAAAATATTTTACCATTTCGAGAGGGACAATTTATGAGGATTAATCAGTGCAAATTCTTCAAACTGTTTCATAGTTTCGTTGATAAAATTGTTTAGTTGTTACTAACACAAGCTAAAGAATATTTAATTTCTTAATAAAGATGTGATCAAATTTCGGCCAAACTACTCTCTAGCACCGAAAACGTGACATATTTGAGTTCTTATTGAGACATATTTCCTCTTGAGCGACACGTTTTATTTGTTTTCCATATCTTTTACTTATGGTTAGTTATCTATTATTTTTCTTTTATACCTTCGCCGATAACAATATGTCTTTTTCAAGTACCTGATGTGGAAATCGCAAAAGGATACGTCACACTGGGGCATATCGTTGTCGAGACACGAAGAGGAAATCATCTTCAGCACGAGGTCTGCACGAGTATTGGTTTGAGACGCTGCTCCTCTGAGTGACCAGTTGGTGGGAAGAAGAGACTGGGAGGGAAGCCACACGAACGACAGGACAGAACAATCTCGAACCGGAAGCCCAAAAGAACCACCGTGTGCATCCGGCCGTTCATCTTTTTCATTGTATCTGCGCCCAAAATGCTTCACCGCACACGGAACAAGCAACGCATTTTGCCGGAAGACCTGCTTCCCTTGTTATATCATTCTACGGTACGAAGGACGGCTACTCGGAAAGAAAGGAAGGAGAAGGATGCAAGGGTGAGTTGGACAAGAGGACAGGGCAGCTAAGGGTGCATTACTTAGAAACAATATGTAGAAGAAGCTAACAGAAATTGTGGACATACAGGTGACGATTTAGTGCTGCTACAAAGTGGATTCTCCTTAAACAATGAGCTACATCGCAACACTGTATGTATGACTGATCCTTAGGCATGCACGTTCAAGTCAATGATCTGCAGATTTCATAAGTTTTGGATAAGTTTAAAAACGTGTTTCTCGTCTTAGTAATTTCGTAAAGTTTTCAAAATTGAGAAAAACAATTGGGAGATTTAGAAACAAAATAATGGGTCATAGAGAACTTTATCTTTAGCGATGATTTTGAAATATTGTATATTATGGCAGGACTAATATATAAAAAAGTTGTTATAGCGTTATAGATCACGTAGAGTATAAAAAAGTTGTTATAGATCACGTAGAGTAAACTTGGTCATTGTACTGTGGAAAGAGACACTCACTTCTCCACAAAAATGGCTTTCTTCTAACTTCCTTACATTGTGTGAGCGAAGGACGAGACAAAGAGAAAGAAGAGAAACATAGCAGTTCTGAGAGCTGGGGATCATCGCTTCGTTGCACTCTTCAGCAATCAAAGGAACCTCCAGAAAGAGCAAAAGATAGGAGGGGTAGAATATTCCCGCAAAAATGCATAAAACTACAGCCAGAGGATATATTTACTCAAAGTAATAAAGAAGGTACTGTATCTGAATACTACATAAATATATTTTGACAGACACGCTCGTTACAATATTTGTATAGTACTACCCCTCTCAGTATCAGAGTGAAAGACCCTAGAGCTCCACGTGATAATCTATTTCTTCCTTACCTGTCCTCTCCCTAAGGAACTCTCATAAAATAATGATTTCTTTTTAAAGTTAATATAATAGAAACTCTCCCTAAACAGCTTTTCCTCAATTGTGAAAAAAAAACTATTTTTTTTATATTACTAGAACCCTCTAGTGCATCAGAATGAAATAGACAACAGTAAATTGTTCAAGCATAAAATTTACACCAATGCATTCTCTCATCCCATCGCCCTAACAGTCGGTCAACGATTGACGTAGCCTCCTCTTCTACTCTATGAGTGATTTAAATACTTTTTTATTTTTATTACATATAAAAAATAAAATATATTTGTTGTAGTACCTTCTCCGTTTAACTTACTCAGCTTGATCAAGAGCCTTTTCGATCGAAAATATCATCGACAGGCCCTGAATACAAATTCTTCTATGTTGATAATAAATGACAATAAAATTATATAGATCTCGTTCGTAAACAATGTTAAATTGACATAAACTAGATAAACGCATCAACTAGATGTCTAAATTGATATCGTGCTAGCTGTTTCATACAATTTTACGTAGTTTGATAAATAGATATCTCTACAGAAACAGCTCTAGTGCTTACTCACCTCCCCTGCGGTGGCTTACTCATTTAACTCGTACTAACTCCTGACGAGTTTTGATTACAACTTTTGCACTGCACATGACTTGCAAAAATTGAACGTAAGCGAGCATTCGTCAGTTGGGAATGTTCTGAACTATTTAAGACGTTTAAGACAATCCAACGAGTATAAGAACTGTAAAGCTACAATCTGACAGACAATAGACGAACAATACAGACATTGGATCGTTCATCATCTGCAGACATTCATCATCATACATAATCTTGAACATAACTATTCCTCGCGAAAAAATCATTACTTCATTTCATTTAAGGCTCATCTAGTAAAACATTAACTCCGTCGAAAGAGCACGTAAGTTCATTAAAAAGCAGTGAGTGAACAGCAAGCGTTATTTAGACCTGGGAGGCAGAAAAGCTGCTGAAATATAATGATTTGGCTATAGACATAAGAGTTAAAACAGATATTATCCCTGTCATTGTAGGTTCCCTTGGTGCGCATTTTGTTAATTTAAAGAGGCATTCAGATTTCATTTAAGGCAAACCAAGGTAATGGGAAATACAAGAGATCTCTCCTTTTGGCACAGCCCATGTTTTAAGAAAGCGCAACTAATCATTTAGAGAGAGAGAGAGAGAGAGAGAGTAGCAACCTGGGATTAGAAATTTCAACAAGCTAGAACACCTTTAGAGCTGTAAAGTCAACACCACTACATAATAATACTTATAGCAGGACACTGGCAACACCCCGATGAAATTTCTATCATATCTATGCCATATCTGCTCGTCATCTTTAAAATGAATTTTAAAAAGTGAAAAATGTAAAGATATTTTGTTTCGAGTATTCCAAAAAATGATTCAGTTTATTTTAGACTTGTACCAATTTCATGATATAACAGAAGAAATAATTTTCGATACTAGTTTTTAAGCTGGAGCATACCTCAGTGAATTAGGATAACATTTTTTGACTTTCTTACAAATAATTAAATATATTTACGAAGCTCCAACCATTTATGAAGTTCCACCCAATTATGAATGTTTATTCTACTTAAACTTATAGATCATCTTTACACATACAACGATGTATATGTTGGGGAAAATGAACCGTTTAGTAAATTTTGTAAACCATGAACATAAAAATATATTTCTAAGTACTTATAAATTAATTTCCATCTCTATCATTTTAAAACAAGTGCATAAAGAAATTTAAATAGTCAGAAACTATTATTTAGTCAAACATATATTTTCTTTCATAATTCAAACGTAATTTATCGTTTCAATACTCGAATTTTGATGTAACTGGGGGAAGAATGTGACTCGTACCATCGAGAGGTTCCATTGCGATTATCGACGATCAGTCGTATTATAATCCGATTTATATGAAATCGTGGCGGATAACTCTTTGGGTAAACTTCGTTCCTCTTGATGGGGTCGATTGATGTGCGTTGTGAGGGCAACGGCGCTTCCATTAATTCCAACAATGCCCTTACAGTATTATCTGGCGAATGACCATGGAAAGAGAAGTGGATCTGGAATCAAGAACATGAAGGAACAACCTCGCGAGGAGTACAGATTTTTCGCACTTGGTTTTGTTTGACCTTGTGTTCTTGAATTAGTCTTTATGAATCAGATGAGAAACATTGCAGTAATAAGAAACGTGGGTAGTAATTTTTAGCTGGGTTATTTCCAATATACATACAAATCTATTATTTTATATCTTATAAAGTGCGGTTCCAATTGTACTATTTTCTTATGCCACATATATTAATTGCCAAAGGAAACCCTGTCAGAATGATACATAAATACACTTTACTGCTACGAGCTGTGACAAATCTAGGAAAAAAACCTTGTCTGTATTAGTTTATTGTCCTCCACGTGGTCATACGCAGTTTGTACTGTTTTTTGACAATAAATTTATTATTATTTCCTTGCCATTAACCAACTTTTCAATTTGTGAAGAAAATTATTTATTGTAAGGAAATTTGAGATTCTGTGCAATTATGATATGTAATAGCTTCTGGAAAACAATGTTAATGATGATAATATTTATATTTGAGCTACGCGAGTTCAGAGATAATTTATTATTATTTCTGCTTGGTTTTAATTTTTAAATTTTCCAGTTTCTACTTTTTTATTTCGATTTCCTTCCTAAATTATATCGCTTCCTTAATTATTGGAAGCCATACGTCTGCAAAACGTTTCAATATCCGTTTACCAGAGTATCTGCTCACTGTGCATAATATACATCTTGTATACCTACTCTATGTTCAATGTACATAGCGAATATTTCTGTTGAACGTGACATCGATAATCTTACTTTATTTTGAACTTTCCTTATCATAATTAAGTTAGAAAGAGAGACTCTTCGGACAATTTATACAAACAATGTATACAGACGATTATCAGATAACATATACATTGCATTATCATACTGTAGCAATATTTAACACAATAATAGTGAATACTCTAGATCCGCACGCGGTACACGGCACAAGACGTACATTCTTTTACAGTTTCAACAAATAAAACAATTTTCATCCCACATTCATAATTTCCAAGATGATTAACAAGGATATATTTCAAATATTAATTTGAAGCTTTTCAAATATGTGCATTTTTAGAAATTAAAAATCAAAAGTTTGATAATTTTGTGGGGCTTTACGGCTCGTCGACATCTAGTCCATTAGAGCCCTAAAAAATTGTACAGTTAGGGAAAATGCAGTTACTCACTAGGGAGAGCCAACACGACTCTCCGCATATGTGGGACTCGCCGAATGACTCAACCATACCCACTAAAAACCTTCCTGAATTACAACATACCAAAACATATCTCAAAACCAAAAATCAAAACATTGAGGATAAAATATGAGTGGGGGACAAAAAATGAGGAAATAAAAGATACCCTAACCCTCATAGCGCCGGGATCGTAAAGAACAAGAGGTGACCAAGGAAGGTCAGGAAACAGAAAGGAAGGTTGCCTGGCACAAGTAAGTGGAAGTAATGCCTGACTCAGCTCGGGGCCCCGTGTTTGCCAAACACGTACTTACTAGATGTAAGTCCTCTGGGGGGAAAAGTTTGATTTTGAATGAGTTAATTTTTTGCTTCTCTCACCTATGGAATATAGCATATCATTGAAAAGATAATTGAATAAGGTATAAAGTGTACAATGACACCTCTACCAGCTCTCTATCTCAACTAGAAGAGCAAACGTTTTGTGTAGAGCGGTTTATACTTTGTTGTAACCTTCAAACGGGATGAAACTTTACAACAATACTCCGTATTTTTCTTCATCTATATGATAGCTACGTTCCTACAAAATTTTAACAAATTCTGAGATGGTGAGGTTTAGACCCTGTTTCGATTATACGTGGAATTACCCTAATACAGAAGTTTGAAGGTATTGTCGAAGAAACTCCTTAGGAACAAACATGTAATGTACCAAACGATGTATATCACGGAGATATAATGATAAATTGTCGTGGATGGGTTATGATTTAATTACGGGGAATTGATTTTGTATCGTTGTATATTACACCTTGTCAGGTAGAAGCAACTCATATATTCCACTTGTGGGCGTGGTTAGCGAGTCACCGGGCAATCTGTGTCTCATAGAGTGATTTGCAACAAACACCATAGGATGATAGTTTGATGACCGTCGATATATCGAGAGTTGACGGTGGCGGGTATGGTCAACGGCAAAAAAGAGACAGGAGAGCCTATATTAGGAACGCGCAGGCGAGCTTAAGTTGTTTTTGAGTAAGACAAGAAGTGTAGGGTTCTTGCTCGATGGGTCTGTCAGTTGCTCATTTCATTGTCAACCCTGATTAAAAGTCAATTTTTAGTTCCGTTAAGATCAACGTGACAATTATTTCACCTAAGTATCCATTACGTCTACAGTATCGTACCGAACGAGATACGAACAGAGTGTGTGAGGTCGCTCATAGACTGGGTCATGATTTAATGGTCATTTTTCTACTCACTGAAAAAAATACCTGAGCTGGGGTTGGTGATGTATTGGCTGCCAAGCGGACAGACAATACGTGAGCTCGCACAGCTAACGTCCGTCTGCTATGACGTGAATTTTCGACCTTCTGTATCACAGCGTACAGCATTAGCTCTCACAGCTTATGTAGCTAATCTGCAAGATAAGAAAACGGAACCTATAGTAGATAATGTTGCCAACCAATAAGTATGTAATATTGATTGGACGTGAGTCGATGTCGACTATCTGCATGCATTCTTCTCGATATTTTTTCTCAACTTTCTCGATATTCATTTTTATTACAACTCCGTGGTTTTACCTTCTTTCATAATAGGCGTATATCAAACGTTCTTGTTTTCGACGTCCGTCTTCAGGTATCCGCCCGCGCCAGTATTCGATCCAGGGTCCTTTCCCGCGAACGCTAACATTGAGCTACTGCAGTATTAACTTGTGTTATGTTGTCTAAGAGTTGACACCATAGTATTGGTACCATGAATAGTAAATACGTAAAATAGCAATCATCTCTAAAATCTTGAAAAATATATCTTTAAATACCAAGAAAATGGTTTTTATGTATCCAAACGTTTCTTTATTTTGAATATACTTGGAATTTACTCTTATTAGATTAATACATTTGAAAATATCATATTTAAAATAATAATTAGGTATTTGCCATTATTAACCTTCAGAAATTCAAAATATCAGTGAACGGCTGCTCGACGTCAAGAAAACACTGTAAATATTCGTCGTCTAGACTTCAAATTTCGGGCTACGCAACGTCGGGTTGGCGTCGTTTAGTCGTTGTAATGAATAATTTGTTCAAGTAAACAACTATTCATAGTTGCGAAAGCCATGGTCGATTTGACTCCGTAAAACAATTGCTGAGAGTGCGCCGCCTCAGTCATGAGTCAACGAACCGAATGCATAAAAGGCAGCGCAGCCGAGTGTCATTTAACTGCAACTACGAACGAGATCAGCGGCGAGGAACAAACACCAGTTCTTGTAGCTATAGCTTGGGATTTTTGAGCGGGGCTGAGCTGTTGCGCGCAAAAATTATAAGCTATAGCTGTTGATGTAACTTTCTTCCTCCCAGTCAAAACAGAGTTAGCTTCAGCAGTGATAGAAAATTGTTATCGTTCAGACGGAAACTGTTTTACGGCAGCTACAGAATAAGCTGTGGCAGCTAATGGTACTGTCTTTCCGCCAGATAGCCAACGCGTGAGCTTTCGCAGCTAACTTTAGACTGAGCTGTTTAACTTTTTTTGTCGTGCAAGACACACACATACACAGTTTGAGATAGTGTGAAATTGTGTCTGCCTGTTTGATCACCACTAAACCACAGAACCGATCTTGATGAAATTTGACAAGGTGACAAATGATCATAGGTAACTTTTATTTTAAAAATGTTTGAAAGAAAGATAGAAGTATTTTTACAAATGTCGAAATCAGGGGGAAAATCTGCTATATTCCTTTACACAGCCTAAAGATTATATATAGGTTACAACTATGTTAGGCAAAATTGTTCATAGGATCAGAAGAGAAAAATTTACTGTCAAGTTGGCGGTGATCTTCATTGATGTATTCCGGCAAATTCATTATGACAACAGTGGAGTTTTTGTCTGCTTTTGTTATAATTATATCAGGATATTGATGGAATTTACTAATAGCTGAAAATTCGTTGGAAATGGACATTGTATATTGTATATCCATCAAATTACAGTCTACTCTATCCCCAACATTATGTACAAGTTTTACCTGGTATAGACAAAATTAAACCTATTCTCAAAGATTTTGCCACTCCCTTCTGACTTTCTCTCCCGGCACAAAATTCTATTCACAAACAAAATCCATCAATCCAGTGAATGCAAATCCATAAATTGCATTTACCTGCTAATTTGCAGTCTTTGTAAAGTTTTATGCAGAAGAAACCACAACACCTCTCAAGATCTGGATGAACACTCACAGAGCTCATGTGATAAATTTATGTTTTCTACTTGTTCCCTCCCACGCTTAATTACATCATACAAATTTTAATGAATGTTTTAAAGTTTTGATTTTTAAATTCTCTCCAAACATTCTTAATTCATAGATGAAAAAACACGTAAATTAGGTTTCATCTGGTCTCTAGGAGCCTGAACCAACCCCGGTTTCAATTGTTGAAATTTTAATTCCCTTCTTTCTCTTTCATTCCTTCCAACAGTCAGTCACCATAAGGTGAAGAGAGGTGAATCACTTTATTATCAACGTGACTGATGAAGGTGCAAGCCGAAATGTTTCTTAAAATATGTGAGTTTCGTTTAAGAGTTTAACTGTGTTTTGGAAAAGGTCGTCCGTGAGTGGGGCAAAGAACTGACTAATCAAGGAGTACAAAATGGAATCAAACTAGAGTACAGAAACCAAAATCTTAATATCGATTGCCCAGCTTTTGCAGATGATCTTGCATTTTTTTCTGATTCCTTAGATACAGTCACCGAACAGATTATTCAGCTTAAAACACAAGCAGGGAAGACAGGCCTACAGATCTCTTTTGAAAAGACGGAATTTTTTACAAATATCAAATCGGCACCCAAAGAGCTCTTAGTGGGAGAAGAAAAAATTAAACGAGTAGATAAGTTCAAGTATTTAGGAGAATTGCTTACACCATTCTTATCAGAGAAAGAAGCCTTTATATTGCGTATGAACAAAATGGAAATGGCGTACCATTTAACCAAGGGTGTCCACAACAAAAGTTCCATATCCTTCTAAGCTAAGCTAAGACATTACGGCTGTGTAATTCGTCCAGAAGTCTTGAATGCATCTGAATGTCTAACGATGAACACAAAACGTATGTGTCAAAAATTGGAGGCCAAGGAAGGGAAGATCTTGAGAAAGATTTTGGGTCCCATTAGAGAGAATGGGGAATACAGAAGAAGAAATAACAGTGATCTGTACACCCACATTGAAAAGATTACAGACACCATCCGGAAAAGAAGGATTACTTTTTATGGACATATCACACAAATGCAACCTTCAAGACTGACCAATCGCATTATTACCTTCTTCCAGAAGAGGAAAACAAAAGGGGCATGGTTCACTGAGGTGGACAAAGATCTTCAAGATGTAAGAATTGCACATAAGGACATCCAAGAGCGTGGTCCACTCAAGAAGAAACTCGAAGCGTTCCACAGTTTCCAAGAAAACCCAAACTGAAAACTGGAAAAGCGTGGACAGAGGAGAGGAAAGAACAACACCGAGTGCGCATGTGAGAGTACTGGGCGAACATCAAAGCCAGAAGAAATAGACAGTCGAAATGACGTGGTCCAAAGTTGGTCGAAACCACATGAATGCATGAATAATATATCACTAATTACGTCCCTCAATACAAATGAATTGAGTATATTAAATAACAAAGTGAAAACTAATTGTATAAGAATGTAAATGATATTGATAATAATATTATGAGGGAACATATTATTTACATATCATTTATTGAAGCAGATATTATTTTAATTCTACGTCAACATGATTTTTAGGAACTGCTTTGAAAAATATGCTGAAAGTAGTTTCATCGGTTTCTATGTCTAAACGCTCAGCCAAATTTCTGATCTTCAAGATACGAACAACAATTTTTCACAGCCACTTACTTTTTTACCACTTCTTCTGTATTCTGAATATTTTTTATCGTTTATGAAACGAAAATTTCTCTTTACAAACAATTTCAGCCAACATTACGAGTAAACATGACAAACGTCTACAGTCATGCATGACATGAAAATGTTGGCACTTCCATTGCATGATATTGTGGTCGGGGTGCTACTTGAGTTCCATAAATGTGCATAGTGCAATAATTTAACTTCCAGTTTATCTCGAGAAGTGATGACAGTGTAAAGAAAAAAATTGACAGTTGTTTCCATATGAAACAACGCAATCATCGATGAGAGTATTGGAAGAAAAAAGTGTCCCCAAGAGAACTAGTCAGTAATACCGCCAGCACAGAAATGGCTAAGCTTTTGCTTGCAGTGATGTTGGTGACGATGATGAGGAGGTTGGCTGTATATGAGTTTTGGACGATGAAAGCTGCCTTTATCCGGAAAGACCCACGGAAATGTACGCGCCTACGTAGCAAATTGTGGTTATAATGTGGACGGGATTTGTTCGGCTCACCGCAGTACCTCGAGCGCTAATCTCCGTAGCGTTGCTTCCACACACTTTCGTCTCTCTCCTCTCCGCACTGCCATTTTCATAATACTTGACTTGGGTGCGTCGTTTTCTTCTTCAGACATATTTCTTTGATTGCACATTGGAAAACAGGTAGCTTTAGAGGTTAAATTTGTGTATATAAATAATTTTGAAAAATTTCACTAAATGTTTTTAAAAATATAGAACAATAATTTCCATTTTCAAAACTTGATTTTAGAAAAGATTATGAAGTCTACAAACAGTATAACTTTTAACAGTAGACACTTTAAAGTGATAATTTTGTTCAGAATATTGCTATGTACTTTGCTTTTTGAAATTATTATTCTTTGCTTTTTGAAATGAAAGCATTCTTTTATTTTCCATTTTGATTCAAATAAAGTGAATATATTTTTGAAGTTATTTTATCTTACTTATAAATATTCTACGATAAATGGAAATCATTGTTTGGTATTTTTAAGCAATTAGCATACCACTCATACAATACAATACCATACAATTAGGGTAGCCACGTTAAACAATGGTGGAACGCACGTCTCTGACCTTATTTATTCTACACCGTGTCACTCAAAGTTTGGGAACCTAATGCAATTATCCATATTTTGCCACAGCAATGATTTTTGTATCTAGTTAATTACCATATCCAGTTAATTATGATGGGCTGATGAAGTGACACATGTGGCTCACCACTGAAGCGATGGTAACTATTGCCCTGTGTTCAGAAGATGTGAATTTAATTTACATAGCATGTCATAAGTAGTATGGCCGTCAAGAAGAGGTCTGGGAAATATTACTGAACAATATGATCATAAATTGTATGTGATGTACTACTATGTTTCTAAAAATGAAATATTTTCACTCATTACCAAGAATAAAATAAAACTTAAGAGACAAAACAAAATGTAACTAATCACCCGAAATCCGCTTTAATAAACCATATTTGCATCCATTGGTAAAGAGACTTCACATGAGTCAACATCTGAAAGTGACCCTTAAGCTGATGGAGATCGTATTATGTTTTGCGCGTATGTTGGCGTACGGAGAAGTCAGACGTAGAAGGGTTGGAGAGTGGTAGCGATCCAAAGTGCAGCTATTTGTCGTGGTGTCGCAGCTCTCAGTGGAAGGAGGGTTTCTCGCATTGCAGTGCTGGTGCCTCTCGCTCTCGCATCAGGCATTTCGCCAATGGGCAGCCGAGGAGGTTGCAGACAACGATGGGGATATCACATAGAAAGTAAATATCAATATAAAAAGTTCAAGGGTGCAAACTTATGTTCTTAAAATTACTACACTTTTAGAAACTCTATTTTAGCAAACACATTGTTTAAGACCCAGAAAAACGAACATTTACAAAATTTTCATTACAATTAATGCAACCAACATGCGTCAATATGCGAAGTAGTTGTAATTTAGATAATCATTTTAACAAATAGGAAATGCGAAAAGATTAATTATTCATGATTATTATATACAGCGACAAAATCACTCGAATATTTTTATTTACGAAGCATTCTCGTACCCCAAATATGAGAAAATGAGGATTAAATGGAAGAAAATTATAATAAAATACTATAGAGTGATGTGGAGACAAATGCCTCACAGAAACAGATTTTCTTTCACCAAACTAACTATTTCTGAACCGTGACCTGTGCTGTAGTGTCTTCACTGCTGAATTTAATAGTTTTTCTTACTTCCTTCGTCCTGTGTCGTTCACATAACCCATCCCTGACGCTGCTGACAAAATATGACGTGAGAAAAGGTTATTCGGAAAAAAAATGTTTGCCTACTTTGTAAACAAGATTCTTAATAGTTACAATTCAATTCTCAAGATTTTAAACATATGAATAATGTTGTAAATGTCTTATTGAACACTTTGGAAAATGACAAAAATGGAAAACAAAAACTGCGGTATGTGTCCTCACTTCACTTTATTGTTCGTAAGTATTATATTAAAATTGCGGAGAACGGAAGTATTCAAGGGAATACACATAGTTATTTTATTTGCACATAAAAATTTAAAAAGTAAATGTTATAATAAAAGGTAAATATTATTTATAAGGACGTAAGCGAGACATGGGACTTAATTATAGTGTAGAATATTGTAATACATCATCTTTTTCATGAAATCTTCCCTCAAGAATTCTCTTCTCTATTAGATACTTAATAAGATAGTGGATGTACTCGATACGGTTTATGACTGCACATGTGTATGAATGAAAGCTGCATGAGACGAATCGTGCTTTGGTGCTTGAAATCAGTGACATAGTAATCAACAACGCAATGTACATTCCTAAGCGTACTACGTGCTCAAAAATCCTGAAAGTGACTTCTGTGGAATGAGAAGTGCGGTGGGAGAGCGAGGTTGCATTCGTGCAAACACTGCTTGTGGTGCACCATTCACTCTGGACTCTCCACCGCTGCCGGAATGGTCAGTTGATGAAGGAGGTTGCACAATATTTGCAAACAAGGGAAAGACTGAACTTCACAAATTCATTATTTGTTACCAGTAAAAACAAAGTTCATACAGCTCTTCTTCCTCGATCCCGGAAAATTCTAATCGATGACTTTATAATCGAGAACTTCATCACACTACAAAGATTCGCATTCAGCATGTGGATAAATCCAAGGAAGACGTTCCGGATTTTCATGGTTATCACCTTTTTACTTATACATGAAACCAGATCATCTTTGTATATTTATCTATAATGTTTGCCGCTTTCTTTAAAAAATAATTTTTGTTGTGATGTCTTTTGAAATTTATAATTTAATTATGTAATTTATCTAGAAAAGTTGTAGTAAATCCATGATTTGAAGGAGGGTGAATTTCTGATGTGACATAAATGGAGAATGTACTGTCATGACGTTTTAACAATATTTTCTCCTCATATTTTCTTGATAGATTAGATACATTTATTTTAATTAAATTTAAAAAAATATTTTATTGATAAGGAGAAAGATCTCATTTGAAGGCAGAATAACAATACCAAGGCGTAGTGATAGTTTTACAAATGTAAATATTTACTTATTTAATAGGTGTTATAGACATTTTTTTATTTCAACTTTCTGCTTATAAGCCATGAATCGCTTGCATCTTCTGAGCGTATCAACTCGAACCCCGGTTAATCCAAATGGATTTTTTTTTGTGATGAGAGAAGCAGATCTGCGCAGGTTTTCTCGTTCTTCTCTTTCTAATACGTCGCACCATCCCTTCCAATGTTCAAAATGCACCCCTTCGCTTTATCTTCGATGTAAAGGAACCCAAGAAGGAACGCTCACTGGGCACTCTCGCCACACATAAAACCGCATAATAAATAAATAAATTTATTGTCAAAAAAGCAGTACAAACTACGTATGACCACGTGAAGGACAATAAACTAATTTAGTCTCCGGAAGCAAGCACGGGACAATCCCATCAATTCCTATCAAGGGCCCTAAGGCAGAGGCGGATTCAAAAATTTCAGCAAAAATTCCTAGATAAGATAAAAAGTTAGCTGCGAGTTATAATACTAATAGAATATCAACATGTTTGTAATTTAACACAAAAAGTTTATTTTACATGTACGAATTGTTATCGAACTATAGTTCTGAGTATAGTGTTTACAAATCATATGAATTGAAATAACACCAAATTCACGATTTATTATTACAATAAACACGCCCCTAGACAAAAGCCTAGAGAACCTGTATAAGAAATCCGCGTCTACCCGAAGGAAAACCAGAGAAAAACCCGGACCAGGATGGGGTTACAGAATTTATGTACACAACCGTGTCAAAATTGAGTACACATAAAACTAAATTAATATGAATCATAAGACACAACACAATCATACAAGAAAATAGTTTTTGAAATTGTTAAAAGTTATTTAAAAAGTGCTACAGCAATGGCATGATAGAGTACAAGACGGATTTAACATTTATTAAAATCAATAAATTCCTTAACATTGTAGAAACACTGGTGCAGGAGGTAGCTTTTAACCGCGGATTTAAAGAGATTCAATTTCATAATATCTTTTATATTTTGGGGGAGGGAGTTATACAGAACGATTCCCGAATGATATGGTCCTTTTTGGAAAAGAGTGATTGACACTCTAGGATGAAATATAATATAATAAATGTAATGAATGGACTTTAGCAACAACTGTTAGTTAGGTCATAAAAAGCTTGTCTCTAGTAATCACGGATATTTACTCAAATCTTTTTCTTATAAACCACACACGTTTTCAACTGCTTCATCAGTTTTTATTTGTATGTCACAATACACATGGAGTATATCGACTGAATAATAATTTTTCAAATAAACAATTTCTACAAACAATAGTTACCTAAAGATTGAAATACTTCTCTACGTATACATTCACCTGATAGTATTTAGTATTTCGTAATGAAGAAAGCCTTTGTTGTGAGAGTAGTGGTAAGATCCCTCAAACAATCCAATAATTTTACTTTCCATGGTATTGTATAGCAACTGAACAGATAAGGGTTACGTATTTGTCTACGAAAGAGACGATTTTTAAAACCTGTCTATTAGCTTCGCTCGCAAATTTGTAAGAAAGTCTAATAATTCACTTTTCACCCACTTTTAATTGTACTATCAATTTGAAATTTTGTACACTGATTTAAATCTGGTGACAATATAATGATATGGTATCATCGAGCTGATATGTTGACCGGAGGTGGGAGGAGGAGGCTCAATTGTCCATCAAGTTTGGGCTCGTTTGACTTTGGTCAGTGAATCATTTGGTAACATATAGGTTGAGGCTAATGATGAAGGAGGAAGGTAAATCAGTAGTAGTAGTAATAATAATAATAATAATAATAAATCACTTCTTCTAAAGTAGTGAACACAATGCAAAATGTGACAACCAAGTAAAAATTATAATGAATCCCACCCAAATTATTATTTATGTTTTAATATTGTATATATTGTCAAAGTTCTTTAAGAGTTTTAAATATTTGACAAGTTTTCCTTTTATGTTTACAAATATTCTTATTTATCTTTTATAGCTGCACAAGTCAATAGAAAACCGGGGTGTGCAGCGCGTGCATGTGTGCAAAGTAAAGCAACTACAATATGCGCAACCCTTAACACAAGCATTCTTCGGTTTTCTGTTAACTTGTAAAGATAAAAAACATTTGTTTTTTTTAATTGGTAAAAAACTTTATAGCGTGGGACGAATTTATATGCTTCTGTTTGTTATGTCCAGACCACTATTATGTAGAAGTGCGCCACGCATTTTTACATGAAATTTCCAATTTAAAGTACAACTGTTTTTATGTGAACAAGTTAACAGAAAACCGGGATATGCATGTGTGAGTAAAGGATAGCGTAGTTTGTTATAGTAGCTTTACTTTGCACACATTGCGCGCTCTGCACACCCCGTTTTTCTATTGACTTGTACAGCTATACAAGGTAATATTCATTTTTATCTTTTTAGTGCGCTCCTCATAAAAGTGTTTTTTTAATTTTGTAACAATAATTTATTCATCAGTAAATACTGTTTGTTTGTGCAAACAGAGAGAAATTCCAAGGGGTGTAAACATAATTTTCCACGTAATAAAATCAGCGCGCGCGTAAGCTTGATGTGAAACGAGGGCTTCCACATGTGTGGGTGTCAGCCAGCCACCAAACGCTGGAACTGAGAGCGAATAGGGGTGGTGGTGATGGTGAAGGCGATGGCGGCACCCGTAACTCGCGGTCAGGTGACAGGGTTGTTTGTCCGGCGCCGGCACGAAGCGGGAGAGGGTGAAGCAGCGTCCACGCTTTCCTCTTCCTTCCCCTCACCCCGCCACGCCAACGGGCTGAGCAACCCGCTCCCGAGGGGGTTGTCCGCCGTTGTGGCCGCCAAATAAATTGCTCTTGGGCGGAGTTCCTCGCAAGTCCGCGCCACTATATTAGGTCCCCGCTCCTGTCCCCGCGTCTTCCCGCACCGCAGCGGCGGCGGCGTTCCGTTGCTCGCTGCCGTCTTGTGATCCCTCCTTCCCTCCCTCAACGCCCGCATCCTGGAGTTCGCACGTGAAATCTAAATTCGTCACGGTTAAAAGAGGATGTGGAAGGAGAGGAGCAATGGTCACTGTGGCGGAGGACGAGGGACGTCATGGGGCGAAACACCGAGGTTTCATACGAAAAGAACTGTAACATAACCACTCTATAAATTAAACTCAATACCAGAATATCTCAGCAAATGACTGAGCAACTTCCCTCACAATTATAAATTGACAAAATATGCAGAAAATTCTATATGACCTCAAATATAAGTTAAGATACCATTCACAAAATGGAGAATACTTAAACCCAACCTTCAATGCTGTAACGATGTTAACTAGTGTAACAGATGAGTAGAGTAATACCTAGATTCACCTGGACACCAAGATGACACTATTATAGTGTGAAGCCGTAGTGCTCTGAATTTTATTTGCGCAATGAAATGTTGTTAAATATTAAACGTTGTGTCTATGAATAGTGGTAGTGTTAATATTGAATCCACCTAATGTTAAATATATGTTTTGAAAAAGATCATTAAACCTTATTGCATTACCACAATTATTATTTGTTTTCAATTGTACAATTTTGAGGTATTTCTTAATGAAAATAACATATTTCATATAACATAATTTGTTTCTCTGGAAGTTACGAATGCTACAGATATTTCATTTATCGTACAAATACTGTTTAATGAATAATTAATTTTGAATGATAATACTAATCAGTTATATTTAAGGTCTTCATGTAAGTCAGGTGCACCCCAATCTCTTTCAACTCCAGTTCTTCAGTACATGGTAAAAGTGTTTGCTGCATACATTTTGCTGTATTATTATTATTATTATTATTATTATTATTATTATTATTATTATTATTATTTTATTCCGTTTAGGATCTCAGCTTTTTCTGCTGGTCGTAGTGAGGTACGGGCTGCGCCAAGCACACTCACTCTGGATGATCCAAAAAATTTCTGACTATTCTTGATGTGTTGAGCAAAACAGCTTTCTGAAGTTGTACATAAATGGTCTTACGCAATTTTAACGTGCTAATACTATTGTAGGAGGGAGATAGGAATGACTTCTGTAGAGGACATTACTATCGGTACTATGTAAACTCTCTCCGTGTTCCATATCCTTTGTATCCTTAAGGTCACTGTATTTCTGATATTTTTCCTGAATTGTTTTCTGGAGCACAGCTATGTCTATCAAATAGGTTGTCTTTGTTACTTGATCTTTTAGCACTATGTCTGGTCTGTTATGAATTGTATAGTCCGTGATTCTTGACCTGTCATAATATAAATTGAAGTTTGTTGATTCTAAAACGTCAGCCGGCTCATATTTGTAATAAGGTGTACTATTTTCTATAAGACAATACTTAAAGCTAATGCTTGCTGAATTATGTTAGCCACCTGGTTATGGCGATGTAAATAATCAGTTTGTGCCAACATATTACAAGCTGTTGAATTGTTTCAGAAGCAGTTCCACATTTCCTGCACTTATCGTTTTTTATATGGGGATCCTGCATAATATATTTCTTATAGATCCTAGTGGGAATAACCTGATCCTGGATGGCCGTAACAAACCCTTCTGTTTCAGGAAAAAGCTCCCCTCGCCTGAGCCATGCATTCGACGCTTTCTGGTCGACATTGGGGTTGCTCAGGTCATGAGGGTGTCTTCCGTGCAGTGCCATACTCTTCCATTCCAAGATTTTGTCTGCTTCTGTTGAAATTTTTTCACTGTCTAAGTTTCTAGCTTCTAATAGGTTTAATGGAATGTAATTGTTGTCTGAGCTGCAAATGCTGGCGTGTAGTGTGGATTCCTTCATCCGTTCATGAATTATAAGAACGAAGTTGAGCAATCTGCCTGTTGTGTAGGTTTTTTATATCTATAATTCCTCTTCCGCCTTCAGCTCTTGGAAGTGTCATTCTCAGATTACTTGATTTTGCGTGGTATTTCCGATGGTTTGTCAATTTTACCCGCAATTTTCTCTGCAGATTTTCCAAATCAGTTGTCGAACAAGATATTATCCCAAATGAATAAGTTAAAATTGATATTACATAAGTGTTTATGACCTTTATCAATGTATTACTATTCAGCTCTGTTCTACATATTCTCTCCAGTCTGGTGGTAAATTCCGATGTAAGAGTTCTCTTGATTTCAGTATGTGCTATCATTTTTTATTGCTTTATTCCCAGATACTTGTAAAACTCAAATTCTGTCATTAGCCCAATTTTACCCTGCACTGTATCAACTCCCTGAGGGGTTACTAAATCTTTACGACTACTAAAGGTTCAGCACTTTTCCAAGCCAAATTTTGTATTATAATCCACTGAAAACTGTTCCACCAATTGTATTAACTGTTGAAGCTTAATTGAAGATGAAGTATATAGCTTCAAGTCATCCATGTACAACAAATGAGATACCCGATGCGGCAATTATTATTATTATTATTATTATTATTATTATTATGCATTTGCAGATATACTTAAGGAAAAGAATTCGTACATCCAATCTTCTAAAAATTGCTTCATTTTATGTTGATAATAAATATATAAAGTAAAATTCTAAAGCTAATGAAACGCGTGAAAAATTTCACCAAAATTAGTCTACTGAATGTGAACTGCATTATAAAAAAAATACTTCCGGTAACTACATTTTTGGTCGTAGGACACTTTAACATTTTTAATTCATTATTTTAAATTTAATATGAGGTAAAATGTTTGGGTAAGAAAGTAATTAAGCCGTTAAGTTTTGACATTGAGTTTTTAAACGTTTTATGTAAAATGAGTCAAATTATTGAATGACGAGGTTCGGTAATGGTAGTATAAAATGAGTCAAATTATATAACACGAAAAAGTAATTATAATAACCTTATTAAAATAAATTAATAATTTTGAGTATAAATTAAATCATTAATAAGTATCGGATATTATTTTCTATAATTTTCAATTATTTATGTATGGTTCCGCTCCCTTGATGTACAGTTGGCAAAACACAAATTGTGTTCTAAAGACAGCTAATTAAATTTCAATATCAGTTTGTCTTTCAAATGTTAATTAGGAACCCCGTTGTACTTTTTTCTTGTGACCACCGTTCTCTCTAAAATACATTAAGTATTAATGTGGTCGCTTACATCTAGGTACGTTAAGTGTACAAAAGACATAAATTCTCCATTAACTTGCAAAAGAAAATGTTCATCGCAAATATATGTAAACATGAATATGATTATCGCAACTTTGTTTATACAAATAAAATAAAATAAATTTGTTCGTGTGAATTCTGTAATACGTCTCCAGCTTTATTCTTTTTCGTAAGGGTGCTACCATTCATCATAGCGGCACCGAAAATTATGAACTCGTCATACCCTTCCCTGAGGTGTCACACTTTTTATGTCATTTAAAGCAGCATAGTAAATGTCATTAATAATATCAGCGACCCCTAAATCTTTGATCACCACACTTGTATTGGTAACTTTCAATTATTTTTACATGTCTACCCATTCCCATCCCTTACCAAGGGGGAACTAGGAGTACCTTATTTGCCAAGGAAGCTGAATATAGCCGTACACGATTACAGGATGTTATAATCAACTCATTCTTGCTAAAACTGATGTCGTCACAGATATCTTTCATTTTCGATAATTTGTATATAGCATCCCCTAACATTGAGATTCAAATGGTGCACACGGACTAATTTTGAACTTTGAGGTCTTCGAAAATACCATGAATACTCTCATCGATCCCTAAAACTATGATCTCAACTCTAATATAAGTCATTTTCGATTATTATTTCATTTCATCCCTTAACCAAATCCCTCATTGGGGGTGATTGTGGTCTGCAGCGGCTTTGAAAGTGTGACTCTTCTCTTCTGTGACCGGAAAATGGATGTATTCAACACCAATATCGGAGGTTTTGATAATTTTAACCTGCCACCCGTTCCCATCCCTACTTCAAGGATGCTAGGTGCTTAATATCTCCAATTTGGACCAACTGTGAACTTACGAAGCATTGGGGAGGTCCTTATCCATCTGGACGGCATCGATAACTATAGTTTCAAATATTCTATAGGATTTTTCCATTATTTTTACACGTCACCCTCTTCACACCCCCTCCCAAGGAGTGTCAGGGATATCTTACTCTCACGTCTTGTAAGATAATCAGTCATATGTGTATAAAGTTTAGTTGAAGTTGCTCGAGAAAATGAAAAGTGTGGTTATAGTGGGATACATACTTTAACCCCATTTCACTCTCTTAGAGGTAATTTCGTAAAATCTTTTTTTAGTGGACGTCTACACCCTAAAAGGAATCTACCTGTCAAATTTCAAGTTTGTAGGCTTTGTACTTTCTGACATTTCGTGATTAGTCAGTCAGTCAGTCAGACAGTTAGTGGTACAGTAAATTGAATCGAGCGCTCTCAAAGTAACAATTGAAATGGGCACGATGTCATGCAGTCGGTTTAGAGATACCATACCTTAAAACCCTTGTAAAATCTAAACCATTTGTCCAATTTTTACTAGAAAAAACATTTTCTATCTTTGTTAAATGTACAAAACAAAGAACCCATTAAATTTGGTGAAGATGGATATTTTCCTTTTTAAATCACTCACTTAAATTGAAGTATTTCAACACTTCTATTTTCAATAACTTTCTTTCGATAATTTAGGTTAACCTTAGTTGATAGAAGTATGCTGCCGCGCACATTTTTGTAGAACTCTTCGAGGCGAATAATATTGCCACTCATAATTGTCATCTACCTCTAAGTTTAGGCAGCGTAAATGAACATGGCTCATTCGTGCCACCCCACCACCACGATTTGATCGACATTTATCTTCAACATCATTTTCTATCTTTCTTTTCAGACGTAAAAGTTAAAGTTAACCTATGTTCATCCTGGAAATGTAAACTAATCGGTTGTGAGATGTAGTCGGGCTCACGTAGCAAGCAGACAAACGCTTTCGCATTACACATTTATGTATTAGTATGTAATTATATATTAATTAGATTGATCAATCAATTTTGATATGAGATATTAATACATCTTAATATTTGATTATTAATGGGGATATGGATATCTTTTTCACATAAATTATTGATCAATTTTCGATGACGCAGAACAATAATGTAAAAAATTTTCATCATCACCCTGGTATTTCTTATTTCTTTCTGTATACTTTAATGTAAAAGACGTTTCACATATTTTGTAATAAAAGCAATTTTATTTAGCACCTTATTTATAGTTTTCGACAATGTATTTTAACATAACGTGTTGAAAGTAAAATATAAACCATAATAATATTGAGAGGTTAAACCCTAATAATATTAAAAAAGTTAATAACGAATATTAAAGTTAACGTGTTAGTAACGAAAGAAATAATTTCGTCGTCATGAATGTTTCATAATGTACAATATTAGCATCTTCTGATCGACCAATAATGATTTATTGCCAAAAAATGTTAAAAAGCATGAAATCTTGGCACATAATAAATTAATTTATTCTCCATAATCAAATAAGGGACCATTCCATCAGCCATTGGGTCCAAAGTAAGAGTATTTAACATTTCTGTGTCTCAAGGAAAAATCGTCTCATTCAATAGTACAAAAATTAAATACTTATATTTAAAAAAATTACTTTTTACTTTCAAAAGGATATGGAAAGACACGCAAAGACGAACTGTTCCGTAAAAAATGCTAATAAATTAAACTGTTAATAAGTTTCCTGTAATAATAATATATATAGTAAATTAAAATAGAATTTTGTCATGAAACCCCGCAAATGTGCCAGGCACAATTCTTCCTAACACATCACCAGTGACAATAAAGTAGGATTACTCAATTTTCCATCTCTATCAGCGCACGGCAGTGTAGATGCAACAAAAAATTGCTCAATATTTGCGATTAATAATAATATTAATGACACTGCCCCCCTACTCTTCTTTAAGGATTGTGATAAAAAAAATAAAACCGACCACTTAGTTAAATTACTGTTATGAGTATTTAGAGAATATATTTGTAGAAACAACTCATGAGTGATGAGTCGTCATAATTTTGTTGATCGTATTGGTGCTCGTCAAGTTTGTTTTTACTAAGTAGTTTTTTTAGTTACGTGTGATTTTAAGTTAATCAAGAGAAATATTGTAGTAAAAAGAGACATTATAAAACTACAAAAATATTAAATTTCTTAAAATATATTTTCTCGAAAGTTTTCGGTTTAAGTGGAAATAAAGCGTCGGAGTCACGTTTAACCTATGGAGAGAAATACCATTAAATAATAAAAATCCATTAATCTGGAAGTGAAAAGAATAAAAATTCATTTAGGAAGAGTTGACTTGCATTGTGAAAATAGTCGTGCTCCCCACAATGGTTATTTTCATGTTCCCCGTGATAATATCGGTACATATTTTAAGTTTAGCAAAACCTACGGTTTGTCAGTTTCAACTATTTGAAGCAACAGTTTTCTAAACCTGCAAAATCATGTAATTTTTGCGTTATTTGTGATAGTAAAAATTTAAACTCGGTATCATTGTAAGAAAAATTTATTTATAGAATCTGGTAACTAACAAAGTCTATGGTAATTTGGTTTCATGTAGCTCACAACTATTTTATTACAAAATCGTAGAAAAAATTGAAATATCCTAAGTACTATCAGTAGAAATTAACTTTTTGAGAGCAGACAGTTTATTGTATAAAAAATGTATGAAAAGTGAACAGTATAGCGTTCTACATGATATCTCCCGCCATGCCTGTAAGTCACCTCAGATAATATTTTTGGATAGTTGAACGAATAGCTATTCAACTATGGATAAATCTTCTATCTTGCATCTTGAGTCTTGAAACTTGCTACTTGAACTCGAGAAAACGCCTATACTCATGGAGGAAGCTGAATGTGACCCGCAGGGTGAGGCAGGTGGGGGCTGACGTGGGGTGGTTTGGATTAGCACGGCCCGTAGTAGGCAGTTGTGGTCGTAACCACGCACGGTTTCCACGGCCCGCAGCACGGCCCCGAGCAGCAGGCCCCACAACCACAGCCGCCCCCACAACCGCAGCCGCCCCCACAACTAAAATAGAAAATAGTCACCTTGAAGAGATTTCAACACCCACTATTTTGAAGAAAAAAAAGAAGGAAATATTATATATGGAACAACTTTAGTGACCTTCTAGGAACTCTACTTAGAAGACATCATAGTACACAGACTAATGGAAATGCAAAGATTAACTTAACTATTCTCGTCTACCAACGTGTCTGAAAATTTAAAAAAACAGTACTTTCAAGGTCATTTAATTTACAAAGATTAACTGTTTTATGCAATTCATTAGACACTTTGTTTAAACCTTCATCATTCATGACACGAAAGTTATTTACAAAGGGCACTACGTTGTTCAATTCTCCTTCATAAAATTAGCGTGCTTTCTTAATATCAAACTGCAATCAAGCTATAAATCAGTAAACATGCAATTTTCCGTTTTAGAACAAAATACTATTGTATCAGATATCGCCGATAATCCACACCACTTATTACATCATAGACCGCCAAAAAATATCAAATAGTTTCTAAACGTGCTATGTTTATCGTATGGGATGGTAAATTTGTCTAGAAATAAGTGGAATACGATTCAGATTTCCTTGAAAATGCGAAACATAACTGTATTGTACAATAACAATCTAACATCTTGTAATATCTGTACAATTACATAATCAAACATCGTTAATACACTGGAAGCTACAGTAACTACATCTTTAATTTCTTTTCTTGCATGGCAGGGGTCATCGTCGATAATCCGCTCAGCCAATAATCGAGACGCCGAAAATAAGTTATCTCCTATTTTTAACTTCATAATAAATTGAATGTATGTTTTGTGAGACTAATCTGACATCACTCGTGATAGTTGGTCAAAATATGACATTACTTTAAATTGTCAAAGATATATACGAAATAAAATTGATAAAATTATTTCAAAAAAGTTGTTGATTTAATTATTATAACTTACCCCATGACTGGTTATTGGATGTTGCCTCGAGTTACCACTGAAAATTTGGAAGGTTAATCCGAACGTGGAGCTACGGCTCTGACTGCTCCCCTAGCTGCCTATCTGATAAATAATGTAACAATAGTATCTGTTGCCCAGGTTTTATGTATAGTGTCTTTCACTTGTCAGAAACAAATGAACAATGCTAACAAAAATTGTGTTTATTCGTATAATGACTTCGTAAGGATTTGCATAAAGGACAAATGGATTATTCTGTGTGATTACAACTCTGTTGGAGATGAATGTGTTCCAAGTTTGCTTTCTTTCTTTTCTCACAGGTATGATGCGACTTGCAATTCGTTACTACTCATGTTGAAAATATTACAACAGCAAGTGGCGTGTAATTGTTTAAAATGTAAATTTCGCTTCCTCAACATCTGTGTAATTAATAAGCTTACTTAACATCTTCTTACGACGTCATATAGTTAATATTATTAACTATATGACGTTAATATTATTGACATACTGTAGTTGCAATTACTTTAAATTTCAGCAACATTTATTGTAATTAATTTCCATTACATTATTACATTATTATTTTCACATTTTTGCATAGTAATAAAGAATGGGCTCTAATGACCTCGATGTTGACGAGCCCTAAAACCCCACCAAAAAAACAAAAAAGTAATAAAGAATTGTCATGTTGATTAAGAATTGGGACAAAACAGTACATTTGCAGTAAATATTTTCTTCATTCACATTTAGAAATGAGATTTTTCATTAGATCCCACTATATTTATTTATGATGGATGAAGTTGATTACCATCACCTCCATGTTTTCACCATGATTCTGTCTCCAACGCCAGCTGGAATGCTGAAATAAATAATAACATAGCTTTGTATTATACGAATTGTGTGTCTTATAGGTACAGCAATGTCCAGGACGTCATAACACTAGCAACTTCACTTGATTCTAATTCACAAAATCGGGTATAAAATAATTCATTAGATGGGAGATATCATGTCGAATGAAGAAACGGAAATGGTCCAGTCAGTGGCATAAACAGTGTCAATCCCGTGGATTTTGGTAAAGTGTTTTTAGTTGTTTTTTGTATTAAATAATTTTAAATTCACCCCCCCCCCAAATATCCAGAAGTACGAAAAAAACTTTTAAAAATTAACCTTGACATTTTTTGCTCTGGGGGAGTGGGTGAAATACACTCGAATAAAAAATATTTTCAAAACCAACCTAGACTAAATTTCATATCACCTAGCTAACTACACTTTTTCTGTCCCACAGAAAGTTCATCCTTAAGTGTGTATTGATTTTATGCTTTATTTATCTCATTCCAAAAACATATAACTAAGCCTTAGTGTTTAGTTTTCATAAAATAAACCTCAAATCAAAACAGGGCCGTTTCTTGATATTTCCCGAATTTTTTCGAGGGAACGAAACTGAAATTATCACCATCTCCCAAAACAAAAAATTAGATCATGGAACGCTTGAAACGTATCTGGATAAAAACCGCAGCTGACTAGACAAGAAGAGTGAAATAGAAGCAGGGAAAAAGGGAAGACAGGTGACTCCCATGTCGTATCGCGTGATGCGTCGCGCCTGGCCGTGTCTCAGTGTCACTGGAGTGGAGCTGACGAGGAAGGGAGGGAGCTTTATTGGACAGGAATAGTGGTAATAAATGATGATGAATTGCGAGTCCCACTAGCTGTTCTGCACAGGGACTAGAACGTCCGTCCACTCACTCTGTAGCGCTCACGAACCAACAGGTTCTCTTTCACAGGGCGTATGGTATTGAAATGCTTTACATATATAATTAAAGTTCTTTAATACGCATTAATGCATGTAATCCAAAATTATTAGATACGATGAAATATCTATGAGTGTCTCATTCTTAATGGGGTGTCTTAAATCCATGAGAACAATGCGTTATTCCATATATAATTCGCTAAACTAGTTTTAAGAGCATGTAGCGCAGATGAGATAATCGATCTGGCCAGATACTAGTCAATTTCATCAAATCTTTAAACGAACATATTACGCTTTTATTTACATATTTATATGCCACAGATTACATGCAATGATAATTTTGCGACTTCAGCATGCATTGTGGTACAGCATTTCAATGACGTGTACACATCAATGAATTACCAAGTATCGTCACCAGGCAATAATTTTTAAACAGATCGTTTCGCGTTCACTCACAAAATCCTTAATTGTCAATAAGAATTTCCCAGTGATATACCTCCGAATATTGATATACCTTCAGCCAATAGTATTTGGTGATGTTCCAGAACTCTCAACCATGTTACCCAACTCTGACCTCAGGGGATACCCGAAGTAAGATAATAGTGAGAGCCTTTTTATAAAGAAAGGGGAAAGAAAACCCCATTCCCTTATTTCTGAAGGGAGAGGGAAATGTCTAAAAGAGACGTAAACTTAGTTTACTCAAATCTAAAATTTCATCTAAATATAATTGCAGCAGTGCCCAAAAACATCGAGATATGTCAATATATTAAGATCGAACATTAACACAGTAGAATCTTCTCTATCTAGGTATAATTTAAAAGAGGAGTATTATCATGCATTTTATTTTGTTTTGAACAGTACTACGTTGTCGGTTCATTTAACAACAGTACCTTGTTATCTATGTCCCGTAAGACAATGTTGCTCAAATTTTAGAATTGAAAAATATGCGAAGGTATATATATTTTGTCTATATTATAATGAATTATAACACTGTCTTATTCTTAACTCTCTTTTCAATTAATCTTGAATTCACAGAATATTTAGAATCAAACTAATTCTAACGAAATATTTTGGATGAGTATGTAATGGAAGTACTTTCGTAACAATTCCAATGCACATGTTCTCGTGTGCTGTTCCTAAATATTCACTTAATTTATATAAGAATATATAATACAAGTCTTTTTCTTGTTCTAAATGTCATTTCTTGGAATTTATCGCCGGAGGATTACATAATACAGTTGTCTTATCAAATTTATACACCGGACTCGGAGTGGCTTTAGTGTAATGAGGGAGAGTGTAATTTAAAAATATACAGAGCAGGGTGGTTTCTGGGGGAGGCGCGTGCAAGGCCGTTTCAAGAGTGGGGAGAAGCACGAGTCTTGAGATTCGTTAGCTTGAGCCACCAGATGCGGGGGGCCGGGTCGGGAACATTAGGGCAGACTTTACAATGCAAAAAATGAGTTTCCATCCTGGTATGCCCCCACTGCTCCTCGTCGCAGCCTCCTCTCCCGTTCTCTGGTTCTTGAGACCCTTCCTCAGCCGCTTTGCGATGGGGCAGGAGCTGTAGGTCTTCAGCGAAATTACATTTTCCGTCCTTTTATTTGGCCGCCTCCTTCCCTGTTCTCCGGAGCGCCTGCTGCCGTCAGATCTTCCTTCTGCTATGCATCTTACTATACTTACCCGTGTCCTCTCGATGTATCCCGTGACTCTCGGTAACAAACCTGCGTAATTCTTTCGGTAACAAACCTGCGTTATCATGCTAATCTCTTTTAGTGGAATCATGCTTCTCTTGTAAAATTCAAGATAAGTATCTTCAATTCTTTGACGTCTTCCCGAGTTGTATTTGAACCTCTGTCTCTTACTAATTAATAATCTTCAGTTATGAGTTTCATGCAGTCCCCTAATATTTACATATTTATCCTTATTTTTCACGTTAAAGTTTAATTGTCATTTCGTGCAATCCTGCGATTTTAGTATTTCCTACCATTTCTTCCTTTTTTCTTTACTTTCTCTGCTCCCTTGCAACATTTCATGTCCCTTGCTTCCTGTCTGTAGACCTTTCTTCGCCCCATCCCAGATCGCCTTGCGTAGCGCCATGCAGCGGCCCCTGCAACGGTGTTCCGGCGGCTGTTTCGAACACATGCCGTTCCTGATTTGTGGACGAATGCCGCTGCGCCTTGGAACAGCTGCTTCCTCGCTTGCTCCGGTCGGAACGAGCGACGTGGCGGCCTGGAGGAGACTGAGGAACAGACTAGAGGAGGGAAGGACAAACTCTGTCCCTGCTTCTCCGAAGAAGCTGTTGTTGCCGCGTCTTTAAAAATACGCTAACAAGCAAAAAGCTTCTCAGTTAACGTCGTCGACGTTGTATAAATTTGAACATATTATTCAATTGCATAGAGTAACTATTTTAACTTTTATATCTTCCCTCACTAATTCGCTTCTGTAATTTCTCGAGGATAAATAATTGAAAGAAAGAGGCAAAATATCCGACAACACTTTTCGAGCTGACATTCCAAATAGTTAATCAGATCAAGGATAACTACAACATTGGTTGACTCTCATGATAAATTACAGAGGAAGTGACAAATGGAGTAGTCATATGACAATATTATAGCGTTTTAGTTAAATTTGTAAATTTTTCTTATTTTTAAATGCAAGCGTTCAGCGCCACATCGATTAATAGGCCACATCGGGAACGCTACTACATCAAAAATTATGTAACTGGAGTTGGAGATTGAATACAGTGTTTCCAAGAAAACTGAAAATATATGAAAGACACTTTTTATAAAAATCAAATTTTATTCTTCTGTAAAGAGGCAACGATTTTTATCTTGGTGAGATTTTTATTATTTTTTGTTACTGTCAGGGCAAAAATGCACTTTGATGTTTTGACGGAAAGAGTATTTTAAAAGATGAAATCATGTAATAATCTTATTGATTGAATCGAAATTTTGACAATTTTAGGGCATGTCATTTAGAAAAGGTGTGGTGGTTTTGTGACCTATCTTCACCTCTACCGGTTAATGTACTCGGAAACCGGTTGATAATTCAGCAAGAGTACGTGAGTTATATAATAAGAAATAACCCATTGTGAAGACACTCTCATGGAAGTACTTGACTATTAAACTAAGGGTGTTACTATAGTAAACCTTTGTGATAAGTCCGAATTTTTCTTTTGAGTAAATTAAAGTAATTTCTCATTAAACATGTTTTTGAATCAGTTTCTTGACGTAAAAGCGACTGGTGAAGTTGCCGTTTGCGTAGAGTTATCCAAACACTTGTTAATAGATCTTTCAAAATGTTGACTAGTTACTGTTTTGGCCCATGTAAGTCATATTAACAACATGTCGAAACCTTACTTTCTTGTCGCAATAACAAAGAATGTTCAGTTTAAAGCCAACCGATTAGTACCTTTGTATCTTGTTTCGTTCTATTATTTTTTCATTACCAACTACGACGTTCGAAAGTAGGTTGCTACCAATTGTTTATTGCAGTTTATTTCATTTCTGTATCATTTAATATGAAAATAGTACTCACTACTCACTTTTGTTGTTTTACCTAATTGTTTAATAATATGTCCGTTTTATCATGAATAAAGGAAAATAGGGCACATTACCATCAAATGGCAGCAATACAAAGTAAAATGTAAGGGGTTGGGGAATCAATATTTTCATACAGAATAATGATAATAATACTTTTTCTTCTTCTCAAAAGTTCTGAAAATGGAGGCACGGAAAGTTCGCAAAACGCGAGTGAACCCTCACACCCTCCGATACTTTATTTAATTGTAATTTCTGTTATTTACCCAAACAGTTATTTTACAACGCTATGAACTACTGTGTTGTACTCATGAGTAGATGGTTGTAAAAGTTATAATTTCTCACATAGGAAAGCTCTCGTCCAAATAGCCTACAGTGTTACTATTCAAACATTTCTAAGTAGAAGCTGATTTTAGGCGAGTTTTTGTTTGTTATAAGCGTTCTACCCTTATAAGACAGGTATATTATGCAATTATGCAAGGTACTTCTAATGTTGCCATTAACCTGTAATGAACTTCCTTCTTGATTTATACTTCCGCCTTTAATTACGCAACAACAGTGTCGCGATGCCCCTGAGAAGCCCATCCCTTGCTCTCGAGGCGCGCTGCACATCGTCACTCCTGCGCGCGCTTTTGTCTTCACGGGGAATGTGTCAACTCACATGAGCTCATTCACTAGGTTATAACGGCGGAGGAGAAAGAAGCATATTTCTCGATGAGGGACCATGTTGAGCAGTGGAACTGCTGACCATAATTACGATGTGTGCTTTTGAAAACGGAATTTTATAAATACACCACTGTAGGATAAATAATTTAAACTCAAATTTTGAGGTAATTCAAAGATTCCAAGAGACATTCTATAAGGTCATTTTAATTTAATTAGATGTATTAAAACCATATATTTGACTTTGTATTGCAAAATATTCATTAAAATTTATAATATATTATCTTCTGTGACGTTTTAAAAATAGTTATTTTAATAATTTTCATACAACTTTGAATTATATTTTCCCTACTTAAGTAACATGCAGCCTTTTCGACGAAAAATTATGTATTTTTAACCTATTAAAGCGTATCTAGTAAGTATTTGTTTATATATTCAGTTGCTTCAGGTTTGTCATCATTTTACTTTTTCCTCTATTGCAGAGAAATCATTTTCCTTTATACGTACTTTCATATGATGAACTACCGATGTACCCACAGCTTTGCTCCAGAATTTTATGTTTTGCTCATTCTTAATTTTTTTGTAAATCTCTATGGAAAATTAATTCGTCAAGTAGACCTAGTATGGTATTATTGTTGTGAATTATTCTTGAGTGTCATTTTTACTATAATTTTTTCTTCACTAATATTAGAAAGAAGCGTGTATTTTTTAAGAAAACTACTCTTCGGATTTCCAACCGAACCGACCTATTCCAACCGAATCGAATAACACTGAAAAAATCTAGATTCTCGACTTACATCGAATAGATGTGACCAAGAAAACTAGTATGGTCTCCCTAAATAAAGGACAATCTTTCAAAATCTTTTCTCAAGTATCAGCTAAAAGGTTTCGATATTGGCAGAGTTCTATCTTAAAAATTTCTGTAACGCATGCCATTTTCTTGTTTCAATTTTTTTATAAATTAACAGCAACATTAATGTCTTCCGATTCCCTACAGTACGTTCAGATTTACAATGTTAACTTTTTAGTAACAATAAATATTTATGCATGAAATACATTCACAGAGAGCAATGTTTTGGGTCATTCTGTTCTCCCTATGTGTAGACGCTGAATATTGTGTAGCGATAGTCTCGCATCGCAACTTTTCCTATAAAATGTTGCGCGACTTTGTCCTTAGGCGTATTAGTGACCAGTGTTAGGTGAAAAGTATAGTTGCTACTTAACTAGCGTCACTTCTTAACACTTAACTAGTTAAGTCACGAAATATTTCATTGGCAATATTTTCTTTTCAATACGTTTTTTTTTAGAAAAGGACAACAATGCGAGAATATCACTCTCTTGTTCTATCCAGATTCCACAAAATTAGCCTTTAGGAACCCGGAATAGCACAGAAGAATACTCAGAAGTCATTTCAGTCTCAGACACACTTAAATTTACATCGCTTCTAAGAATTTTCATTATGGTAGATAACTCTGTTTGGAAGATCTGACCCACTGATAGAATACATTTAGTAAGTTCTTTAACGTACCCAGACTTAATTATGTTATCAAAAATGATTTATTTCGTTGAATTTAAAGAACGGTACATATGTCACATTTTGAGAGTAGATTATTAAATTTTTATTAAAACGGATTTTTTTCTTCTCTGCACGTCAGGAAAAGTTTTTCGTGATGATTCCTAATTGTAATTTTTGGAAAGATTATAAAACACTTTAAAGAGGTTGAAATGTTAATCATTGCATTTCCTTTCGTTTCGCAATATGATCCACCAATCCGATAAATTTTCTTTAACATTTGACGATAAGTTCCTTAAAAAAAACATTTCGTTACCCGAATAAAACTACTTTCTGCACCATCTAGTGGAGACTCCGCAAACTCCATCCACAAACAATACAAAATTTACAAGTATGGAAAAATTCAATAAATGCAGTTCCATACATCACACCGACTTGCTGTTTTTGCAAACAATTCGCTACAATCATATCCACATAATTTATCCAAAGAATCATCATTTCTGGGCATTTTTAAAAACATGGAACTAAAAATTGTTTTACAAAGTCAACCTTTTTTGTGTTTGAAACATCTCCTCGACTTATGAAAAATGGACTAGTATTAAATTTTTGTTAACAAATCCCGTTCACGGAAATACATCAAATACTCACCCCCAAGTGCTTATATGCTTAGTAAATGATTTATCGATTTACGGTTTGTATGTAATATATTTCTTTCGTTCATATTGTCACGTAATGTTTTTCGAATTTAGGCATAATTAAAGAAATATTCATCTTCAGGGTAGTTTTGAAAACTTTCGGATTAAGAAATTGTTTTACAAAATCGACCTATTTGAATGCTATACATCTTACCAACTATTAAGGTGGGGACTAATCATGGATTTCGAAAAAAATCTAGTTCCACAAAGGATTAGCATTCATATGAGGAATAAGTATTGTTTTCTTATAGACTTGCAATATTGTGTATTTTATCACTTCAATAAAGTAGTATAAGTAGTGAATTACGAGTTTCTCGTAATACAAAATGTGAATGCAATGATCTCCAAATTAGAAATATGGTACCTACCAATATGTTGACAAGTTCTTTAGTATAGAAACTGTTATGTTAAGAAATAACCTGATATGCCGAAGGCCTTAAAAAGGGGAGTATGGGGGATTGTATTCCTCATCGAACAAAGCGAGTTCCTGGTAGTAAGCAGTAGCCATGAAGGTCTCCCAACGCTTCACGCACTTCCCAAAAGGGAGATTTTTCGCTTCTCAATAAAGGTCGAAATTAATTTTCTAATGTATCCAGTTGTACAATATTTCAAACATTCTGTCTTTGCGACATCATCATGAAAAATTTTCTTATTACTGAAAGTTATTTTTCTTCTTCTACTCAACTCCAATTATTTCAATCATTTAAGGTATACGTACCAATGACATCATCTAAAACAATCTTTGCTACGTAGAGAGAAAATTTCACGTTTCCTTTTTCGGTTTCATTCTCTTATATCTCTCAGATTATCCAATGGTTTGCTTACGAGCTCATTTCTCGGCAACACCTCATTTCTTCTCTACCAGTCGCTTGTCTTCTGAATTACTTCATTGTATAAGTTTCGTTCTCACAATTCACCTCTCTCAGCTCTTTTGAGTACCTCTTCGCATGGAAGAGGATATTGTAACTCTACATCATATGTACCGAAATGCGCTTCCTCAGGACTATATCCAAGACGTATATTTATTCCTGCGATGGGAAGGATACTATGACTCCAGTGTTGAGTGCGACGCAGCACGTAACCTTGCTCCCTCTACCTTCCTTTCCTCGTTTTTCTCATGCTTCGCTGGAACAATGAGATAACGTCACAGTCCAGATACTTTACAACATTGCCTCAAATATTCTGAATGTTTTTATCCATCTTAAAAATATGCATAGCAAGGATATATTTTTATATTATACTTTCTTACGGTAATATTTACGAACACGGTGAATGAATTTGTCCAATCTGAACGTGTAGTAAATAAACTAATATAAATACCACAATATGCTGTAGTTTAATGTATTTTATAAAAAAGTATTAATTTAGACGAAGAGGGATTTTTGATACACTTCGACGAACGTCCTCTTATGCTACATTGTTCTTAAACTGTTCGCTATGCTTTGCACAAAATACACTGGAAAATGAGCCATTGTATCTATACCTACCTTTTTTTTTATGAATACTTCT
Source organism: Laupala kohalensis (assembly GCA_002313205.1). NCBI lineage: Eukaryota > Metazoa > Arthropoda > Insecta > Orthoptera > Trigonidiidae > Laupala > Laupala kohalensis. The sequence continues at coordinate 200,686 of NNCF01126749.1, forward strand.
CTTTGATTTCTTGTCAGTTTCCGATCGCCTGAACCGACACAGTTAGGTGAATGTAAGTATTTTAGTGTTTTGAAGTTACTCCTGAAGAGAAATTTGCGAACTTCTGAGAAGGGGAATTATAAACTCTCTTTCAATCTCATCTGTCCATAAAACAAAATTCACCGACCGTATTCACCCACTAAAACAAATTACGTAACAACTAACAAATCAGAATAGAATTTAAACTTATTTCTTCGATCTGGTAATTTTTCTTACCAACGATTCTTGATTCGTATAGTTATTCCCTGCCAAGCAATAATTTTTGTAATACTGACGATTACTTTGTTCTAATGATTATTATGACGCCATACTCCGTATAACACTCCTCTGCATCCAAACTCCCAAAAACCCATACAAAGTTATACACACTTATTTGTTCAAATTATTTAGACTGTAGATACTATTTCTCAAAGTGTCACAATAAAAGTTATTGCATGGATGTGGGTATCTTTGGCCATGTCACCTGAACCACGGTACCGACTTCAACAAAACTTGGAAAATAATTTACTGACAGAGGAATGTATTGTGGCATGGGATCTCCTGCCTAAACGCTGTAGACGGGGTGACTTTGTAAACGTTTAACAAATACTATTAAAGATAAGCAATACCTCTACAAGGTGAACTGTAATGAAAAAAGAAAATGTGACATGTATTATGATTATAGAATACTGAAAAATAAGTTTGTAAAATACAGACGTATATTAGGATAAATAAGAATAAGGGGTCGTAGCAATTAAAGCATTGTCATTGTGACTACATTCAATACAAGTTAAATAGGCAGATATATCACCTATTGCTTGGTTATTCTTCTTCCCCCTTCCATTTAGAAATTTGAGGTGGTTTTAATTTATTAAAATTGTATATTATGTGTATATGTTTAATCAAAATGCAATAAATAATCTGTTAGATAAATTAAAAATAAGGTCCCTAATCATAAGAAAATTCCTTTTTCTACTAGTTACAAATATTTTAAGAAATGAATTGACAAATAGTAAGTGATAGTTGTCTCGCCGTCGTCTATCCATCCATAAACAGACTTCTTATTCTCCGCTCGCTCTCAGCGTAACATGGCATATGGAGAGGAAGTGAGGAAAGTGTTTCGGATACCGAGGTAGAAAAAAAATACTGTAATGAATTCCTTTAAATGTTAAACTATTACTTGAGTAAAATCATTCTCCTTCAAAATAGTGAAGAAGAGACGTACAGTGGAGAAATCCTTGCAGAGAATCCTCGTATCCCGTTTGGTGCTATTCGAGAAGCGAGGATGCGGTCTCGTCATGTTGATCGAGGGTCCATGTCGAGGCTTTGCGAAGGACTCAGTCGCCCTAAACCCTCATGCTGTGAGTGATACTGCTTGACCTCTGTCTTCTCCACTACTATTATTGTCCCCCTTCCAAACACGATATTTAACCAACACAAAGAAATATCTATTCGCTACAAAATTTCTTGCTTCTTCTTCGTTTTTACTTGTTCTCAAAGAGAGTAGCCTGAATTGCACGTTAAGTATCCAACGTCTAATATATCCGACGTTCAGTTACAAATTACCATATATTGAAAGCATGCTCAATCTATCTTTTCTTCCGTTCGCATTGTAATGTCGCGATTATGCCAGATTTTCTTGGACGCACACAAATATTCCCTTTTCCCTCGATCACCCACCCTCTTCTTGCGGAAATGTTTACCCCCCCCCTTACATCACCCACTTCCTAACAGATGAAGAGTGCTCGTCGCAGCGATATTTCTCGGACGGGACACGGCGCGGTCGGTCGGAGCCGATAGCCTCGCGCTTCATCCGCCCACCGAAATTGATGAAGGTTTTTATCGTTCGAGACGCTTCACGAAGTGTAGGGGAAGGGAGCGTGAGGACGAGTGAAGGTGGTGGCATTATGACGACGGAGGCGACGGTACTGCTTAGGAAGATTGGTGGAGACTGCAATTGTTGGTGTAAACGATGATCACATTCAATAGCGATTACAACATGATAGCCAAATATAAACTTAAAGAATAGTAATAAATGGTAATAATAAATCACACTGTAAAAATCATGATAATAAATGTTTTGATAATGAAGATTTGCTTGAAACATTTGTGAATTAATTCAACATCATATTTCCAAAAATATTTGTTTGTTAAAAATTTAATTCTTTTTAATTTTCTACTATATTGCTACAATAATTGTCATTAAAAACTAAATATTTTCCCTTTAGCATTAATCCCAAGTTTAATCCCCAATTATCCATTATTTTTAAGTACTAATGTTTAAAGAAGATTTTACACGATTGAAACGCAAGGTTTAAATGAACAAGCTTAGATTGTCAATTTCACCAATTTCCAATTTATTAATAAAATCTATGTCGGACACAAAGCTGTCATCTGTATCTGTTTTCTGAGAAAATATTTGTTTTTTGTAAGAAACATGTAGTCAATAATCTTGAAGTTGGCGAGACTAACGAGATAAGTTTATTATTCTCTAATTACCGCGAGAAAATTTCTGTGGTCCTATAACATTTTGGCTCTAATTAAAATTTTTTATCGCAAAATATAATAGAAAATTATATTAAAAGATGTGCGGTTTCATCGGTGAGCTAAACGTTTCGTACGAAAGTGTACACCCATGAAACTCCCATTTCCTGAAACCCCACTGCTTTTAATATAATTTTCTATTTTATATGTAATAAAAATTTTAATAAATTCCAAGATGTTATAGAACCACAGAAATTTTCTCGCGAGCCACCGGTTGGTGATCGCTAATGTAACCGAAGAAACTTTTATAGTTCCTAGTAAAACGTCTTCATTCATATTAGTCATTGTTTTAAAGAAGATTTATTAAATATGTTTAATAATTTATACAACAAAATATGTTTTATTTATAAAACTAATAAAAAAGTATAATCTAACTTATCGATGTCCTTCGTAGAATAGGGTACTAAAAAGAAACTTTCAATTCAACTTTACCTAACAAGTTCTTTATCGAGAAAATATTTTTTCCCTTTCATTTATATAATGGTACCTACAAATTAGTGACTTGTGTAGTGAGTAGGGAGGAAGATCTTTTAAACTAAGAAGAACCTTAAATTCCCCCTTTTCGGGCATTTCAATGAGTTGTGGTAATTACTTTGGAATATTCCCAATTTTTATGTTCCCTCCCATACGGAATATTTTGACCCCATCATTACGTGATACTCGAGTAACAAGAGACCAATTTTATTCAGACATCGGCACTTCTCCACCGTTTCTGAAAAGGGAAAGTGGGTACCCTCCGTTCTGAGCTGCTAGTACTGCTACCAGTGAACTCATATCGGCCACTAATCATCAGTTCTGCGTGAGGCTTTGTCAATGGCGAAGCTCCACGTGTTAATATTAAACATTTTTGTAAAATATTAAACATTTTTCTTTCCGATATTCACGAATTTTTACAACGACACAACAAGCTAGCGAAACATTTATACATTTTAGTAAGTATTTTAATATTTCATTGAGCTTTTGCAAGATATTTGTCGTTCTATTTATTGCATTCACTCATCTGGTTCGATACACACGAGAATATTCGACGAATGAAATCTTCCAAAACACAAGAAAAAGAGAGCCGTTTTAAAATCAACTGTTTTCAAAGAGGAATGTCAACCTGAAAAAAACATGCATTTAGAAAATGATTGACGCACCGGAAATTTCAAACGAACGCATTTGCTTAATGACTGATAAAATATTGTCAACAAAGAACTGTGGAACAGATTCACAAATGACTAATTTCTAGATGCTGGTGAGAAGTTGCTCTCAGAAGAGCAAAAAATGTTAGTCTCATATCAATATGGCTTTGCCCCACTTGCGGGTGATGCATCACTGCACAAGCCCAGTCTATCCTTTACCCACCCACATTCTAGGGGTTGATGCTCCATTCTCTCAGCGAGTGCCCAGCGACGGGCACGACGATAACGCGGCTATTGTGCTCCTCCGCCCGCGTGCACCCAGATAAGTCCACTCCCAACCTACTTCTCAACCCTCGCTCTCTGTCGACGCCAAACTCTCACCCTTACGTCTACACCAACTTACTGCTCCTCATCACCTTCCGCTCTAATGATTTAGCTCGCCTATCTTTATGGAAGGATTTATCATCTTCTCAGAAGTAGTCTTTTTATTTTTGCATACAACTGTCAATAACATTCGAGGTTACTTAGTGATAGGACGAAATATATCAGTGACTGACGCATCTTCCAAAGCTACTCACTATAAAATTGAGTTACGGAAAACAAATCTCAAACAGATCTCATCCCGCGTCATTTCGTCTTTTTAAAAATGAAGTACTTCATTGAAACGGATCAAATGAAATGATTGATACACTTAATAATAACGAAATACTTATCCTAGATTCAATGAACCATGGCTTAAAACATCTCTTGAGTACCAACAATATTCTAGTTATAATCCTATTTTGAAATTAAATTTGAGGTAACGAATATGAGTAGAAAAATGTTTTCACCCAAGGCTAATAAATTTGGCCGGGGACAGATCTTATCATTGTAAGCCAGTGCCGCCTTTTTCGCTTTCATTCCGTCTTTCCCTTTCATAATCATTATTCATCCAACTGTTCCTGGATAGTTTATTTCTTTATTCTTTCTCCATTTTTAGACTATTTGCACATCCATCTATGATCTACTGCGGCAGGGTCACTTTCATATACATTTTCCTAGTTATCATCCGCAGCGCTGTCTCAGTTGTAATATAACGACGCAACGCAATTAAGATAGGCAGCAATAAGAGAACGGGTCGCAAATGAGATTTGTTCCTCATTAAAAAGCTACCATTGTGCAATGTGATACTTCTTGTGCAGTAGGGTGACTAGGACATACCATTGTACCGCAATAAAACCAGAGTTAATTTTAACTGAAATTCTAAGTGTTACCGTAACTGACATGGCATCAGCATCAGTTACTTGTGCTTTCAATTTTTGGGCGCGCTTTCGTGGAATGATTACTCATTTTCATTATTGGTGACTGCTAAAATGTCGCTATGTCGATTAATTTGGAATAAAAAATATTTTCTTGAATTCAGGTTGCTGTGCCTATGGAAATTTTAATCCATTTGGGCAACGGAAGCGATCCAATTCTCATTCATCCACGCAATATTATGTTGAATACAAAAACGTAAACCTATCGTTCATGTTTTGCGGTATATATCCAACTTTCCCTGTTTTTCAAAACATAACTACATAGTTACAAGCTACTAGAACATTCGTTAAGAGTGAACACCAGGGAACAGATGCTCAGTTCACGACTCTATTGGGCATAACCATAGACATATGGGCCCTTTGTCCCGACAATATTCATACTAATAGTCTGTTTATTTGTAAATATAAAAAATCTAACAAACCCCTTTTAAATCTGATTCATGTTTACACAAAGACATATTTTCTTTATATTTACCAGTATATTTGGAACTGTAATTAGAAAACTCATGTACTGTCGTGTCATCACCTTCATCATACAAGAAAGAACGTCATTACTTCGTACGTAAAAATCAATATTTTATATCTCTGATATCACAATGTAATGTTTCGCTTCAATTAATTTGCAAAAGTCCGAATAATAATTTTACCGTATATACTCCAACACTATAACCAGAAAGTGTTGGCTAACACAAATTGTGGCTGAAATCTTACGTTGAGCTCTATAAATTTACTCTGTACGATGGGAAGAGAAAATGACTTCAATTATTTTTCAAGTAGGTTAAAGAAACAAAACCAATGAAAATTTAACAATGTCAAAGTATTTGCTATCAACATCAAAACACAAATGTATATTCTAGTATGGAGCTCAGAAAACAATTATTTATGAATTGAGTCCTTAACACTACACTTCATTTTTTTCAAATTTAATTGTCATAATTCATTCTTGTAAAGTGATGAATTATTTTTTTCTGTTTCATAAATTATATTTTGCTTCATTATCGTTACTGACCATGCATAGCCATGATTTGACATTTTTTTCTGTGTACTACTCAATTCTCCAAAACTATTAAGAATATTTAGATTGTTGTCCCTTTATATAAAATATATGAATACACTGATATCTTTGCAGAAGTATACTTCATATTGACGCCATGAGCATTGTTTTCAGCATACACCTACAACACCAGCTTTCAAATGCCCTATTTCAGACAGGTTTATTCTTGTGGACTTGATGTGTCCCTCGTCCTCCATCAAACTCTCAACGTCCATCTGCTTTGTGTCGAAGTATATCGCAGTGTCCTCTGTTCGGCCTCCTTTCTACCATCCGCACCTCATAATCCCCCCATGCGCGCCATTCTACGCTCTCTGCACAAACAACTTGATGCAAATTTTTGTACTCGTTAATGCGATGCGACCCGAGTCTCCTCGTCTGCTCGCTCTCATGCTCCAGTTGGTCACAGCGTTACACACAGTTTGCTTCGAGCGGCGAAAATTTTCCGCGGGAATATTGCTGTTTAAAACTAACTCCCGCGTTTAAATGGCAACCGTATGAGGTTTACGCTCTCGAAATTAACAGCGTGACATAAATCCCGAGGAAGTGTCCGCAAGTGGGGTTGCGGCCGTGGCGGCTGTTGCAGGGCTGTTCAGGTTCTGACTTTCTGTCGGTTGGTCGTGAAACGAGGGAATTAATGCGCAGTGATATAAAATGCTGGTGAAAGTTCTAAGGTTCAGCAAGAGGCCATTTGTGAAAAGCAAAGACATATCGCATACACCGCATGTTAGGTGAGCCAATGGAATTCGTGCGGGATGTATGCGGAAAATGATACAGTGAGACCATTTCATTTATTTCCAAATAAAAGTAATAATATATTCCGCAGAATTTGTACTGAATACAGCGATTGTTCTGAATGTGACGTCATGGCTCAGTAGGTTGTGGTGCCTTCTGAAACCTACAGCATAGTGATGAGAATCACGCATAGAACCCACGTCGTGCCTGTGGAAGGCAACGGGAAAACTCATTGATTACATTTAATCATTTACACCACACTTATAATTCTTATTCAATTGTGTTACTGTGTCAACAGTTCCAGTTAAGATTACTTAGACACATATTGGAATGCTTTTTTTCAGTCTTTGCCCTGAAATAGCAATATAACAATAATTTATTGCTCTCTCAACACATAAATAAATCATGGCACCATACTCTGCCTAAGTTTTTATGAGAAATATTAATGGAACCTATACCAGACTTTTGACTCTTTGAATCAAAGTTGTAACAATTGCTTCAAAAGTGAACAATTCTACTGCTGTTTTGATTTCACACAGCTTACTTTGATTTCACTTGTCTTTAGTAGGAACAGGGTCTTACGATAGTGAGAGGTCCCTAATGTCTTTCCTTGTGGGGTGATATAATGTTCTTACAACTAGAGATAATCACGAAAGGATTTAAGAAGGAAAATAATGAAAGATAATATAATTATGTTTTCGAGCGAGGAGGTGAAAAATGATCTTTTTTCCATGATCTCATACCACTTAAAGGCAGGAAATAATTGACAAAGACCTATTTATTTAAGTAAAGGTGCCAGTGATGCAATGCGAGTATAAGAATATCTTGTATAAGCGATCCGAATTATTTGATATTAGAAGGCATAGCGAAATAAAGTGCGAGGCAAAATTAATGGCACACTTTATTCAATTCTCTATAATTTATATGATGTCAGATGCATTAATATGAAATTTTGTATCAAGATATCCCGATATGTATACAAAAGACTAACCAAACGGTAAGTTTCAGTAAAACCCGCTTTGCCGTAGGTGACCCTTAATATATCACTTTTCAAAACTCGAGCAAAAATATCACACAAACCTCGAGTATACACTTAATGAAGTCTGCTCAAGAAACTCAGATGAAAATATCTCCCCCATACCCATCTACCCCACGTCTATCGAGCGATGAGATTTTCATATATTCTGAAACAGCTCCAGAGAGTATGGGGTGGAATAAATTATGTGTTTCCCCAACGCTAGAAGTAACACCCCGTAAGCCATCTTTGCAAAGAATTAATCGCATTCAGTAAAATTTGGAGTTTTATACATAAGAATCATTTTAATAATATCAAAAGATAATTAATTCGATGTCTATGCGTAAAAAATATATTTGACTAAACATTTTGGTCCCGTCATCTAATTATTTCTCCATGAGGAGTATTCATCCCTTCTCTCTGAAAAGTTGAGGTGGGGAAATGGTATTCTTAAATGTACAAAATAATTCCATGAATGCATTTGCTTTACAAATTCAAGGTCAATTGTTTTAAACGTTTTCTTTAATTCAAAATTTTTCATTTATCTGTAAAATTTCTGCTACTCACTCTTAAGCTCAACTCTTTTTATCTATGTAACGAGAGGGCTGAGTATGGCGTTACATTGACAAAAGAAGGCCACACCTTTATCATATTCAGATCTCAACAGCAATCCGCTATATTTAACAGAGAATTTTAGGTTTTCCAGTGTGAGAGTGCATGTATAATCCCAAGATGCGCGTCAACTCAGTTCTCCTGGCTGTTTATACAACACACAGTATTCACTTGCTGTGCCGGAGAAATACAGACAGGCATGTTTCGCTTTGTCTCGGATAATGAAATTTGATAATTCCATTACAACATATTTTTGCCAACGAACCATTCGTCATCTCTCTCGTCTTCGTTTTAATATTGTATTAATCCGCCCGATGGAAGACACGGGTATTTATGTGACGATATTACAGAAGTAAAAACACGAGCAGATTTGGAAAGAGTCCCAAGAAACGATGGACGGAAGTAGCTATTATCCAACATGAGTCTGTAATTTGTTACAATTTTTTTAGAGTTATACGGCTCCTGCGACCAGCCACGGCAACATTTTTGCGGTCGCTAAAACACGTCTCCAGTGGTTAATGGTTGACTCTTTCTTGCTACATCGACTTTTATCCACATAAGTCGACTAATTTACACAAAATGTAGTAATATTATACCATTCAAAATTCGAATAAATATCGTAGGTGAGTTACTGAGAACAACACATCAGAACAGAACGTAACTACGTATTGATAGAAAAGTGTATTATACGTAATGTGTACATAACCAATCGCATAAGTTATAAGATAAACTACATCCCTTAGTAAGGACACCACTCACAAAACATTTTTTTAATACACTAGTACACTTGTACACTACTGATATAATATATTATAGCAGAAAAAATGTTTAAACTTTGTTTTAATTTGTTAAATTCACATAGTTGGATAGCGCGCGAAATACTACCGCCAGAAACTTATAGAAACGTCCGTTAACTGGAGAGAGCAATGCCGCACTGGTAATTAATTATACGAGACGCGTTGACTTGGAGGGGATCTGGTTATTGGAATTCAGATAACTGGGAAGATTTGAGAGCGATACCTCTGGAAGATGTATGCGTAAAAGGTAATGCAGTGAATACGTGTCCATCGTGGGTATCTGACCCGAGTTAGTTTTCATCGTCGGTCGGTTGCTGATGGTGAACTTCGTCAGTCAGGATACCGCCGTCTGTGGTTACACGTCCCTGGTTGGTGCGCTCCGTCCATCTAGGTCGACACCTGGCTTGGATCCGGAGTTGACCCGATAATAGTGAGTTGTTCTTGTGTTTTACGTCTATAACCTCGCCGTATCTCATATAACTGAGTCATGGTGATCATAGTTTGAGTTATTAAAGTGTGTTTGATTGGTGTTGCGGAGTTATCATTGTTCAACTTCCTCACCGCATTGACTTGTGAATGTATACGAGTTTTTTCTTGCTCACGTATTCCTTTTTGTAATGTTTCTGAATTTGTGTAATTGTATTTAGTTTTTGCAAATATATTGTTGTTTGTTTAACGTTTTGTTTCATTCCTGTAGATGTATTCTATGACATTTTTAAATGGAATCGCTGCAAGCTTCCAGACTGAAACTATGTTTCACAATTTGCTCTGCGCATTAACAGCACCTAAGAGCGACTTTACTCATCCTAACCCAGGATGAGTAAATCTTAAAGAATGAGTAAATTTAAGTTGATTATAGTATTATTTAAATTTTTGAGTTAAAAAAGTATAGATCTCTTTGTACTTTAAATTGAATATTGCAAGATAATGTCTTTGATTCGGACAGGATTGAATTATTCAGCATTGCATCTGTGTCACTATTGATTTTTCGAAAGAAGCGCGATGCAATCAAGAGGAATTTGGTGGAACGGAAGCGCCCATCTTCTGGGAAATACGTGCGTGGGGTGACGAGGGTGCGGGGTGTGGAAGGGGTTGCGATCACCGACCGAAGCCGTCGGTCGCGTCGCTCGCTAGCTCGGCATCCGCACCAATCGAAATTCAGGGCGAGCAGTCGGATGCGGCGGCGTGCCAACGACGGTGGGCGACATCTCAAGAATGCACGAGATGAACCCTTTAAGCAGCACCCTTTCTCTTCCACTGCCGCCGGACGTCTCCCAAGGGAGGAGGCTAAAGGAAGGATATATGAAAACCATCCCGAATGGAATTATATCCTGGTATTACATGTATAATATCACCAGGTAAACCTAACATCTCAGATCGACACATTTACCATCACATTTATTCTCCTCAATCTCCAATTATATTATTATTTTACTACAAAAACTTCAGTATATTAAGTTTAATATGCCCTGCAGACTGGTAATGTATGAAATAATTAGCTCATTACCGGGCGTTCCCGGGATTTTTCCTCAACCAGTCTTCTCTAACTCAGGAAAATATATCTATATCATAGGATAAAATACTTTTTACTGCTAGGTATTAAAAGCATACGTACAGCATCCTAATTTAATAAATTCATAATAATGTAAATTGAATACAAAACTTGATAGTATACATTATTTTGAGTTTCACCTCCAGCAGCAAGATTAATTAAATCCTCGGATGAAACTACTCTTGAACAAGTCACTTTATTTTTTATGAGAGAAAGACAACAACACCACTTAGACTAGTACACCACTTCATCCTCAGGAGAGTGAAGGATATTTAACCTCCAATTGAGCTGAACTAGAATTTACATAGTATCATGTCACTGTTCATCCGAAAGGTCCCGAAATCTATGGATTAAACCCGCCTTCTTCGATTGAATATATTTAGGACCCTCTCTCTTCCCACTACATCCATGGGTTTGTAGAAATAGAGGTGTTTGCCCCCCTAACCCTAATGATGGTCAAACTCTGACATAACATTGGAAGTGTCTCTATTCATCTCAGCATCTCAGGTAGAACGAACGCACTTCTGGAACGCCGTTCGTAACCTCGCTTCAGAGACACGACACAACGGCAGTGCGGTTGCACCATTTCATTTACACGCTTGTAAGTCCTAAACTATTTGTCCATATTTTACTACTTAAGGGTCTTTTGTGTTTGTTAAATGCACGAAACAAAAATTGCATTAAATTTAATGATTGATATTTTTTTCTTCTTAATTTGAAATATTTTAACACTGATATTTTCAATAACATTTATTCGATAATTAAGGTTAACTTTTCTTGATAGACTAGTGCTGTTTTGGACTTTTTTGTAGAACTCTTTCAGGCGAAAAATATTGCCTATCATAGTTGTCATCTGGATATAACCGTTTGGGCAGTGTAAGCAAATATAGTGGATTTCTCCCCGACATATATCTTTAAAAATAATTCTCTATTTCTTTTCACACATTTTAAAAATAAACGTTGGTATATTTTCTTCCTAAACATCTGAACTATCTCCTTGCTGCTACATCACGATGACCTCAGTGATTTAGGCGTGAAAATGTAGCGAATAAACAGATATATTTTCGTATTTCGCATTTATATATTACTATGGATTATGACGATTTGTCTTTTTTAGTAGCACACCTAAATTTTCATCACAAATGTTTGATAGAGACTATTACACTGAAGTACATTTTCGATGCATTAAATAATAAATTAAGTTGATTTCAAAATTTAGATAATATTGGTAGTTAGTACCAATTATTGAGAGTTTGTCAATATTGAAGTGAAATTCTATTTGAAATCTGAACTTTTCCATATAACGCACAAGTTCTATCTTTAGCATGGCCCCCGCATCTTTCCTGGGATATATATGTCTAACCACCTTGCCGTACCCCGCCTCATCGCCCCATCAATTAATTAATAAATTTATTTAATGTCGTGTTTTTAAATAGTTAAATTCATTCTTAAATTTAAAACTCAACCTGCTCCAAACAAGTGCCAGCGTTTTTGAATTAAGATGCACTAAAAATGATTACATTTTTCACACACGAAATTCATGTTATCAATATCAGATTCTTTATACCATGTTTTTAATATCATTGACGTTTCCTTCGCTTAATAAAGTTTTCGAAATCCAAACTTTTACCCTTTAAAGTATAATTAATTAGATCGACACGGAAAATTCTATCTAACCGATATTCTGTATGAAAATATGAACGTTTACCATTATGTAGGAAGTCTATGTTATGTACTTGGATAATTCTTTCCCTCATATCTTCTAGTTGTAGAAAAGTTCCACTCTGTTTTATATTTAGCATTAACGATGGAATCAGGACTGGATAACAGTTATGAATAGTATATTATACAATTGAGCAGTACCTTACTCACGTATAATTCCCGACGAATATTGTTGATTACTTACCAGATGTGTCAGTGATTTCATTTGTCAGGAATCAAGAAGTGAAGTTACATCGTTCTAGAATAAATAGTCCAAGCAGGGCCTTCTCTTGGTGTACTTTTTAAATGCTGTTGTCTTGGAAGGAAATTGTCAAAGATGAAATAATAGGAAATCGCTGACACATCTTATAATGCTCTAATCTTTTAATGTACGATGTGATATGTTCGGCCCGATTAGGCAGAAAAGGAACTTATAATCTAGGGAGTATTTGCGTATTAGTGTATAAGATGATTTTGTTTTGTATTACGTGTAACTCGCTAAAGCACCGAATGATGCTTTTTTCTGTGCGTGATTTTTGTCATGACAAGTCATTACACTTTAAGCAATTTGCAAAAGATACGTTGTTGAAATTTTGGCACTCGATCTCAATACGTTAGATCAATTCCGAATAGGAATTTTAAATTTGATGTATTAATAAATAATGTTATATTTTGTGGAGAATATAGAATATATTGTTTAATGATTAATTGTTTGTTTAAAAAGTGACTATTCGTTATTCACTAATTATATTTTTAAAGGCTGACTGGAGGAGACGCTTAACAGCATTTAACAGTAGACGTAAAATATTAAACATAACATATTTTAACTTGCCATTTATTCTCTGCCGATTTAGCTCAGTATACTAATATAATATTACAACATTGAAATAAAACGTACAATATAAGACAAAGAAACAGGACATTTATGAAACGTATATTCTATTACAAACTTTGATGTTCCAACAAAAACTAATGTTTAATAACACTATACAAGGAAAGAAACTTAATTCAATTAAGTATAGTAACTCAATGATACAAAAACTGCAAGACCTGAATAAAAAAGGACAATGTTCAAATGATCAGATTTACCTAACACAACGCATGTATGCACTCATTCAATCACACGATTTATTATCAACTATTTAATTATGGCATATACACAACAGAAGTATGACAAAGAACATTAGCTATTTTAACAAGCAACAAACAAGCATTGCCTTCGAGATTTTTCCAAAATAAACTTAATACATCATACGATGTACAAATCATGATGCTCCATAAAATACCCAACAAATTAGTGTTCAATAACGTAATACAATGAAGAATATGAACCTTCTTGAATAGCATGTTTTAGCTCCACAATACGAAACTACAAGTTCTTAATAAAAAGGACAATTTTCGAGTGTACAGAATTACGTAACGTAAGGCAAATGTATGCACTCATTCAGTCAAACGATTACATAAAATTAAAACCATTTAGTTATGGTAGCTACACAAAAGGAGACAAAGAACATGAGCTATTTTAACGAGAGTAACAGCCTTAAAGGCATTCCCAATTTTAACTTAACACATCACAGAATATTCAAAAGATTCCTCAAACAATACCTTCAATAAAGTTGATTTAGGTACCATTCATGAAGTAACAAATACCGCAGTCATCATACAAAAGATCTACTAGCATACTGCAATTTATGTACATTGAGTGAAGTAGTCACCCGTACTGCCAACTGGCCTTGGCGCGGATTTCACACTGACTAATAAAAATATCATATTTAGCTAATACATCTAGCAATAAATAACGTGAAAAATTGCAAAAGCTGTTCAAGCAATTTCTCTACGAATCTATGACTCATAGACCAATAAAAAAATTATATATTTTTTATTGATTAAAAAACAACTAATGGATATAGGGAGAAAAGAAAACATGACAACAGCGGGGTCATGCGATGATGAATAGAGGACTGTGTGTTTAGAACTGAGAGGGAGGCTCTTTCATGCCACAGATGCCATACCATCCTCTCTTCTAAAATGAAGACAGCGAGACACGTTGGAACGCAGCAAGAAGGGAGAGAGAGCAGACTGAGAAAGAACGACTCCACTTCAAATAACGAAGACGAACGCCTCGCGCGCGACTGCAATTTCGCGTCGCTTCGACGCCTCCCGTTGATATGGACCTCGCTCTCCGCTACCCGCCCCCGCTGTGAAAACTCTCAACCACCAAACTATGCCCACTAGCCATCACGTCACAAAATTATCCATTAGATATATTTCTGAATAAAGAATAGAGCTCATTACTTGTTGTAGGTGATGAATTTCATTGCGTTTTACTAATTCTATTTTAACTCTGACACAACAGATGTAAAACTAACACAAAACATGTATTTTTTCTGAGTATGGTAAAAAATAGGATTATTTCTTCTCAAGATCTTTAACATTTGTCCATAAAAATGTTATGTTTTTCCTTTTTCTTAGTATTACGCACTCTGAGAGATGTGGTGATTGAACATAGTACATTACAAATGAATACACATTACATTACATAGTAAATTAAAACTGAATAGGAATTACTCAAAATCAACTTCGTACATCGCAATGCCTATCTCTTTTTTCTGGAGCTTTGCAGGTCGTCGACATCAAAGGTCATTAGAGCCCTAAAAACTTGTACAGGTAGGGAAAATGCAGTTACGCACTAGGGAGAGCCAACATGACTCTCCCCGCGTGTGGGACTCACCGAACAACTCAACCATACCCACAAAAACCCTCCTGAATTACAACTCAAAACTCAAATATCAACATATCTCAAAACATTACATATACCTTTTTTTTAAAGAAGAAAAAGAAAGAGGAAAATGAAAGATAACGTAGCGTCGGGATCGAAAAGAACAAGAGGTGACCAAGGAAGGTCAGGAAAGAGAAAGGAAGGAATCTCGCACAAGTAAGTGGAAGTAATGCCAGACTCAGCTCGGGGCCCCGTGTTTGCCAAGCACGTTCGTACTAGATGTAAGTCCCCTGGGGGGCAAATGCCTATCAACTGAAGATACGTATATACACCACAATACCTGAAGATGCCTATGTACCGAATTAACAAACATTAAAAAAGTTTTACCGCAAATACGCTATCATTTTGATATAAACATATTTAAGTAAGGATTTCACTCTTTACCGATATATAGTCACAGTTCGCTACTTCGGTTGAGCCATCTTATGCATTACTAGACCAAACTTAATTTCTAAGAAGTCAGTGATAGGAATTATCAAAAAAACATCGGATTATGTCGGGAAATTATATGAACTATTTTTTAATGACAAATAATTTTGTAGCAAATATTTCCAAGATACATTTGTAAATACCAATTAGGGGAGCGGGGGGATGGTTGTAAATTTTTTTAGAAATTCTCTTGTAATTTATAAAATACAGATATTTTCTTATTGTGAAAAGTTTTATTGCTCACGTATATATCCTGTTACTAAATCCAAGTAGCACTTAATTAAAAATCATTACCCATGTTTTTATGGACACTTTTTAAAAACATGGTGTTACAATTTACCCCATGTTTGGGGCTAGTTGTAACAGGCTCGGGGCAAGTAGAAACAATAAATATTTTGGTAGTGTATTTTCTAGCAAAACGGGAGTTCATTTGTTAATTACTTTTACAACACATATATTAATTAATACCATTTCAGTTGTATTAAAGTGAAATTATCATAATCATGATTTAAATTGACATGGTGTTTTTGTGATAAACATTAATTATACATAATCAACAAATGTTGGTTTTTCTAATAGAAAACACATGGTGAAACATATAAAATCTTTATATTAACTCAACGTAGTAACATAACACTTCTTAAAGTGGTAAAAGCTTAAATTTAAAAAAATTAGCAATGTTTTCAACTAAAAATAATGAACGAAACACTTCTCTCCTTAATCACAATCATCAAACTGCAAATAGGAACATAATCAGTTCTAGTAATTAAAGGCTTAAAGTAACTAAAACTTAATAGAGTTTTTCTCTTATAGTTTCTCATTCTAAAAAAACAATCAATAAAATTTGGCCTGGTTGAACTATTACAAAACCTAATACAGGTACGTATTATTATACCGACATAATAATACGTTACCGTCATACTTACTAAAGATATTTGCACAAGGGGCAAGTAGTAACTTGTTACAACTTACCCCAGTTTTTTATTACAACCTGCCCCATCAGCTAATTTTAAATGTTTTTTTTTTAATTTTCTTAAAAACTATAAAACATAGAATTGAATTCAATGTTCAAAATCAAAGTTAGATATTTTACAATTCAAACAACAAAAATCAAACAATCATTAATAGAATGTGCGATAGTGAAAATCAAAAATTACGTCAGTATATTTTTTACAATACCTGACCAAATCGGAGCACATGAGCACGTCCTCTTGCAGCGCGGTCTTGCGGGGCACTGGTGGTGCTTACGTAATACCTTGCGTTATAAGGCAGATTTTAAGCTCGATATTTGAAATTCCTATTAAAATTTAGTGTTACTACTTACCCCTGTTGCTTAAAGCACCCCGCTTCCCTACTCTAATTTTCGTTAACTATAAATTGAAGTCTCAGTTCTCTCAAAATGATTTTTGGAAGACATATTTATCTGGACTGATATACATTGCACTATAAAATTCGAATTTTAAAATTTATAATTCATCTATGTCAGTCATCGTTATTAATGGATGCATCTTATAGGTATATAAATTATTTTTCCGGTTAAAATATGATATGATACAAAATATAAAATGTGATAAATTTCCGAATGAAGGGGGCTAGGGCAGACTTATTTGGTGACACTAATTTCCATCTAATAAGAATTCAAAATAGTGATACATTACAATCCTTCACAATAGTGAATGATAATAAAAAAGTGATTATTTCAAATGAAAACTAAAATAACAAGGTGCGAAAAAAAAAAAATTTGCCTAAGGTCGTCTGTAACGGCTTTCACTTTTCATCTGGTTCCTGGAAAATAGGTCTTTGATTTAAAACCATAATGTCTTTATTCTCCTTTAATATGTTCTGGATTCATTTTGAAAGACATATAAGGCATATTTGAAAAGAAAAAACTCTATTTAATCAAAGTATATTGCCTTTTTCTATTTTTGCACCCTCCCTGACGACAAGTGTATGATATTTATCTCCCTTTCTATTTCATAAGGTTCTTCAAGGCACTAACTTTGAAGATGATACCTAACTAAGTGGTTATCACTTTATCTAGTGTTTTGGTGTGAAGCCAAATTGTTAAGTGTACATGCAAACCGAATCACCTTTACTGTAATAGATTACGATGTTTCTTTCTGTGTAAGATGACATTACATTTCAAAGATATTTTGAACTATAACCGTCGAAATATGTAAGCTGTAATTTTCCACACCCTTCACTATGTAAACAGTTTACTTCCTTGTAATTTACGTAAATTATTAATTCGAAGAGTAATAATTATGAAGTTGATGTTTAAATTTGGTAATGTATACAAAAGAAATAATCTTCCAGTGTTTAAATGTTTATGAATTTATATCAACCAGACTATTCGGGGAACTTTTCCTCATTTCAATAAACAAGAATATTTAATCACAGCAGAGGCATCATATATTATAGAGAAAATCTGAATGTGAAAAATATAGACAAAGCTTACGCTTCAATTTAAATGGAGGTGTATGAGAGGAGGGTATTAACGACCAAACAATTTCAAAAAAGTGCTATTCAGTCTGTTTATTACGGCAGGTTAATGAAGGGTTTCTTAATTTTTTATAAATATCTAATTTAGACCCAAGTTTTCTAAATGTTATGTTTGAAGTTTGAAGTCCAAAATTCAATTGTTAAGGTTGGCTGAATTACAAAGATGGAAAAATAAAATGTTTGTTTCTCAGAACTGATGAACAACACATGCACATGTGCAGCGCTACGATTTCTACCGAAATACAATTTTGTTTTTTAGACTCGATTTCTGTGTAAAGGTTCTTGGATCTTTGCAATTGGAAATAATATTCAATATTTTATGAAAATATTTAAGCAACAGCAATATGTTTCTTTAAAAATAGATATCTTCCTAGTCGCAATTGCGAAGTACCCTCGGCGCTTGGGCACGAGGCGCAAATATTTGCGTGGCACGTGGTCAATGCTGCCAGGGCATCGCGCGTGTGCTGCTGTTTGCACAATCTCTCCCTCCTGCCGTGACTGCAACGAAATTATCTACGCTGCTACCAATCACTGTCTGGAAACGAACACGAGGGAACAGAAAGTCCTAAGATATGGTTCTCTACCGCTCTATCAAATATCATTAACGTAAATTATTTCTTTAATTTAAAATTTCAAAGTTATTTTTAGGAAATCAATTGTAAACCAATACCTTAGTATATTTCACTTACTTTCGTTAAAAGTATTAATTTCGTATCATATAAATGAAATCTGATAAACATAAATGAAAACATGTATTTAATACCTTATATAAACTAAATTTGAAAACCCAATAGATAAAGTCCCGAAAATTATTAAGAGTTATCTGCTTTTTTCCTATTTTTTTGTATTAGAAGTTAAATCTCGTCCTGTATTTCTCCTCCGCTGACTCATTTTAACTTCCCAATCGGAATGAAATAAATTATTTTTATTTACCTATCAAACGAAGTATACCCTCTCTGGTAGTCGTTGAGAAATCTGTGCTACACACAAAAGAATTGCGTCTTACGATAATATTTTTATTTTCTAAAAAATACTTCTTTCAAATGTTTAATGATATTTAGAACCCATTGTGGAATTCATCTGTTGCGATATTTCCATAGTAGCCCAGTCTTGCAATTTTTTTTCTTTTTGATCGATTTTTCTTTAGTTACATAGCTTTCGTGTAAAATAAAGAATTATTTTCGTGTAAAGCAAACAATTGTTACCTCAGCTGTTTTCAGATATCAGCCAAACTTTTCACTGTAGTAGCACGTTTGATTAATTTTCGTCTCAAATACTAACATATCATTCTGTAGCATTTTCAACAAATATCAACTAGAATGTCATATAAAGGGACTGATCCTTTCGCAGCCTTTGTGCTAGGGGGTGCGTGTTTCCCTTCCACTCCCCCTTCTTTGCTCTGCGGTCGTCCTGGGTGATGTCGTAAGCGCGCGCATGGAGGTCGCTGATAGCAACGCGCCGGGCGCTTGTACCCTTGGCGTGGGTCGCGTTTACGCAATTTTAGGTTACCAGTCGCACGTAATATTCGCGTATATTTGTGGCAAGTCGTGTACGTCACAGTTACCATATTGCACGCAAACTCATGTGTGTACTTTGCCGCGTGGGTTATATTGGCTGGGCGAAGGAAGGGAGTTGGTATATGGTCTTGCGGGGTTCATGAGTGTGAATTGGCGCCATTTAGTCTTGTGAGTGTTACCCGTGAATTATCACGGAATTGCGTGCATAAATTCGGGCATCGTTCTTGAATGATTATCTTAACTATAATATTCACACAATAGAATGGCATAAAATAGAAAATATCACAAACTACGTAATTTTATGTGTATTTGTAAGATAAAGCATTTCTGGGTTCTTCAAATATTTATTATTTTATCTGTTGTATATAAACTTATAATGGTCTTAGATTTAACAGATTTATCTTTTGAGTTGAAAATAATTTTTATAACATACTGAAGTATTACTTAATTATTTATTATGAACAAACTTCATCTATATGTGTAAAAATAGACAATATATTTTGGGTATAGTTATTCTTTACGAGGGAAACATTGAATTTCAAATTAACACATTTTCATGAAAAACTGTACAAAACCGAAGATCTAAATTTCTGAGTTATAATGATTTGGAAGTCCTGTGAAAATTAGCTAGAGAGCAAAGTTATACCGCTAATGATTGCGCCCTAATCTGAGTATCATTGTTCCGTTTGCTACTTTGAAAACTTTGCAGGCCTTATGGAGTACCAACATTTGGTTGAATGTACTCCAATGCGTTAAATTTAATACCTCTTTCAAATGAAACGACGGAGACAACACAATATATGTTTTCTACTGCTATTCTCCTCAGTGTACTGTCTCTGAAAACAATTCAAAACAATATTCATTGCAAACGTTAATGACAATTCTTCTTGGGATATATTTTCCCGACACTGTTATTCTTCTTTGAAGTACAACAAAAGCATATAACATTCAGTAATAAAAAATTGTTTAAGTGAGTAAATAATTTGAGACATTTTTGATTTTAATAATTCAAAAATTATTTCTGAAGTAATTCGTTAACATGAATAATGTGTTGAAAAACTTTCTTATTTTAGAACTTCACACATGTTAATTATTACAAACCAATCCCTATCATTGCCTCCACTAGTATCTATGACTTCATTGCCTACCTCTTTCAAAAAACGGAAGGTCTCGGACACCTTCTTCCATACACACTTCTTCTTTGCTGGGGCTTCTTCTTTGCAGGCCACAACGCTTACTCCAGCGCAACCGAATCGAAAATTAGGGATATTCTTCAAGGTAATTTGTATATGAACAATTATTGCATGTATTTTTAAAAAGGAGAAATTGATATTACACGGTCGTTATTTTTAATTCCTCTCTCTCTAAACGTAATCGAATACCTCCACTAATCCGCAAAAACCAGAACGCATTCCTTAATATTCATCGTCTGCACGCAAATCAAATAAAGTTATCAATTTTTTTATTTAATAAAAATTGTTTACCTATTGCATCGGGTACGGGAAAAATCATGCGGGAAATTTAATTTTCCACGATGTTCCCCTTGAAATAGAAAATGCGTATGAATGTACTATTGAATATTAACCTATCTTAATGTTACACACAATATCGTGTTTCATCAGTGTGAGTAGTGTCGATGCTTGTCCTCCGCCCTCGAAGTGCACTGAAGCTACTATTGCGTCTCCCATGCTGCCTCTCCTCCTACAACTCCTCCATTCGCCTCCAGCTGAGGCGGCAGTTGATTATCGTTTTGCTAGGGACGCGGTTTAATTAGATGGATAACTGTACGCAAGTTAGAGGACTCCAAGGGCTATTAATTTGTAGCATTTCCTTCATGCGGGTCCGCGGTGAGGGAGGTGGTGGCGATGGAGTGTTTTATCAGTCGCCAGTCCCTAGCACGTCCCCCATCCTCCACTACACCCCATCTACCTCGTTCTCCATCCTCCAGAGGACGGTTGCGCTGCGTAGTCACCTCCTTTAGCAATACAGCAAAGACACGGCGACCGTCGGCTGACCTGCGCCTAATCCCTTTCACTGTACCATTATTTTATCTTTAGTGGGAAGGGCTCAGGGAGGAATCTAAGGAACGAATTATTTGGGATAATAATTACAAGTGTAATTTTTTTTTGTTTTATTCATTTAAAAATAAAAAATACTTTTTGTTTTTGACAAAGTTATTGGGGATGATCTTAAGAAAAAGTTTTTCAAGAATTTTATCTGTCAAAGAACGTAAAGTAGTTTACGAAAAATGTATGAATTACCTAGGATTCAAGAGAGATGCTACAGGCATAATTTCTTCTATAATTCCATATTTAATATACATAAAACAGTATAAGAAAAGTAGAATACCCTCAAACTTTTGATTTATCACTCCATTTACAATAGTTTTTGAAGACAGATTTTAGTTTAGGATTGACAGGACCATAGAGAAAGTATTTAAGAGGTGAGGTTGAGGAGGAACACAGATAAAAAGCAATTGAGATTATCGTAATCCACAGGGGTTCACACAAACCTTAAAAAAGCATGAATTTTTTTGAAATTTTAGTTACGTTTAAGTTCACAAAACACAATCAAACAACAGTATTCTCTTCTACAATCATTGAACTAATATTATAAAACCGATCTTTTTGTAGACAATTATTTTATTTTATTTCACAACGTTTCAGCTGTATATTGCTGCCATCGTCAGATGAACGTATTTTTTGAACATATAAACAAATTTTTTGTAACAACTTGAAAAACAAATTAACCATATGTACAAATAAAACAATGACATAGAAAAATAAATTATTTGAAAACACAAACCCTCAAAATAGAAAAAATAACTGTAAACAAGTATAAATTTTGGATATGTAGTTGGTGTCAGTTTTTTGAATTTAATGTGTTTTTCATAAACTTGAAATAAGTAACATTTCTGAAATTATACGTTTACAATAATTTGGTTCCCTATCTAAAATGAAAACATTTTCCCAATCTATTGAATGATCCCAATTTAAACGGTGTAATGACATAAAATTATGTTGTAGTGTGTTTATGTTACGCTAATGTTCTTTTATTCGCGTCTGTAATTTACGTTTCGTCTGTCCGATATAGGAAAAGGGATAATTTTTACAAACAAGTTTGTAAACGGCATTTTGCGGAGACATGTTGGCGATTTCCCCTTAATTACAAGATTAAAAGGTTGTTTCCTTGTGGTACTCACAAACCAAATGTTTTCTAGGAGAAAAAAAAACACTTAAAATTGGGGATATTAGTCTATGGTATGGAAATGCCACGAAAGATTTACTACTTATCTGAGAGTGAGAATTTTGTGCATTTGATGAAGGATGTTTCACATCGGTTAAGGTAGTGTATTCGTCTCTTGACTTATTTCATTATAAAACTTCTAGGATAGGAATTTGCTAGTTGTCACAAATTCTATATTATCATAATGGAAGCAATTATCAGCAGCAAAATTGCTTTGTCAACCGAATTAGATATCATTGCAATATTTTGCACAAAAGGATTATCCGATAAATAATTTAATATTCGTCCTGAATAAGTCTTCTCAACAAATGAAGATATTATAATATTGATATGAAATTAATAATTATCCGCAAACTTAGTTTAAATTAAAACATCACTTTAAAAAATGTGATTATTTAATTTAATTTAAAGTTACAATTATATTTCGTAAAAGTAGTTACATTTGAAGACTGTTGAAGTCGTTAGAATCTATTTAATAATTCCTCATATTTTCTTAAAACGAAATAATTTTTCAATTGTAATTTCATAATCTATCGTATATGTGAATCTTTTGTAGTGATTGTGATTTAAGATGTTCAGGTAACATCCATTTTTTGCTATCTTTCTTTGAAATTCATCTGTTAGTTTGTTAGTATGTTTGGACCAAATCTTACTACTAAAATTGAAACGTTTCCACGACCGATTGAGCTGAACGTTGACACACGTATCTAAACTCGATGACAATGCAATATTATAATGTCTACCTAATTTTAACTTTTTTAAATTACGATTTTATTCCCAGATAACTCACGACGGATTATTTCCGGTAAGTGTCCCTTGCAATGTAATCCCTCTCTTCATGCATATAAGCACAACAAATTACCTTACCTACGCCTTTACGTTGTAACGTCTTATAATTATGAACAGCTAAGGAAATTCTTATCTTTTTACGAACCACTTATCTGATAATTATGATCGCTCCTCAAATGGGTGTGTATGCTATCGGAAGATGTTTCACATGGACGCTAATAAATTTGTTATTTATTAATATTAAATTAAAGTTTACGTTTAAAAGTTGTTTTAGTATTGTGAACAAGCATTATTAATTATTAAGACAATTTAATAAACAAATTCTAACACTAAAATGTATAAAATAATAAAGAAAAAACATTTTTAAAACATGTTTTTTTCAGCCATGTGCGAAAACGACAAAAATTAAGTTGAAGTTTTTATTAAGGTAATACAATGCCAAATACTAATACCTCCATACATATTTCACATTAGAAGATCCTAATAAAAATAAACATACTTACTATCTTAACCGCTGAAAATGAATTAATATTTTATATTGAATTATTTTTCTTTAAAAAACTTGTTGTGCGAAATGTTCATAAAAGTACCAATAATTTCCATACGATTGATTGATTGATTGGTAAGTAAGTACTTGCCAAAGTATGTAGTTTCTTTACAATTTACGCAATAAGTTTTTTGAAGACAACTAATTAAATATAAAGTGTTAAATCATTTTCAACGATTTATATAAGTACATTTACTTTTATTGGGATCTATTGGTGTGGAATATGTATTTGGCATTGCATTACCCTGAAAAAAACTAAACTTATTTTCTTTGTTTTAGTACATGGCTTAAACAAAAGCTTTTTTTATTATTTCTGTATTATATTACGAATATGTGTAAAACAAATCTAAAAGACAGGTTCCATAAAATAAAAATGAATTTTACTCATTTGGTTTTTGTATTATAAATTCGTTAAAGGAATGGAAGAATGAGAACGATACCTAAAATAGTTTTTCGAGACATGTGAGTATTCTATATAATGTTATTTAACTTAATGAAGAACCTTTAAAGTGGATGAATCTCATTGGGTTATTTACCATAATGAGTTATAAAATTCATTAATGCGATTTACAGAGCGGCAAATATTTCAGCTTGAGTGAAGGAGTTTAATAAATAAGCTTCGCCCATCGCTACATAATCCACGTTGATATCGAACGTTCCAAAATGTGTTTAACAAGCCTCTTTGACAAAGCAAAATCCATTAATGAAGTGACTGTGGAAATGCGTTTTCCACATTTATGTTCATCAGGAATATTCTAACAACACAGGGTGTACACTTGTTGTAGCAATACGAAACTCATTTTGTTCATCATTTTAATTCATTTCTTATAATTGTCCTCAACAGAATCTGAAATCATTTCATTTAATTCTGTAACTTTTCACGACTATTTTCCCAAGAGAAAGAAAGAACAGTATTGGTGATATTACCTTGCTGTATTTAGTTATAATATACTAATAATTTGATGCCAACCGACGCACTCACCAAAATAAGCTGATCAAATAAAAATCCAGAATTTGTAATTGAACTATATATTGCACAGATTGTATCATTTGTGTTATTTATTTTGCAAATAGCTGTTTCAAATGGAATTATCAGACATTTTTATAATGAAAATGAATTATTGCTTATCTCTCCACAGAGTAATATGTATTGTTTACTCACACACAAATAGCATCGTATCCTTGCGACCAAGGTGTGTATCTTCCACGTAATCGTAACGGTCTACATTATCCAATTTGAATTTAAATTTCATTCATAATTTTACAGATTCGACCTTTTTTAAAATATTGAAATAAGAACATTTTCTATTTTTTATTTACTAAATGAAAGAGTAGCATGAAGGGAGCTGATTGCGTAGGCAATGACTAGTACACGGGCTACAATACCATAGAAGGAAGAAAGGAATACATGCAATTTGTGAGAAAATACATTTTTTTCATAAGCATTCATATTGAGTCTTCTTTATCACTTCTCATTTTCCATGTTTAGAAAGCTGTTTCCTCCTCCTTCGCTCTTCCACCATTGCCTGTCATGTACGAAGTGAGAATGAGACTAGCGGAGTGGACTCGCAAAAGACCAAACACATCCAGTGAGTTTGTTTTTTCAGAGGGATATTAAAACGATCTTTCCTCCGAAGTGAGGATGAGGCTGTGAGAAATGGGTGCGGCTGCGTTTATTCTTGCAGCGGTCATCTCACGTGACATGCAGTGATCTATCATTGCTGTTCTACGTGTGCTCATTAGGCAAGCCGTCACTGCCCGCCGTACATCCTATACCCAAGGCTCGTATATCGCTCTGTTTGCTTGATCAATTGACGTTTCGTTCACAAGCGCTCATCTCACTTTCATCGTTTTGTCTTTTCTGTCATCTACTCCCTACATCTCTCTTTGATTCTATAATACGAAGTGCATTTCGCACACCTCCGATTTAGAACAGCCACTTCACACAATTTCAATACACATTTTGCAAACCATTATAATTTTGAATATCAACATTTTACGGTCGTAGTAAGCTTCTCCTTTTAATTCTGCTATTACGGTACAAAGAATTCAACTATGTTTAAGGTTAATTATTCCAACTAAAAGTTGGAGCAAAGCGTTTTCATATTTGAAATACAAAATTATGTAAACCAGAAGTTGTGTACGAAGCAGTAACATTGAAAAAAGCGTTCAGACAATTCAAATGATATATTACTTAGTCTCATGATCTTGTATACAAATATCGTATTAGAGAAATTCTTTCGTGATAAATAAAGAGATATAAACAAAATATTTCCATTTGAGGCTTCATAATAGCTTAATCCTTATTGAAAAAAATCACGTTGTTTAAAAATAAATGTGGCGGTGTTAAGTGTACACGCGTTTTTAATCAAATGGATACGTTGTTTCATGTTGAACCACCGAAAGCATTAGGATAGACCCCATTTGCTTCAATCTGTGACGTGAAGGAGAAACCATATGCACTTGTTTCGTAGAAAGGAAATAGTGGGAGACGAGATACACTTTGGCAATTATGTACTTACCTCGAGTCAATACGAGCACTTTGCTCAATAAATATAGAGTGTTTGCGAGGCATGACCTGCGCATGAAAGCACACGAGGCGCCAAGGCAAAGAGAGGCAGAGAGAGAGGTTTCGGTTGCGGTGTGGAGGAGTGACCGCCACATTGATGGAAAGGACGATACCTCCTCCTCCTCCACCAAGGCAAAGCGACTATGCCGCGGTGGAAGGAAGGCACTGGTGCGTGTGATAAGGGCGGCAGGGTCGTTACAGAGGCTGCGGCGGCGGCAGCGGCAGGCGTGAGCGAGCGACACCACCACCACCAGCAACGTAGCCGATGCGACACTGGGAGAACAACCATCGTCTTCGTCGTCGTCGTCGGGTGGCAAGATCGTTCTCCTTTTCTTCGTCTTTCTTTCCAAAGCCTTTTTGCGTTCTCTGCTCTGAGAGAAGGGAATCGCATCTTTTACACCTTTCACATCTTTCTTGCGGTGCGCGAGGTCTCGATTTATGGCGTGGGAGGGGCGCGAGGGAAATGGCAAGGACTGCAGGCAGCTCTGGAGACCGAAGAATCAAGGGACATCGCCTCAACAGATCTACTTCATTCACTGTAATGAGGATTACGACTTTTTTTTATTTTCAAAACGAGTTGATGCGAATGAGTTTTAGAAACACTATACATGTATAATTTATCACTGTATTCAACAATGTTATTGCCATACCCAAAGACCGTTCTGTTTTCTTTCTGAACACACCTCCCTTCTTATTATAAGGAATGAGTTACTGAGAAAAGTGAAGAAAAATGTACTATTTACGGTAAACGAAATTAAATGATAATAAGACAGAATTATCATTCATTGATAGAAAAGTCTCATTTTTCCACCTCTAGTTCCGCTTAATATCACTGCATTTCTTTAAAATTCTGTATAGTAATAATTGTGTTAAACGCAATTCATTTTTATGAACATTTACTTTGCTTATGTAACACATACTTTAAAAAATTACATTCAATCTTTTTTAAGTTGTGATACCCATGAAGTTGAGTGTGATCGATATATAAGGTTCAATGGTTCAGAATGGCGACGGGGTGTGAAAATGTTTGCTTGGCTTTCAAGGAGATTATATTCCTCATTGATCTAATAAAGGCTCTCTTGGGCAATATTTACAATTACTAACCTTCTGTCGTAACTATTGATATATTTTATAATCAGCCTAATTGTCTTTATGTATTATCAAATTATATTCATGGTTGAGTGTTCTATTTATTTCTGAAGATCGGCTGTAGAGAATCCCCTTTTAAAATTTAAAGGATTTTTTTACGTGTAAATTATTAACATGTTAAAGTTTGGTTGTTAAATTTATGGTGGGTTGTTCCAACTTTTATTGAATTAAATATTTTTGCTGGCAATGTAAGTACCTGCAGTAAAAGCGGCATGTACTCAAGTATTTTGACATACTTGTGAAAGTTCATTTCTATATGAACTTACTACACATTTTATTATAGATTGATTACACACCGCAGGGTCAGTGGATAGACCCTAACTATTGTCAGTGGATAGACCCTGCGTATTCTCTATTGATTCTCGAACTGAAGTGAACGTTGCCAATGCCTTATATAATCCATGTCCCAGAGATATCACACGTATATTTCTCAGGGCACTTTAACTCAACATCCGAGACGGGAAACTTGCTTTCTATTTTACAAAATGCATTTGTTGAGCATTCAAAAGAAAGTTTCAGTGGGGAGTAAAATCTCATATATCTAGTCCTCATGAATCATTAAATAAATAAATAAACAAACAAACTTTATTGTCAAAAAAGCAGTTGAAAACTGCATATGACCACGTGGGGGGCAATAAACTATTTTACTCTCCGGAAACAAGCAAGGGACCATCCCATTAATTCCGATCAAGTAGAAAACAATAGATTTTGGATATTGTTAGCTAAACTCAAAACGTTTGGTGACTAGCGTTAAATGTTTTTACAAATTATCTATCTATAATTTCGGTCTAAAGACAAATTAATCTTCGTTGCAGACATATGATATGCAAATAATATCTTACTTCAATATATGCAAAATGCCGATAAATTCGAAATAAAATCTTAATTTCTGAATTTAAACACCAAAGCGAAATGGTTAACCGTCAGCTGGAAGTGAGAGTTATATTAGCGGTTTTCACAATTTCTTTGCTGTTACAATAATCAGATGAATACTTCGGAAGCTTGATTTCAGATTAAAAAGAAATAGTCGCAATGTACTGCTAATTGATTTGTATGAAAGAGATACCGATTCAGGTAAGTGTACACCCGGGAATTGTTAAAACACTTTAATATCGAATGATTTATTGAAATTGAAAAAAAAAAAGCGGGAAAAGGACGCACTTAACGCTCTTAACCATGAATGAAAAAAAGTACTTTTTGAAAAATTTATTTACATATCCTTATCGCATTTTTTACGTCAAAGGTTATTAGGAGTCTTTGAGAGGAGTTTCTAATTTTTTTATTTTCTTGGAATTGTAAGTCTCAAAATTCTAGTACCTCAGAAACAAAAAAATTGAATTCAGAAATTTTGAACAAGTCTTATTGCTACTTCAAGAATATTCTTTTGAACCTTCAAGTCCCTACTTGGCCGGAATAATCTTTAAAAGTTGAGAAAGTATCTAGAAATCGCGGTAAATATGTTTTTTCTTGACTTATGTCAAATTTTGTTGTCGTAGTATGTAGTGCATTTTTATTAAGAGCATGATAATGAATAAATATATAATAACACTTAACACCACATTAACTCTTTGCACTAAAAGATATTGCTCGTAGAAGAGTAGGTAGAGCCGTATGCTGTCGTTGGTTTGTTGACGTGTCACTGCATGTGGGTTGACCCAGCCCGATGAGGCGCGCTGACGTCTGATTATTGACGGCGGCAGCGTATTTACATTTTTATTGGATTTCGATGCATATCATGGAGTTGCCGACGCTCGTTTCCCGGTTTGTTGCTCCGTGAGCATGGCGGCGAAAGCCACCGGAAAAGAGTGGAATGTAAACGTCCGAGAGCGGCATTCACACTCTCACTCCAACCAAGGGTTCAATTTTCCTCATGGGACATTTCGAGAAGATGGAGCACCCCCATATACTGGTCTCCCTAGTTTTGTTTTATTTAAGAATATTATACATGTTACCATAAATCAGCGTTTCTTGGAGATCTCTCAAATACGTAAGGATCGTTTGTTTTAGTGAAATGTTTTGGAAATGAATCGCCATATGTCTTCGTGATAATATGCTAATTTAATATTGTTCCTGAGCCTGCATGTTGAAATGCTGAGCCTGCATTTTGCTGTTTCTAAATACTGCATGTTGAAATATATTTGTGACTAAGCTTTGCAAATAATACCATTGTATTTGTATGGCAGAATCGTGCAATTCCGTTGATGAGGAGATAAAGCATCATAAACGTGAAAAGACCTATCTGTCCATCCAGAACCTCGGGATAGAAGAGAATAGGCCTCCGCACTTTCTCTGCTCTGACACAAGGAGACGATGAACCTCGTCTATGTCAAGGCCTAGGATAGATCCGATAATCATTCAAAAACCATATTGAGCATGCCTTGGAGTCAGTACGGATGTCCCGGTATTCTATAACGAGATTTTATCTCTGATATCTTTATCCTGTTAAAAAATTATAACTGGGAATAAGACAACACGTGTCTACATTATTTTAAAAAAACGAAAAAATTGTCCATCTCATAGGTTTAGTCAATATTTTTGCTAAACAATGTACAAAATAATAATACATTCAATAGCAGTAGTCTTCCTGATCACGTGAAAAAGTCTTTGCCACTGTTCGACTTTAACAATCATTATAGAATGATGAAATATGTACTATAAGTAAAAAGTATAAGTAGAATTGTGGCGCATAGTGCTTTCTGGAGATTCATCTCTCTCCCAAAGAGCACTGAAGTGAACGATACCAACATTCCGTATTTGGAAGCGAAGGGAATGGGACACAAGATTCTGTGTTACTCAGGGCTTCAAGAACCAGCCGTACGTTCGGAACTTGGGGTTCCAGGACTCAGCAAGTACATAAGCCCTGAGGGGCCCTAACTCGCTGTTATGCGGGAGGTAAGGGGGTAGTGGAGTGCGAGCGTGGGCATGGGCGTTGGGGGTGAGGGGCCCTGGGGCGCTTCGTGAGCGAATTTCCGAGAAACGAGTCGCGCGATACAGCAATGGGATGGAGGACGAGAGGGGGAGAAAGAGCTGTACACGCTGGCACGTGCGCGTTTCTCAGTAATCGCGTGAATTATAGCACGCGGGGTGGCGAACCACCCTGAGACCGACTCATTATTGTGAGCTGGAGTAATTCATTAGAGAAGAGTCTTCTCATGGAAAGAGAGTATTTCCCTACAAAAAAGGAGGATCTTAGAAGATTGTTTATAGCTACTTTAATTAAAATTATTTTATTTTTCTTCTCTCTATTGTTCATAAAATTTAGTTTACAAATTTACTTGAAATCATAAAATATTTCAGGGAAACGTAGGATCTAAAAAGCTTATTTCCGTTGCAAAGAAAATTATGACACCTTATTAAAAGGCAAAGGAAAAATAGGGATCGCCATTATTTGTCACGATATTTCAAATCTGTTTCGTGATGAGGTAAGGGTACTTTTTACGAAAAAAATAGGTGATCTTTTATAATATACAAGCAATTACAAGAAAAATTGTATAAAAAGAAAAAAATATACTGTCGGGAAAAAATCTCAATATACAAATAATAAGGTATAGCTCCTGAAAAAAATATACATTTCTGAGAATGTATTTGATTCTTTTCTTTTTTTAACAGACTTTATATGAAAAAAATTAAAGAATTAATATATTTAAATGAATGTAATGTAAATACATAAAAATATGACAGATAGATTTGGTTTCTCGTTGATGGATATTGACAAACATTTAATACATTACTTGTGATTAGATATATAATTTTTCAGTCAAATTAAAACTGAAGCATCACCAACTTTGTTAGAGAAGTTCATTTTCGGACAAATAATATACGCTTATGTATATATGAATGAAAAATTACGTGAAACGTTTGTATTATATAATAGCTAAATATTTAAAGTATCGTTAACACCCACTTGTTACTTCATCAATTAAGAACTTTTGCTCTGCACCTGAAATGCAGTTGCTCTGCACCTCTGCACCTCTGCACCTCTGCACCTCTGTTTAGAACAAGTGAAGAGTAAAGAGAGGAAACGTAGTTAGGTTAGGAATTTCTTTGAGATGCCAGTTATTCAAGAACATAACTGATAATAGTGGTATAACGACATGGAATCAATTTGCTTGCTTCGAAACTATGTTTGTAGCAATTACACAATGCAGTTGGTTTGCAATGCTTGACAACAGAATGTCTGTAGTGGAATCTTTGGGGCAGTTTCTAAGCTAAGCTAAGCAATGAAGGAGACTATAATGGTTGGGTAAAATGCCGGTTTTTTTGCTTTCTATGTTACAGATTACGAAATTTACATACGGGTGAAGAAAAACTACTTTGTAAATACTTTTTCTGATTGACTCTATTTGTAAATACTAATTTTAAAACAAATCTTGTAGACTCTTGTCTTATGTAAATACGTTTGTAAATAATGTCTCTTGAAAATATATTTTCCATGTACAGTCTTTGTGTCCTGACCGTTGGTTTTCCGTGATTCCCAACGGTGCTCCATGAATTAGTCAGTTGCACCTATTTCAGATTTAAGAAACTATTACAGTATGCCAAAAGTTTATAATATAATCATAATTAATTTTCTATCCATAACTAAATTTAATATTAAGGCAGCAGGAAATAAAAATGTCAACCTTTCTATGAAAAATGTAGACGCAACTGAACAATTCATTGAGATTGAATACTGGGGCATTTAACCCACAGCCCACGGCATTACAGGGGTTTAGGAAGGTAAAGGAGCTGTAACTTAAAATGTAAATATTGTAAATAAAATTCCCCAGTGAATTGAATTGAATTGGTTTGCAATGCCATTATATATTTGCAGAACATAAACGGTTAAAAAGCTATTTAAGTTTCAAATATTTAAAGAGCATTTATTCCCATATATTCTGGTTTGATACACATAATTCATTTCATTAATACTCTTCAGCGTTCTATTTTAGTATCAGAATAAACAATACTATCTATTTTATGCACTTCTCGAGTAGTATTTTGGAAAAGAACACTCCCACAAATATATTAATTTCGAATGTCAATTTAGTCTAAATATATTAATTCCACATTGTATAACTTTCATAGGATTTCTGGAAATAGTACTTTAACTCGCAGAAAATGTATTATAATGAAATGTGTCACGACAAGGAATCATCGAAGAAGATAAGCAGATAACAATAAGGACAGCGTGGAGCAGTATTGTTGTTCTTTTCACTCTGAGAATCATCATATGAATGCAGATATCCCAACATGAATTTTTAATATGTACTTCCTTCTCTTATTTCTTTATAATTTGCGTTATGTTGAAATAGCTATATTTATAGAACACATGCTATTTTGTTAACATTGATTCAGCACAGATTCTACCACACTAGGATTGATGAAGACAAACAGAGACATTTTTATTGTGTAAACTATATTTTAGTGAAGCAAGTATTGCCTAGTTTTGGTCACAAAATTTGGAAATAATAATTAATTTCATTTCTTCCAATAAATTCTATTTGCTATCGATATAGTTTTCATTTCAAATGAATTCACGGAGTAACCATACTCCGTGAAATTAAATAATTATTTTTCGTTTTGATGAGACATATTATAATTCAGCAATGAGGGAATATTGCATTCGCTAAATGGAATGTTTCGTATTTTAATAGTGATTATCACGGAACGACAGATTTTTAGGGAAAATTTTACACTGCGAAAAATAAATATTTAGAATGTCGTGCTTGTCTGCTGTTTCTATTAAGTAGGTTTCCCTGTCTCTTTACTAAAGGAATCGAAGTAGGAAGAGAAACCAAATCTCTTCTCTTCCTTTTCTAATGAAACCAAAGGAAATAAAATGTTGCTATATTTATACAATGATAATTCAAATCATATTTTCAGTAATTTTTACCAGAAATATTGAAATAGTTTGGTTTAACTAAAAAATGTTTAAACGAAATTGATATTTTATGATAGAAAACTGAGTGATCAATTACAACAAGTGTTGTGAATGTCTAAAGAATGTCGTTGATGAATGTCTAATCTGCGTTTGTAATTTTTTGATGAACCTCATCACTTCTAATCTCTGTGCAATGTTATTGAATAGTTAAATGAAGAGTATTGTTTTAGAAACATACGGTGTATATCAGAGAAAGGTTCAACATAAAACTATAAATTTTTCTTCATTACAAAGATGAAAAATTATCCATTAACAGAAGAACATTATTTACTAACACTTTATTTTTACTATTATTGTTTATACCAGATACTTCTCCTTCCTTTCTCATTAGTATTGAACTCTGTATTGATATATTCTCTTTAATTGGTTTATATTATGTTCAACTGTAGCCTGTTGTGCATAAATAATCAAACTATTTGTCTGTATTAAACATCGATCGAATCAAATAATATAAGTTTTTTTCTATTATCTGTAGAACATTCTGTAATCTTGATAACCCATTCCGCTACAAGTATATTATACGTACTTGGTGACATACTAGTTTCAGAGCAGGGGCATGTTAGCTATTGGAACATCTTGTCGAGTTTTCCGTTTCATCTAACGTGTCAAGATTTAAAGGTCATGAAAAATTTTAATGAATGGCCTTATCATTTCCCCCTTTTAGCGATTGTCAGGAAGAGCGAAGCAACCGCGAGCGCTGTGGGTTAAACCTTACTCCTACTACCCGCTTCCCGCCATCTGAAAACGCAAAGTGGGTTGCGTCCGGATCGGACCCAAGGCGCTGCGCTTCTCGTCTCGAAGTGAACTCGCAGCAGGGAGGGGATGGGTAGCGATGGAACACACCGTATTTCACGTGTGACAGAGTTTCCATGTAAATCAGGCTCAAGTGAAGCTGCGCAAAGGAAAGGACGATGGCAGTGATGTATGTCATGGAATCCATGGGGAACATAACAAGAATTCAATTGATGAGAAAATGACTTCCAAAAAATATGAACACTAAATCTAAATCTATTAGGTCTAAAGTTTAGAGTAGGAATCTAAAATTCCGAAAAGGGCAGTTACTGTTCTCTAATGTATAAATGTTCATCAGTAATGCACGAAACCTGTGAGATCTCATCACTCCTTGTGCAGCATGGATTCGTGCACCTTAAAGCGATTTGGGTCTTCGGCCGGAGTGAGGTGTTGTGGGAATGCAATGGTGACGAGAGGGTGGGCGCTGGGCATGCTATTGGATAGCACGTAAGTGGCCATTGTTGATTGGATTTACTAGGCGCCTGCGCCTGGGTTGACCACACGCGTCTTGGAACAATGCGTTGATCCCCGCTCGCTTCGCGCTTTACACACGACGTCGACGGACGGGTCAAAGGGCGCTGGGAACACAACACGATCGCATTCACCCGTCTCCCCACCCCTCAGGCCAACCGTTGAGACGGCACACGGAATGTTTCTGCAGTATGAGCATAATACTAGGTAGCCTATGAATGCAAGTATGTAAACAACAAGGGCAGAATATCTTCTATTTACTCCATTTACTTCTAGATGTGTAAGCAAGTTTCTACATGAAAAGAATTTTAATGAAATTTTCTTCATTCCACGTAGATTATTCGTGATGCTATGAGAAAATATGTATGAAGACAGAGTAGTTGAACAATTCATTAGTTATTTTTAAGCAATAAGAACTGACATATAACAGTCGAGAAAGGGGAAGGCTACAGCATAAATTGTACATTACTTTGCTTCCCAAAGATATTTTGTCTTACTTTTTTATTATGTATTTCGAGCGTGATTTGGTATAATTTTCTAGAGAAATATTTTTTCCTGTCGGCAAACAAAGATCATACAGAGGCACTCATTATCGTCAAACTCAGTCAGAATAAAAATGTATTTCTTACGTTTATCTTTGTTTCGTACATCACCTCGGTGTTCATTACATCCGTGCTCACTCAAATCAATGTGTTAGGACATGAGCATTGAAAGTCACGTTTCACTATATTACAAATGCAGACTGATGCTTCGCCAAACGATTCCAAATAGCGCCTTGCTTCGACAGCGGTATTGAGCGTTTCGCGGAGGGCTTTTCCTTCGCAGCAGAGAAAGCCCTCCCAGAATTAGCAGTCGGAGGAGATCACGTCAGAGGAGAACCTCCCATTTTTCTCAAGAGGTTGCTGCAGCAGTCGGCCTAACTCATTCTCCCTTACCTCCTCCATTCTCCACCATCATCTCTTCCCCACCTTGAGAGCTTCTTCGAGGTCACGGATGTCACCCGAAGTGACAACGGAGAAGACATTCTACACTCGAGAGCTGTCAGAGTGGGAAATAGTATATAAAAGTATGTGTTACGAACGGACCAATGGAATAGAGTGAAGAAGAAAATAGACGTTTGCAATTAATTTATATACGTACGAAAGAATGCATATTAACTGAGAAATTGAGATACAAACAACAAAAACATGTATCTACTCAAACGGAAGAAACGGAAAAAAGGAAGGAGAAGCAGAGACTAGATAGGAGTCGTAAGGGATGTTGATAGGGAAGCAACAGAGGAAGAAGATGCAGCAACATCTTCCGCAGTCCCAGGCTTATGAGCGTCAGCATGACGTGTAGACATTGCAGACTACAGGTAGTTTCTCCCCACCCTTTGCTTGTTTCCCCAAGTTTTGGCAATAACATGGCATAGTTAAACGCAGGCAGAGTAAGTCTTCTCCCTCTCCAGTTGCAGCAGCATGTCCTCATGGAGCAATATGATGCAATGCACGGCGTTTCAATAAAGAGCGTTGAAAGAAGACAGAGTCGTGGCCTGCGGAGGACGGAAGGAAATGAGGCGAGAGGACCTGACAAATGGAGTTCTCCTGTCGGAGTTCGGGACACTCGCCGTATACTGATCAGGCATAGGAAAGTTCCTATGCGGACGAGGCGACGCCCTACGAGAGGTATTAGTCCTCTGTTGTAGTATGCCCCATGAATAGTTCATGCAGGTGATTCATTTATTTTGTAGAGGCGGAAGCATTCCAAGAGTGGTGGTCAAACGAATGAAGCAAGTGATTGCTACTGTGGTGACCCCAGAAAAACTGTACGAAATAATGAACTTAGATTGCTTTGTTTTACCAACTACTACTACCACCACCATTTTCATTTATGCCATCACTTATTAAATGATTTTAAAGAAATATGATATGAAGATATTATTGAAACCGTATTCTGTAATTTTGCATGTGCTGTTCCACGACCTTATCTGTCAATAAGTATTACCTTCATGCACGATTATTCTTATACTTCTTGCATTGATTTAATAGGGAAGTAAGTACAATATTGAAAAGAGATAACTAGTAATGTTAAAACTTACTTTATTATTGAGATTGTGTTAATTCATAAATCTAATCTACTCTTACAACCCATGGCATCTTATGGTTACTATAGATGGTCTCAGGTGCTTAAACGTTGACATCCAATTTCATTCTACGTAGTCCTTCTATGCAGTCTCTCTTCGCTTTCTCTCTTTCTCTCTGCTTCGAAGTTGAAGTGATCCTCTCTCTGATGTTCGCCGCTGCAGTGCTGCTCTGCAGCACTCGCCTTCCTTCGCTTGCCGTGCCACGGCCCGACAGAGATAAATGGCCTTACGAACCGTTTGATATTAAACATTTAAAAGTCGTCACGCCGCGGAATCGCCATGCATCATGATAGGGTTTATTGTAATGCATGCGTGCAGAGACGAGAACGAAGCTGCGAAGACTGAATCTCCTCTTTTTTTCTTACTTCTTCCTTAGATACTTCATCTCATTCTTACTCTTCGTCATTCTCTTGTATAATTTCAAAGTAGTAAACTGACTCACTCTAGTTAAATCATCACAAAATATATTCCTGTTTCTCGTGTCCACTGGAGTCTTGAATTATTTGTTAAAGTTTCTTAAATTGTTCCGATTAAATACTCTTCGTTCTTATTCATAACCCCTTAACCTAGTTGAATGAATAACAACAGATTGATGTACTAGGATCGGTGCACATCTTTCCACGCCAATAATTTACATTATTTCTGAGTGATAAAAAACTATTATTTGTGTCCTTCACAGTATTGATGGTGGTATTGTCTCTCATTCCATTAGTTAATCAATTATCAAGAGCTGAAAGATATTGAGACAGCAGTTAAATTACAATATCGTTTTTGTGCGCAACATAACTTATTTCCATTTGATTTCTGACTACTTGACCTTCAAATACATTTTCATTCAGTATTCACTTCCGTGGTTTATCTTCTTTATCTAATTCAGATATTCCTGACTCATTTCTTCTTAACACCTCTATGTGTATCGTGCACCAATAAAAGGCACTGCTCCAAACGAAAACTTCCCTAATCCTCGAACGCCGTCGCCACAGCCGTATCGCTGTCCCACATAACACTTGTTTCCCTTTCGCGTCTTCACTCTGTTCTTCAACGCATCCCTCACTCTCGCATCCCATCTGCTCCATCCTCCAACCCCTTATCCTCTCGGACACAGGAATACCGTGTAATCATAAAATTCTAGAATCGTTTCTCAGTTTAAAATTCAAAGGCGTCGCTTTATCTGGGCGGTGCGCACGGCGTACAACGGAGGAAGCGCTGTCCCATTACTTAGCGCCAGAGCTCCACTGCGCCGCGTTGGGGAGACACGAGAACAGCGAGCGAATGCTGCGATGGCACGGACCACGCCCACCCACACGAGGATCAAACATGCCACTGAGAAGAAGTCAGTTGTTCATGAATAACAATATTTGCGCTTTTCATAAACCTTTCTTTCAATATGTCGTCTGCAATACTCATTTCCTACACCGATGCAAAAAGAATTATACAAGAAGCCCATTTATTTGAATTGTGGTCCAGCGTTACCCGGGATACAAAAAGAAACTAAAAACAATCATTACTGAATATTCTAGTATTAAAACATCAATCAAAAGGTTCTGGATACGTTTTAGCTCATATTGCCCGGCGTTGCTCGAAGTTTTTATATAATATTCTAAATTTATACTTTAGTTTCAATATTCCTTTACTTTCGTATATTAAAGTTTCCACGAAGAAAACCTACAAAAATACTCACAGTTATCAGTATTGTATGCTAATATGTACATAATACGAATTATTGTAAAACTCAGACGGAAGGAAAATACACTTTACACAGAAAGCGCAGGTTTAGGATCTCTGAATTCTTCATTTTCCCTTTCATTTTAATGTTATGTAGTTCGTCAAAGCCTTTATATAATTTTGCTTCAACAATTCAGTCAGATTATACGTTAAGTGGATTGTCCGCCTCACGTGAAGCAATTGAACTCTGGCGGACACATTAGTAACGTTCACAGTCAACAGTTATGCGAATGAAAGATTCACATCTACTGTTTAGCGGACAATTTTAATTATTTTTCTATTTTCGTAATTCACCAATATTAGCAATATTTACTTTTATATTTTAGTAGTAATAATTCTTAAGAACAGTTGCCTGCAATTTCAAATAATTTCATGGATTTTTTACTCCAATTTCCATACCACAGACATTCCAATAATTCACTTTTATTAGTATAGATTTGTTATCGTCCTTGCTTTCGTCTTTGTTTCTTCTCTTCTTTGTTATCAATTTGATTACTATCTTTTATTTACTTTGAAATATATTTCAAATAACACCTTTTATTCTATCTCCCCAAAAATAGATTGGATTAATGACACGATAACGTTTTTTTACCAGATTCTATTAAAATTGTTACTTCAGCGACCATTTCCATTGTCGAAATGAATAACAAAAAATTAAAATTTCGGCGTGTTGAAGAAAGTGGTCTACCCGCTAATTTTACGCGAACAACCAATTTTGCGAATACTCACAGTACTTGTTTTATGTATGTATCTCGTTTCGACCTGCTAAGAATGACGAGTGTCAGTAAGGCTCAATTTTTGTGTAAGTTTACTCACTAGACACATTGTGAATTTTACCGAGATCGGAGGAACAGCGTCTAGATAGGATCCAGATTGGTGTGTCCGAGTATTACAACTGAGGTTGTTAGTCGCAGAGGGCTACAGCTATTTAAACTGAGACATGGAAATGAAAAGCTACAAATTTTATCTTGCTCCACCTGGGAATTGAACCCGAGATGACTTGGCGACGAGTAATCAAGCTGACACGTAGCCACGGAGGGAACAGTACTTGTTTTATATTCAACTCTTTATATATAATTATAACTCTTTATACATTTTCATAATGTATTATGATATACAGTATGGTATTATTTTCTACTCTACCGAATTAGGCAGTTTCAATAGTTATTGAGAGTTACTTCGTAGTAAAAATAATTGAATGCATTACAAAAAAGCGAAATAATGAATACTTGACTGAAGGGAGAATTCTGTAAGCTCTGCAAGTTTTATGTTTAATATTTATTGTAACTTCGTAAATTGTTCGTGTTGATTTGAATGAAGACCATTCTCTCCACTTTCTAAACAATCTGTATCTCAGTCACGGAATTTGTTTGTCATGCTTAGGATCTTTCAAGTATCTCCTAACTACTTTTGCTGATTATAAGAGTGATAGGTGATTAAGCTGATATAATATCAATAAAGTAAATAGTATAGAGATGAATCAAATTATATTTCGAACCACGGAGTGAGGGTTGATAAGGATTTTTTTTCGAGACTTCTGCAGTAAAAGTAGAACACTAAAATAACTTTCTACGTTTTATCAAAAATTTGAGAAAAGGACCATGTAACCCCTAATTCCAACCCTTTTAAACTCTCCCTTCAGTGAAACTCGTCGCATTAAGGATTAATGTGATGTAATGATACGTCCAGATTAGGTATCCTTCGCCACTTTTTGTAAAATGGCATCATTCATTCCTCTCATGAAAATCCATTTTCTTTAGTGCCTTCCGTGACCGATGAACATTTACCACAGAGCATGAAAATACGCTCTACGACCACTATATAAATAAAGTTCTCGATTATCAAAATATTTCAGAAAATATTGAATATAAATTTTATCCGGTCTCTACACAGCATTTATTATGTTGCTCCATCAAAATATGCCTTATGTTGATTTGTTTTCTTCGCGTGCGTCCTGAAATGTATATCCATAACGGATAGCATGAAGTTATCAATAACAACATCCAATGGATATCCCATAGTATAAACCTCGGAACTCCACAGAAATGTCAAGTTATGAAAAAAATATCTAAAATTTTGGAAGTGCCGTATTTTTAATAACATTATTTTCATTTTCTACAATTAATCTCGACAATGTGTAATAATTTCATAGATATACCTATGTATTTTTTATAAAAACGATAAATACTTGTTCTTTGAAATTTAAGATATAAAGATTTATATCATATGGCATTGAAGTCTTTTACATTAAGTGTTGTGTAATTTTCTTCTCGTCTGAACACAATACTTTAACCAAAAATAAAAATGTACATAAC
Source organism: Laupala kohalensis (assembly GCA_002313205.1). Classification (NCBI taxonomy): domain Eukaryota; kingdom Metazoa; phylum Arthropoda; class Insecta; order Orthoptera; family Trigonidiidae; genus Laupala; species Laupala kohalensis. The sequence continues at coordinate 242,011 of NNCF01126749.1, forward strand.
GATTAATATTCGGTGATAAGAGGTATTTATAGTGGTGAGTGAAACCTCTTGCTTGAGCCGACACAGTAGAGAAAAGTTTCGTGCGTCGTCTTTCGTCGCCGCCGTTCAATTCGACTGAGGGCACTGTCGCTGCCGCCGTCGGGTCGCTCGCGTCGCCTCCTGCGAGGGGAAGCTCTCCTTGCATTATTCCGCACGACGGGTTGCGTCGCCAGTGCTATGCTGCGTCGACGCCATAAATAAACCAGCACTCGACAGCGATACGTGGCCCGCCCGCCAGCGACACCGACCTAAAGCTCCACACACCACGATACTGTCTGGCGCCTCGAGTGTTGCTGTTGCATCATCCAATCCTCGCTTCGATTCCTAGCACTAGAGGACTCATACTCAAACTAATGATTCTCTATCATATGCCGATGCGGAGTTCAAATTTCATTCTTTTTTTATAGGATCAATCTCTTGAAAAACAATTAATTATTTTCCAATAAAACAAAAGTTGTTGCCTGCGTTCGAACAGCAAGTTAATTTCCATTTGCCGTTATACGTATAATATACTACATACCATATTGGTAAAATACATTTTGTGGGTGCAACCGACAAAAATTTCGCCATCTTTTTTCATTTGAAGTTGAATCATACGAACATGCGTGAATGTCCATCTGTTCTAGTAACCCAAAGATATATGTAACGACGTGTTTGTACATCGTATCCATGTAGGGTGTAATGTATTTTTATCCTCGGAATAAATACATTAGAACAAGATATTTCTCGTGATTTCATAATAAGGTCATTATTTTATTCAATAATTGAATCTTCCAAGAGGTTGAAATTCAAGGAAATTCTTTAGTTTTGAAATTTGTCGAACGTGTAACTCTACCCGTTCTCTTTCTTGTCTGTGACTTCTTTCCCGATGCAAGTCGTCATCCCCGCGAGGGAGCAGCTCCGCTCCCAGAGCGGCAGTGGTCTAGTTAATATTAACGTGCTTGGAGGACGGAGGTCTGCCTTCTCTGACGCCGACTTTTCCCTGGCGGCGAGCGCTTCGTCGCCTGCCTGCGTGATATCCCCCACGCCTCTCCCACTCACCCGCTCGCTTTGTCACCCATTCCTCTCAAAGAGCAAGCACTTCAAAGAGAGCTGATTGACTAAAGTCATTTGTCTCTCAATGATACATCTCTAAGGTTGGTATACATGATGAAATGCAGCACTTTTCATTACGCGTAAGAAGAAAATCGTATTTTCCACTAGCAATGAAAGTAGGAGTGCAAATTGAAGATAAAAACTTTTTCTTTCATTTTCTAGATACCAAATTAATTATGTTATGTTGAATGAAAATGGGAGACGGGACTGGGGTACGAACCCGAGACTATGAGCTCAGCGCGCTCATGCGCTTACCGACTGCGCCATCCCGTTCACCTTCTGGGCCCGTCTTCCATCCTCATTCAACTTGCGAGACCCAAATACCTCTGAGGTGGTCTCCTAGAGACTAAACTCCTCAAATGAGGTGACTCCCTTAGGAAGTACTTTGTTTTGGGTAGTATTTTTCAATTTCTGGTTCACAAACATAGAAATTGTTTTGTTAGTATAGGAAGTACTTCCTAAGGGAGTCGCCTCATATGACGAGTTTAGTCTCTACGAGACCACCTCAGAGGTCTTTGGGTCTCGCAAGTTGAATGAGGATGGAAGACTAGCTCAAGAGGCGAACGGTATGGCGCAGTCGGTAAGCTCATGAGCGCGCTGAGCTTAAGGTCCCGGGTTCGAACCCCGGTCCCGTCTTTCATTTTCATTCAACATAATATAATTAATCTGTTACCTGGCGGTGAGGTTCACCGCAATCAAAGAGATTTTTGTTTGTATGCTAAATTAAATAAAAGGTGTCACGATAAGTTTGATACAGTGTTTCTTTTCTTAATGGTTCTACAAAATATAAAGCAAAACAAAAACAAAAAACGTGATAATCCAAAAGTAACGCTAGTTCAGTAATAATTAAATAGTAATACGGAATAAGTTGAGAAAGAGGACAGAAAAATTCTAATAAATGCTAACGATTGGAAATGCGCGCGTCGTTTCAAACTACTTTCAACAACGCATTTTGCAAATTTAAGTACTTTACCTTTTACCTATTTTATTTCTTTTTTACTTCTCGGTAAAAAGTTTACTTTCTTACTACTTATTGATAAAATTGTTCATTCCGTTCAATGTGTGTAAAATTACTAAGGATGATGGTAGTACAGTCCTTAACACTTTTTAGTAAAATATATTGTTTGCTTTAGGCATTTGATTCCTATCCTTCTTCGGTGTGGAAGTCAGAAATTATAGAGATAGCCAATGAATTGGTCTCTATTAATAAGATGCGCTTAAAACGATATTGTATCGTCTATTACTGAGTATGAAATAATTCATAAGTCTCTTAAACAGCGGTAAACTATACCTGCAGGTAACAGTTTTTTGTGTTATATTACAAAGCTGAAGCTCCCAGGTTCCATTCTCGGTCACGTCTCCAATTTCTACTGAATACAATACAATTAAAAATAAAAACAATTATCTCCCCTAGATAGCATTTAATACTCTGCATTAATATATCTACATTTTGACAATTTTGAAATGCCCAAAATACTTTGGATGTCTAATTATCATACAATGCTTTTACGTGCGAATGACATTGATGTTAAGTTAAAAAATGTTAAATGTTAGTAAACAAGCCAATTTTAAATGAGATGAAATTAATATTATGGAAACTCGATTAATTATAACGTCACAATTTATTCGTTAAAAATATAACACATACAAAGTGGCTCCAAGTGTGGATTGCGAATGCATAAGAAGTATAGCGAGTTGAGGAGAAGAAAAGGAAGCGGGAGAAATGCCAAGTGATTTGAAAGAGAGTAATTATCCATTCGAGCGCCTTCAGTCTCGAAAGACCGTGCTTCCAAGAGCGGTCGCAATTGTCTCGAAGTGATCGGCCCTTGAGAATTGAACGTGTCCTTCGATCTTCTTCAATCCCTTGAGAAGCATCCACTAATTATTTCAATAAAAGAGAAGAAGGCTTATCACAAGCCAAGACGAAAATATACTACGTTCGCTCAGCAGTTAATTTGTTAAGTGATGATTACGTTTTGTTATACAACAGGGAGTTGTATCTAAAAATCATGAAGGGCTTCTTAATTTTTATTGTTGTTTTAAATGAAAGAATAAATGAATTAATTTCAATGCAATATTTTATTTGCTTTCTATTGATGGCAGAACTGTTTACAAACACTGAATTTTGAGCGGTAAGATGAAAACATTTAAGAAACTGAACCGTTAGTTTTTGGAGAGAAAATTATTTTGTTTATTCACAGATGGATGGGAAAGTTCGTCATATTTTAAATCAATAACATACTTATTAACATTTGGTTTAAAATTATTTTATAAATGTAATGGCGCGTATAAATGTATTTTTATTTAATATTTACTTCACTAACACCAATATTCGTCAAACTAACTCGCGGCTCATATTCGAAATTCAATTATACAGAAACTGTGACATTTAACATTCATTTTATCAAATGAGATCGGTGTGATATGCAGTATTAATAAGCACTGGAAGGCTTGATATGCAGTATTAATAAGCACTGGAAGGCTTTTCTTGCATTCCACCCCCAAAATAGATTTCTCTCTGTATATTTTTACCGTACAAATCAATATGTCAAGTCAATATGTTTTATGTATAACTGTGCGACCGTGACCATGGATCCGACTGTCAGGGATACGTCGCGCCTCACAAGAAAGAGCAATGTCTGAACCGACGCGTCGTGAGAATAATGTCACAGTCGCAGCCGGGGAGGAGAGGTTGAAAAGGGTTTAAATGTTAGATTGCGCTCACTGTGCGACCACCCTTCGCTTTCGTGTGAGATATCCCTCAGATGCAATAACAATCGATTATTAAACAGTTCCCCACAGTCACAACATTTCATATTTCCTGTCAATTATATGATACGATAGAGAAACAAATATATTTGTCTGAACCCCGACTTTTTTATTAACAAATTTAATATTAAATACAACATGAAACAAGTAGATTAAAGTTATTTTGGTTTATGATGGTTTAATAACAAACTACTATTGCTCCAGGTTATTAAATTTTTATTGTACATACAATATATATGGGCATGCAACCTTCAGACATGATTTCCCAATGTAACTCGTAATTTACGTAAAATCAACATAAGAACCAAAAACGTTCTATATTAAACTATAGCAACTGATTTTTTTTTCAAATAACTTGAAAAGAAACTTAGGCAATTCAATTCTGCGGGAAGTGTGATGTGCAGTTTCTGATGGAGAGGCATGTGGCTATGACGTGCCGCCACAGGAACCCTCTCCGCCCTTAACGCAGGATTACGGTCTTAACACGGTGAGTTTAATTGAGTGCCTCGCGGAATAACTTGTCGCACACCATGGGGGCAACCGATCGAAGCAGCTGTATTATGTAAGGTGTCGCCACCCCCACCCTATCCCCATCTCCAACGCGCTTGGCTTAGCGCACCGGATCCATCCTATTGGTCCACGTAGGATCCTCCAGAGCATGCTGAAAGCAGCTGCTCCTATCTCATGCAACTCCCATCAGTCCCTTTGAATGTCTTTCCTTATAAATAAAAAGGGGAAAATAAGGGTTTTAGGTTTGCAAATATAAATAAAATATTTAGTTTTGCAAAGAACCCGGTATCACGGAATCCATCTGAGCAAAATTTAATTGAAGAGTATTTTCATTTGTGTTGAGGTTGAACAGAACGTATTAGACACGAGAAAAAGCAACCGGAATTGACGAACGACTTCGAAAACAAATCACACACACTTCTTAATTCTCAGCGTGGTAATAGATGTTCTTATTAAATAAATAATTATAGATGTACGACCTTTAACGGAAGAACAGTATATTGTGATTGAAAGCTCACAACATTTCGACTGTAGATACCTGGAACACTAAATATCCCTTTCGTGTTGAAACATTAATTTGTAACAGCGAGATGTAGATATGTGCGTAATGTATAAATTGTACTAAAGATAATGTGTATTTCAAGGCTAGATACCCATTCCGAATAGTTACAAAAACATCACATTACTCACATAACTTTGAAATTATTTATTTAATTTGATTATATAATAGATGTTAATTGCAGTAGAGGTCTTTATTGGTCAGACATTAATTTATTCGTCAGACGTTCATTAATTCAACGACGATCATCATCAAATAAACATACCTATTCGGTAACAGATAAAAAGGAATCAACGTTCCATTTCATTACATTTTGTATTTTTATTTGTTTTAGTGAGACTACCTAATTGTTCTCTAGCAGAACACTCACCAAAGAATGCAGAAAAAATCCACTCAACATTTTTTCGAGCAAATATTAACTTATAAAGAATATTTTAAAATCAATTTTTAATTTAAGTGTTTTGACAATACTTTCAAAATACTGCTGAGATGTTTCGGGGACAATAAAACTATTCTGATTGCTCCAATATCTAATTTCATCCGAGACAGATTGAAATATATCCGTAAATTCATTGATTCACTTAAGTCGATCTTAAACGGGGAATTTTAAGATTAAATTTTCAACACAGATTTCCTTCAGAGTATGTTTGTAAATGATTTGTAACTTCACAAACAGTGAGATTTGACAAAAATGAACCATTTTTGGACTGATTACGATCACTTCATGGCGTTTCTCACTAAATCTTCGACATTAGTACAACCATTGCTTAAAGTTGACAGTTTCATCTTACGATGCATATATAGGAATACACCTATGGTAAAAGACAAAAGCATTCAGGTCATACTTTGCAACTGCATCATAAGTAGTATTACTCCACACCCTCAAAATCATGGATTGATCATAGCTAACTCTGGAGAGTAAATTATCAAATCAGTAATTGAAGCGGAAAGGTGTAGAAAAGATTTTTCATGTAGGTACTGAGTCATAATAAGTTGAAGGTTATCAGCCATGTTAGTATGGACGGATAGGTTGTATACTGAGTCATTACTAAACAATAATTTTGGTAAAATGTTTCTTTTTTTTGTTGTTTTTTTAGGTTCCTTTTCAAATTTTGAGAGATTAACTTGTAATGAGTGAGTAATGTGATGTTATTGTAACTATTCGGAATGGGTATCTGGCCTTGAAATACACATTATCTTTAGTACAATTTATACATTACGCAAATATCTACATCTCGCTGTACAAATTAATGTTTCATCACGAAAGGGATATTTAGTGCTCCAGGTATCTAAAATCTTCATTTGCACAATTCTTGTAATTCAATTACTCTTCCCAATCGATCCGTGGCTGCGGGGCGTTTGAAAGCGCATTCATAGCAGCAAGCACACGCCTTGCTGATTTCCTCGCAGCGTTATTATATTGCTTACTCGGCGAAATAATCTGACATTGTTCTCTTTGTTTCAGGTAAGGACTGCTTCAGCGGCAACGGCACATTGCGCTTAGCATAGCTGAGAGCGTCTGCGGAAACGGAGAACCAGGTACAGTTTATGTTTCACTTTCTACATATATACTCAACAAGAAGCAGTAGAAACAAGAAAGTCTTCAGGCTATATAAAATATTTCCAGGACTTTTCAAACACGTTCGTTTGTATCTCCATTAGAAAGGTCATACACACGGTGAACCTCAAATCTCATTCTTTCTTGTGCTTGCCCTTTTCTTCCATCATATTTACCAACACCATTCTTGTTTTCTTGTATATGTTCTTTACTACTGTAAATGTCACGTATGCTACATACACGTTATGCATTGAATATATGTTTCTGTAACCGCATCAGCGTAAGAATTTGAGATCCACTTCAGCCCTTCATGAACGAATAGCGTCGCATTAATTTTATTTTCCAACGCATCTCGTTCACAATGTTTAATGAAACATAAAAACATGAAAACACTCAAATTAGCCAAGTTTCCTTACTTACCAATACTTAATTTCAAAAAATCATTGTATGGTACGTTTCAGAGGTAGGATTTAGTGTGGACTTGCACTTACATACCCTTGCCACCACATACATGCACATACCCTTGCAACAGCGCATTGAGTGGCCCTCGCCTCCTGGGTGCCCGGGGCCGTGATTGGCGCGATGTGCCTTCCGTAACCGGATTGAGCGCTGATTTATGCGCACGTTAAGATCGATCGCTCTCTCGGTCACCTCGGTTGCCCCGTCTCTGCCTCCGTGGGGTGGGTGCTTCAGGCAACCCAAACATACTTCATTGCCAAATGGACAGGAGAATGCCTAACTCGCATCGCAACGCCTACGCTATGACGACTTGTGTTTCTTTTATTATGAAGCATTTCGACTTAAATAAAGAAAAACATTTATGCAATATTTCTGGTTGTAGTATGCAGTTCTTAATCTATGGTGAGTGGTCGTCTAAACACTTAAATATTTTGTTGTTGTAAGTAATTACGTCACACAACTAATAGCTGGATGTTTCAAGAAGCGTTTAGAGGAGGCTGTCATTACTTAAATTAATCATTACGTAAATGTTTATTCACACTAGCAAATAAATAATTTATATAAAAAACCGTTAAAACCACACAGGAGGACTATCATCATTTCTCATCAGTGTCCAAAGGAAAACCGGAGAAAAACATGGGTCGTGTTCAACTGCATGTTTTTCTTATAACAATTCTTATAAAAATTATATCCTTTCTTATATAGGGGAGACCGGGGTTAGTTGTTAATATGTTTCAATATATTAAAAAAGTTCACTATTTCTACTACTTAGACGAAACACATTTTAAAATTCACAATAACTACCTAATCCAGTGTGATTAATTCGCATGGAAAATGGAATGTAACTAAAATTCTGTACGATAATATGACCGTTTGGTTTTATTTAGCAAGATTACTTTACTGGTCTGAATAGTAGGGCAAATATTAGTTTTCTCAATCTGCTAGATGTAGGTAAGTTTCACGCGGCTTCATATTTAGTGTTACCGATGTAAACAGGACATCAGAACAGTTATGAAAAGTACATGGTAATACACAATGGAGCATTACATAACACGTACCGTTACCAGCACAGTAAGACGTAAAGTAATTGGAAATTGACAACACATTACGCAAAAAATGAGCTGAAATATTTCTGGTACATATGTCGAGTGTAGAATATCTAAAACATTCTTTTTGAAAGCAAGTACCTAGCAACAATTCAAAGTATTAGAAGATTAATACATAGGTGAATAGTGAAACAATTTTACTCCACTGCGAGGTATGTTGTCAATATAGGGTTAGTTGTTACATAATTTTTTTGCAACAATATGAATAAATCTAAAACGTTTATGATTTTATAATATTATTATGTTGTAATTCCTACAAAAACCATAATAAATAATATGTGATAACTTTCGGTCAAGTGAAAATGGCGATCAGCCGGGACTCGAACCCGGGTGACTTGCTTTGATCACAAGGGTGTTAACCGCTACACCACTGGTTCGCCTTCCACAACTGTACACCATTTCCACCCAGACCTAGACACATCCCCATACAGGAGATAAGTGAACCAGGCGGCACTCATGCTGTGTGCACTTTATTACCGGTTTCACACGTTCCTACGTGTTAAGGTTCGTTAAGCACATATTTTTTCCGTGGAGATTATATGTGATAATTTTCGGTCAAGTGAAAATGGCGACCAGCCGGGACTCGAACCCGGGTCTCTTGCTTTGATCGCAAGGGTGTTAACCGCTACACTACTTTTATATAAGTTATCACTTACATGGAAACAAAGCTTTCACATGATTACACAAATACCTCCAACGGGTCCGTCACAAATTACAAAAAACAAGTTAAAAGAAAAATTAAAGAAATTTATCATTTTGGTAAATCGAATTATTTAGAGCGTGGTTATTACAGTAAATTATGTAGTTGTGTCTATTCAAAGGTGATTGCATTTTGTTTACACATTGCCCCTTGCCAATTGGAAGCTACAGCAACTACTATCTCGCTGGTCTTCAATAGAGGGTTATGATAGAATGACGAACAGTGTTCTGCGGGAGGTTAATTCAAATTTAGAATGTAACATAATGAATAGTCTTCTCTACGTCACAAAATATCAAAAGAATAATGAATATAATACTAATACGTATTTCAAATATTTTTTTTTATTCGAAAGCATCTCAAAAATTAATTAAAGACTTAAGGTAAGAGCAACAAAGTTTAATGTTGAACTCTCAGAAGTGTTTCAGAAAATAAGTTCCCAAAAGCATTTAATAAAATATGAGCATATTTATTATCAATCGCTCAAAAGATGTGGTTAAAATAATGACAGTTTAATGCTGGATATATGAGATGCAATTCCTTACTTTAAAAAAATCGTGAAGTACATATTAATGGAAAATTCTGGTACCTAAAATTGTATTATTTGAACTTATGGTAATGAAATAGTAAGAGACAAGTTCTAGAAGTACCAAGGACTGAAGTTTGTGATTAGGTAAACTGAATGCCACAGAGATAAACGTTCCCAAAATAAAATAGCGACGGAAGACATTTTTCTTCTTGAATAATCAGTTCGTAGGTTGTTTAACCTGACCGATGGTTTCCCATATTTCTGTCACTAGTTAATGCAGAATTAAAGATAGAATGGGCTTCAACTTTTCTAAAATGGCCACACAGTGCATCGATACTTCTCCCTTCGCCCCCCCCCCAATTCCCTTCTGTCTACTACAACAGATTCAATAGAAGTCAAACACTCATAGACTGTAAATACTCATAGAAAAAGAAACTCTAGAAAATCGAGGAGTATTTTGCCGCAATCTTCACTTGAAATGAACACTGAAAATATATCCAGTAATGTAATGTATCAACTATCATTGTATTAATACAAACCGGTTTTTCATTACTCAATTTTATATTTTACATATTGCAATATCCGTTATCTGACAAAGTAGAAAGCGTTGCTGGTAAGTTGTATTTTCGCTTCCTGGAACAACAATATTACTTTCCGGAAGGAAAGACAGAAAGAAAAGTAAATGTGGTGAAACCAGAATGTGACTCGCAACATATCGCGACAGCACGTCTTTTTCCTGACGTATGAACGTCGCCACGCCATGCTACAAACTGTCACTTCCTCTCTTCAACGTCAAACCTTCTCCATTTTATTAAAATCGCGACTTCATGCCTTGTCTCTTCCACATATGATTCTCTCCCATAGCTTACATTCTCTCGTCAATGATTCTCATGAAAGAATTATTTCATACTGATACCCGTGTCTGAAGTATATGTTATTATGGTATTAACAAGATATATTATTTGTCTTCGATCATTACTTAGTTTTGAAAAATTCAAATTTTGGGCCTCTGGTGTGTGTCTTCACGTTAAATATACAAAATGTATTTTATTTAAAGATACAACAAAATAATATAAAGAATATTTTCTCTAAATCTTTAGTGATTTAAGTTTTTATGTGTGTTATATTGTGCAGAGTGAGATGATTTACGCAGAAGTGATCATTGGTTTTAGTGGAATTTTAAGACATGAATGAACGGGAGTAGTTCATATATAATAAACTTTATGAGTGAAAGAGGGAGAGGATTATCGTTTTTAGGTTTTCTTTATTATTTCATTATTTTTTGTTGTATTACTATTATGTATTATGTTTTGTTTCCTGTTGTATTTAAACAGGTCACAGAAAGAAGTTATTGTCCGACACAACTATCTAGAAAAAGTCTTCGTGGCACAACAGAAAGTGTTACTTGCGAGTTGGAAAAAGAGAACATTTGCTTCACCTTTGGTTACATCTCATTGCCATTAATTGAAATTCGTTCGTCCTTCCTAACATTGTTCATATTGCAAGTTCATTTTGTAGGCATGAATAAATGGAAATGAAATTTGATGTTCGTACATCAATATAATAAGTGATTCAAAAGAAAGTCTCACAGACCACGTCATTTCCCAATACATAAGTTTATTCAAAACAATATTAAAAGGTTGAATCAAATCATGTAGAGTCTGTGGCGGATCTATGGGGGGGGGCGCTAAAGCAGCTATTAACCTGAACTCTTAATAGATAAAATTGAAGTTGATAAATGTCATACTTTGTAAAAGTTTTACAAAATTAATAATTGTTATTAGTTATAATTGTTATTGTTATTAATAATATAATTGTGATTGTTATTAATACCAGATTAATAAAATTAACGATAGTGTTAAAGGGTATGCATTAAATTAAATAAGACTCTCCTGAACAATCAAAAGTCACTTTCAAAGAAATTTATTAAAACAAACAGGCTTAAAATTTGAAGTACTTTATCCAAAATAAATAAAAATTTTAACTTAAATCGAGAGAGCCTTCTCGTTTCTCTTAGTGTTTTGTTTATCTATAACATTTTCACAGTATATAAATCAATTACAATCACACATAGTCAACGTACAATTTACCCTATTTCAATCAATTTACTCTGCATTTATATACTAAAGAATATCTCATACTAGAGAAACTTAAACTGACTCAATGACCGCTGTTATCGAGTGCGAATCGAATTTACTTGCTTATTAACAAATGTTGAAGAACAAAATGTCAATGTCAAAATCCTCTTGAATTTATGTTGACAAGTTAAGTAAAGTCTAATGTATAGTCCTAGCTTCCTGCTGTCTTTCTAAAATTGACGTACAGTAAATCACGTCAAAAGAGATGACATATGCTTTAACGTCGTTATGTTCGTTACACGGATTCTATATCATGAAAAGTGCCCTAATAGAATGATGTATCGTAGTACCAACCATTTTCCTCTCGTAGTGCCTATCCTCATAAACACATTTTTACCTTGCTCCAAAACATGTTGAGCGTTGGGAATACTAGTTTAATCATTACAGGGTCTTGTGTCTTGTTAAATACATACAGAGATGAACCAATTTCAATATTTTTTTCGATTTCCATTCGTTAAATTACATACTTGCCTGAGTCGAGTTCTTGTAACAACCTTCTCCAGTAAGCGCTGCCAGAAAATAGTAGCGTAGTGGATGACCTAAGCATGCCATTTGGCTATCATAAGAGATGAATTACGGTGTATTGATTTCTGTATTGTAGAATGTGTGAGTACTCTAAAATTTTCATTTTTTCAATTCGAAACCGAGGTAAGTTTAAAATTTATGAGAAAGAGATTCTTGAGATAACGGTGGAGTTTATAATATCTAAGAAAACGTTTTAGAAATGTGATTAGTGTAAATAAAATGATATTTTTTTAGAGAGAAGAAAGTTAAGTTTGTTTTGTAAATATTTTTAGGTAGATGTTACGTTACATAATGTTCCTATGGTAATTTTTTTTTCTTCTATTTTAGTCAATTCTCCTATGTTTCCTTATAATCATCAATCTCTTCATGTACGTACCATCGAGGCACTAAAAAAACATTTCACGTTAGGGCAACACTTCCTCAGTGTATGAAGCATTGCTGCGGCCAATTTAAATTCTGAATGTATTTCTAACAATTAACCCCTTTTACAAAAACTGCATGTTTATACATCTTGTTTTGAAAAGTAAAACGAGAACTACTGGTGCAAAACCATTGCACATACTTTCTCATATACGATTCTCTACCGGCACTAGAGAGCCACATTAAAAAATTCTATTAGGAGAATGTTGTTTTTAACATATTACTCTATATTTGTTCGTCTTCATTTCACCCTATTTAAAAAGTGGAAATTATATGTGGAACAAGGGTTTCGAGGGTCTCAAAGTTCGGGACCCATTGGTAACAGTATTAGGGATTAAAAGGATGAAGATTCTAGAAACGTCATTTATTTGTTTTTCAATGTCAATGAGAACAATTTTCAATTTAACGCAGTAAGTAATGTAAATATCTGTCCATAGAGAGAGCTGGAGTATTTCACGCATTATATGATGTGAATGGGCGATATGTATTCTAGGTTATATGTTGTAAAGGACACAATGAAGTATAACAAATATAATTCTGGAAAACAAAAGTAATTCTACGATAACAAGCAACACGCTGGCCACATGCAATATGCCACATTTTTCTCCACTACTCATGCGGTTTAATTTTTCGCTGTATTGTGTCAATATCGTTTATTACTGCTGTTCCAGTCCAATAAATTGTTTTTTCTAACATGAAAATTACATTCTGTTGATTTTATGCTAAAGACATTTTCACAGTTCTGGACGAAACGCTTTGGAAAATTTGGGTCGTATATATTTTTCATTTCAAAAAACATTTATAACTAAGATTCATAAAAACTCGAAATTTTTTATTAGAATTACAAATGAAACTTACGTTTTCGAAATAAATCAATAATGTTCTCATATTTGTCAAGCAAAATTACGAAACAGCCGAAACTACGAAGTTTTCAAGGTATCCTCCAAAATTCCTCACAACGAATTTCATTCTACTTTCCCTTCGTTGCGCTTATCCCCACTTCACAGAGTTGAATTTATCAACATACTTGCTTGTCACGTAATTCCTAACAGTTGGAAACCATAAAGAGAGTACGGTGATGTTGTCAATGGCACGGTTCAAGCGAACATGATGTATTTGTTGGTGATTGCTTTTTCTCTGGGGATAGTGTCAGTGGTCAGAAAGAAAACATGCAATTGCAGTAATCGCACGTATTTATTCTGTAAAGGCGATTAGGAAGTCACGGAAGAGGTAACAAAGAGAAATGATTATCAACGTTTCGTTTCACCTCCTTCACCTCACGTCCACTGGCGCTGCGTCAGCCGATACAACTTCAGAACCGCATGCGCCATCACTGCGGCAGCAGGCGCTACTACTCGCACATCCACGTCATTTCACCCCACTGCCACTAATTGGGGACTGATAAATTCATTTTTCCAATTAGTTGGACGCTGTAACTGTGCTCCGACTGGCGCAAGGGAGGGAGGGCGGGGGAGAACCGTGTTGCGCCCACGACGAAACCGTCCGTGACGCAACCGCCGCCGCTGAGCTGCAAGTGGATGAAGGCGCAGGCGGCGCCATTATCGCAGTAATGAGATCCGGGCGACATGCAGCCACCGCCATCGGAGACGCAAGTGTTAATTACGGTGGGACACCGGAGGGGCTTAACTGTGGCAGCGGCACAATGGCATTCGTCGAGAAGAAGAGCATAGGTGCGTGTCGAAGAAGTCTCTGACTTGAGGGAAACTGAAACTTTAGCACACTAAAATGAGAATCTGAATATTTTTCAACTATCGCGATACTAATTCCAGGGAAACATATCTTCTATCTCTCAAGAATCATACAGCGTTGTACAGAAGGACAAATTTTAAACTACATGAACAGATCGAGACTGGAATTTCATCAGCCAACTTGAACCATCTTTAATGCACAGCCATTGGTGCCGTACGCTGCCTCTAGTTAGACAGCTTTAAAATGTTTCGTATTAGAAGAAGCAAACAGAAAAAAATATTACAATTTAAATTACAATTTGATAGTGTTACAAAATTATTTTGTATAACAATTTCTGAAAGGAATTTAAAAAAATAATGACAGACGGAATAGGAAATATACCAAAAATCTTAATATTTTCATTTTAAATTACGGTCCTGCGAATACTATTGTATATGGTTGAATATTCCCAAGTTTTTGAATTTGGCATATTGTTAATTGAAAAGACAGGTTAAGCCACTAGTCAGGCTCCACTATTTACCGACTGGGAGGCAACACACATAAAATTATTTTTGGTACATTTGATCGAGTCTTTTGTATTTAAATATTTCAGAAAATAAAACACGAATAATTATGAATTAATTGAGAGTATGCACTTAGCTAAAGGATTCCGTATTCATTTTTGCAAAAGGGCCGACGGTCTAGCATATAGCTGGCTGCTTGCTGACTTTCTCTGAGAATGAATCACGCTGGCATTGCCTTGAAAGTGTTCAACGAAATTGAGAACGTGCCCGCGCGGTTTATTTGACATCAGAGAGAAGAGTGCAGCACACACACACTCACGCGAAGGAACTATTGGTCACTTCTGCAAACTTCCTGAGTTCTCGTTAAGGAAAAGGCGACAATCTGGCGAGCGGACGTGGGCGAAGTGAACTGAAGGGTGAGAGCAAAGAACGTGCGGAGGGTCGCGGTCGTCATATTGGTCTTCTGATGAGACAGACACAGAGAGAGAGAGAGAGAGAGAAATGGCGCATGATGTGGAGGGGTAAGGAGTCACACTTTGGAGCTAACGAGGGAATCGTCGGAAAACGAATCACTGAAGGCATAAGTTTTGATAGATCGATTCTTGTCTGTATAATACAAAGCCAGATGATTATCGTCATAAATAATGTGATAAAAATTATATATCAATGTCTTATTTCCGAATCGTGTTTTTGCTCGGTGTTTACTTTAGAGGGGATGTAAGGAAATATTATTCCCTGAGACAGTAAACGGATAGATATTTTGAACAATAATAGGTCTTCTGAATGTTCACAAGGAAACAGTTATTGTAATAAATTAAAAACAAATACTATTTTTGCTAGTATAGTTGCTAGTTTTTATTCATGTTATATTTGTTAAAAAAAATTCGATGTGTGAGCTAATAGCAACTAAGTTATTTGTCCACTAGGCATTGTTTACGTTTATGATGTCTATGAGCTTATAATAAGTTGTTTTTTTTTAAATCTTCTACGAAAATGTCGGAAATGAATAGCTATGATTAGTTGTCAGACATGAGACGGAAAGTCGACACTTGCAGAAAGACGAACACCACAAATTAAATAACAATATTGTCGATGAAAAAAATTTCGGGATCGATAACATGGTAAGAAAGGTTGATGCAAGGACATCAAAATTATATATACTACAAAAAATTGAATAAGTTAACACTATTAATATAAGAGTACTTAATACAAAGAATAGTATTTATTTTTACTACTATTAACGTCCATTATGTAATCTAATTAAATAAATAATTATAAACTTACGACCTTTTATGGACGAATAATATTTTTATTTTTTGTGAAGAGCTTACTACATTTCGACGTGGATTTACGCCGTCGTCAGGTGTCAGGTAACTTGATCATCTGACAACGGCGTAAATCTACATCGAAACGTAGTGAGCTCTTAACAAAAAAATACAAGTATTATTCGTCCATAAAAGGTCATAAGTTTATAATTATTTATTTAATTAGTATTTATTTTTCTCTAACACATTGTAACTGTCATAAAAACGTCTGTCTTGATTTCATTCTTTTCTTGAAGTATACCTGTTGGTACTCGGAATTTTAGAGGGATGTTTCTTATGGGATTTTAAATATTGAATACTAATTTTTTTTCGAAAGTTATTTAACAGGAGAGAGTAACATATAAATGAGAAAGAGTAGGTGTATTTTTTGCTTGAAAAGGAAATTTGGTCTCTAATGAAACCCTGCCTGAGGCAAGACCTGCCTCCACCCACGACATTTCAAGGCAATGGTGTCAGAAAATGAGACCTATTGGGTTGCTGTGAACACTTCAGAATGAAGACGCTTTCGTTTATTAATACAACAGTATGCACATGCCACTAGTAATAGAATTTTCAAGAAGAGGAAAGTTTAGGCATAGGAAACCGTTAGTGATTGACAAGTGTAAATTATTAAACACCGCAAAGTACGAAATACTTCATAGTGTAAGAAACCTAATGTTGGAAGTTACGAAATAATAGGAAAATGATAAGAGGGAATTGAAGGGGAGAAGGAAATGTGTTCTTGGGATTCTCACCCCATCTCCATATTGAGCGTCCCAGCTGGTGTCTTCCTCATTGGGTTTCTCGTTTCCCGGGGAGAGCAAGGAGGCCAACCATCCGGGGGAATGCTCTGGCACTGCTCTGCGCCAGCCTCCAAGCCACCTTGCTTCGTTATGTTGCTCACTCGGATTGGTAATCTAGATCTCTCACCAACCATGTAAATGAAACTTCGACTGAAAGCCATTGATCTCGATTGTAAACACTCTACTGAATAATCTAGATAATTAATTCGCGAGGACTTTCAAATTTCAGATTTGCGCTGGAAGTAGAAATGTTCAGAGCAGCGAGGTATGTCTCTAAGTAAAACCACCAGAATCATATCAACTATAGAATTTTTATATCCTGTTGATTCGAAGTTAATCTTATAAATAACTACTTTCAGTTGTTGTTTTTTTTCGACGTGTTAATAAGTATAAGATATCAGAGTGTTTCTTGAAATACTTCATTAACCCTCAGTTATTCTTCATTTGAGTGAAAATATTTATTATTACGGAACTGACATAATATAGCTTTAATGAAAGTATGTTTAGGATGCTACCAAATTAGATTAATATGAGACCTTTTCAGAAATTTAAAAGAAAAATCAATCGAAAACACAAGTCCAATCAGAGTTGTCGTATGAAAGGTGTACGGACAAGGCCAGTAAATGAAAAGAAAATTATTTTCTCTGAACAGATTGGACAAGTATTGTATTTATTATGAATTTGCCTCCTTAATTTTTAAAGGAGAAGTCGTTTTGGTGATAGTATTTGTTTGTTTGTGTTCTGCATATCAAAATCAGACGGATGACGACAGGTGAAGGACTCCTTCGTGCCTTGAAAATCCACGTGTAATCCGATCTGCAAGAGATTCATGTCCCGTTGCTCTGAAATCGCTTTTCAATGTTGGCGTTCTGGAGTTGATTTTGGAGACGATGCACTGTCTCTTGTTGGCGTTGCTTGGACCCATCCCCGCATTACGTTGCAAGCCTCGCGGCACAGAGTATCAGCGACGCAGCCCAGAAATATTCACCCGTTCCCACACAACCGTTGGCACCGCGCTGTACTGTCAGGTTGCAGTCACGTGCAATGTCATCACAAATGGAACCATAACTGAAGTGCATTCGCGTCTCTAGGGAGTGCGTTTCATTCAATCGGCGATTCATCCCTCTTAATAAAGTCGCAAAAAGTTAAAATTTCTGTTGACTGAAGAACATTTATATCGGATGGCAACGGGGCTTTTCAAAATAACATTCAAATTAGGCTACCAAAGAGTAACGCGACGAGTCGACGGTGGGAAATAAATCGGACGCCGGGGTAAAATACGCAACGCTCTATATCGGGGAGGTCCCATTTAAATAAAAGTATTGCATTTGTCTCAGCTTTGCTGATGCGCAATGCAACATAATGTGGAGACTGGCAGTAAGAATACATTCGACAGAAGGAACGAACGATACTGTCTCTCATGAACGAATCATTTGATGAGAACGACTCAGTTACATCTGAGGCATCACATGTACTATGAAGGGTTCATGTTCCGGGTCCTGCAATAAAGAAAGCAGAGGCAGGATTCAGTTCATGAAAATATGAATTTGTAAATGAGGTCCCAATTAACAATTAAATTTGAAATACTGAATGGAAATTTTTTATCAAATACAAGGCATCGAGAATATGTGCCTTTAAGGAATCGATTGAAAATTACAAACTAATGAGAACGGTATCTTGGAGGTAACAAATGATTTTCATTTTAGAATTTCACTTGTGTTTCTTTTTGCTAACTTTATTACGATCGCTAAGCTTCTATGTCCATGCATGTCTTGTGAATGACAACGTGTGTCATGATCAATTACTCCATCCTCACGAGCTATCCACTGAGCCTCTGCGGTGCCTGAGCCTTTGTGGGACTTCAGTGGGAGCGTTTCTATGGCCGCCCCCTCCCCCATGACGACCACTGCACAGATTGGGGCCAATCTGCAACACAACGGTCGCAAGACAAGGCAGCCATTAACGGACATGTAGTTGAGCACCTACTAGGGTCCGATCAATGTTACGACACAAAATGAATGTAAAACGCTCCTTTCTTTCCTCTTCCATGAGCATAAACGAATACATCGTTGTCTTCTGGATATTACGAATACAATGAAAAGACCAAATGTCTCACGGGGGATTCATTCAACGAAAGAAGCTCTGAGAGTAACGAAAGTGGATTTCTAGTCTATTTGAGGTATTAGAATTCATTTGTCTCATTCATAATATCAAACACATCTACAGTTCTGGAAACATAAATCGTGATGTACTAGGACCTATTCTATAATTTCACAATGAGAATTTTCCCAAAACAATTGAAAGGCTATGTTAAGTTTAAGGAATCGTATATTATGTGACTGAATATGGACATATTTTTTTCGATGGCCAACTTTCCTTTCAAATTGCTGTTGAAGTATAAAATTTATAAAAATATATTTTCTCTTTTTTCTGTAATTAGACACCTTAATTTTTCTAAAATTAGTTCTGTTTTCTAATTCATTTTGATAACTTTGTGAAACACTAATTTTAAGATGTATGGACGAGCAACAACGAATTTGCTTTACTTCCTTCAAAAATTCATTAAAAAATTTTCAGAATTGCTTGAAATATATAAATTAATAAAATTTCGATATGCTATATAACAGTTGGTAAAGCATTGGTTCAATTTATATGAAAGGCAACTTAAATGTCTTTTCTATTTCCCATCACATTAAATAATGTTTTCAAGCCAAACGCAAAAAGTTCTTGAAAGAGATGAAAGAAAAAGTAAATATTTTGATTATATATATGCTCTTTGAAACATCGAAAGAGACTAAGTGGAAGTAAGCTTTCGTGTCATACGTGTCAAATTTTTTTGCTAATATTGTCTTGTTTTTTCCCTAACTCCCATGAATGACTGATATATTTTTGACGTAATGAAATACTCAAACAAAAGATCTGCATGCTAAGCAAAATAAGTTCAATAATCGTTCATGATGTTTTCTCCAAATCATTTTTAGATTGAAAATCAATTTTTTCTATTCGTTCTACTAAGGATAGTATTTGCTTACGACTGAAGTTTCGCAACACGCCTTTCAATATTTCAGAGCGTTTGAATTCATGAGATATTATTTTTTACATTAAAAAATCAAACGTTTTGTATTGTGGATCATACATTTCTTTGGAACCAAGTTTCTACTAAATCAATCCATTATTTATCCAAGTTTGGAACCAAGTTTGTACAAATCCAATCTACAATTATTTTAGAATTGCTGAATTCACTTCAATCGATGTGATGGCTTCAAAATGATATCATAATCAAAGATCGTAAACATTCCTTAATGATTAATATATTTTAATCTACTAACATAAAAATAGAAAAAAAATACATATTTCAAATGAGAATTTAAAAAAATTATGGTACTACATTTATTGAAGTAAAATCTTGGATAAACCTTCATCTTCATCACTGACGCTATCAACAAAACCACATTTAAAAACCAAAGAGTCTCAAGTGTTCTCTGGAACACAGTTTCACGCTGTTACCTATGAAGCAACAAATAAAAATTCATAAAAGGTATCAGAGATATAATTCACCTTTACTCCACATTCTTGACGATAGAACACTTCACACAAATAAATGATGTTTCAAATCCAACAGTAATGTTAATGGTTAAAAACGATGTCACCCATCAATGAATTTACTTAAGCGTTTCATGGAAATAAGGATCAATGTAATAATTGAAGTCTGAGTGAGCTGGAGAATGTTACTCCTTCTCGCGTGTTACAATTAAGAGAGTGAGGATGGTGCTGCAGTGGGATGCCACGCACGAGCGCTGCGACAATTTTCCACTTGAGCTAGGCGATCGAGCGCGCGCGCGCAAGGCAGCGTGCATGCGTGTGCTCACGGCGGACCGCCCGCCGCACGTGCCCAGACTCATGTCTCAGAAATAAACCCAAGGTAAGGAATAGCAATGAGGCAATCATTCGGAGAATCTACTTCTTCATACTCTATAACAATCCTTTTCTTTTGTAGTTTGTAGAAATAGCAGAAATCTATTGTAATTTGTAAGGGGATGATCATCTATTTTAATTTGTTGTTGCTGAACTTTAAACATCTTTATCCATTTGTCGATTCCCGAAAATAAACGCTTTACTCATCCTTTTGTCTTGTGATCTTACTCTGAGTTTGTGTCATTATATTTTCTCCTTGTGTCATTGTCGGACGTATGTTCATATTTCTTTTCTTATCTCTGTTCCCTATCGTCCCTCCATTTTTTACGTTGAGTTCTCGGACATCCAGTTTTCAATTTTACTCCCTGTCCTAGTCACAAATTAAACGCTCTTGAAACAGAACTTAGTAAATTGTTATTATTATTATTATTACGTTTACTAGATTATTAAGTACTATTTTATTGTCAAAAACTATACCTAGCTGAATGTAACTGACAAAGTTTAGCAGATCAGTTCCTTCTGCTTCTATTGCGCCTTCTACGTTAAACTAATTCATGACTGATTCAACATCTACTTATTAACTACAAATCAGACTGATCACCGAAATTCTTGTTATGTCTCAGCAGTTCGTAATTACACATTTATTCAAGATATTTCCAAGAGAAGAAACGGCATTTAACTGTCAGTCAAGGCAAATTTTCAAGTCTTGGTATTATTCCTGTCAGCCTCAATTGTACAGGTCTCTTACTTAATTAACATCTCAAGCAGAAATATTCTCATAATTACATCAAGAGACAAGTTCACCCCAGAGACCTGAGAGTCAGTGGGTTGACATCGCCGCCGCACGCAAAATTACATAAACTTTTGGCGCAGTGCGGGGAAACGCGGCGCTGGAGATGCATTGTCTATTGATTTAAATTTTGGGGACAAAATAGGCCGTGAGGTGGACAAAATGGGCAGTCGGAGGAGAGGACACTCACTTAACCGAATTACCACGCGAGCCTTGGTAGCAGCAGGGCGCGCGGAAGCTCCTCGTTGCAGTGGAAGCTTGAGCAGGAGGAGAGGGTGTGTGGCCGGTCTCGGCTGCGTAGCATGATGCGAGCAAGCGACGCCTGGAATTTGCGCGAAACTGCCTGAATTGCTTAATATGACTAAGCTGAGCTAACGAATGTGGTGACAGATGTGATGGAGTGCGAGCTCTCGCATGCCGTGGGTCACGAAGCACGTGACAGACATACACTGCCACCAGACCAAGGTTGATTGACAATCGTATCACACTTATTATTACGAAGAAAAATACTGCCTTTCCGTTTATTGATTATATTACAATCACAATATGCGACCGCATACGAAAATCATGAAACAACGAAAATTCGAAAAATAACAACCAAATCGTATCACATTTTTAAAACTAAATTTATTATGACATATGAATTTGTATACAAGTACATAAGAATAAGAAAGATAAATTTTCACTCTTCTTAAGACTTGTCTTAGTAGAAAACACAAAACCAAACAGTATCACTTTAAGACCAGAACCTTTTGTGCTTTTGACACGCTATTAAACCCTACACATCCATTTCCCCATCCACCACTTTCCGATTTTTGGAGCAGTTGTGGCTTGGCGTATTTTTTCACCGACTGATGCCCGATCCTGCTATCGGTGGTCAATATTGGTCACGAGGGAACAAGTGTAGGAACGCAAACATCCAAGAGCAATCGTTCTGCCAAAGTTGAAGATGGAAGTTTGTTATAGATTAAAAAGAGACCCTCTATGTATCAAAATTCTTTAGGAGTCGAGAACTACAACATAAATTTGAAAGAAAAGATACGCGGGAAGAAGTGTAGATTTCAAATTTACCTGAGGACCACTCCAGATCAAATCAACCAAAAGAAAACTCATTTAAAACTTGAGATCTCATATTTTTATAATCTTTTAGTAGGCTTGCATAAAATGTAGCATCCACTAAAATCGAAAAATAACGTAATTGGAATTTCAAATGTTTTAGGCTCTGGTTTTGGAGTTATACTCGTATACCTTCAAACGTAAAAACTCCTATTTTTGCCGAGAAATTAAAGATTCAAAGAGTCATATATTGAAATCAATTCGTTCTAGAGGGATGAAATGAGACTACCAAATAATTTGTCAAAATTTTGAACAATGAGAATTAGTGAATTGGACAACAAAGTTGGGTAACTCAAAATTGGATTTGTGCATCTAACGAAGAAGGGCGTATGAATTGACCAAATTCTATAAGTTAAAAATAAATAAATTTATATTAATAGCTTATTTCCATTAATTATTTTCTTCTATTAGTGAATCGCATTATTTATACAGGCACGTATACAAAAAAAGTCTGTGTATTCTTAAATCACGAAAAAACAACATACATACATAAATCACGGAAAAAATCTTCAATACTGAAAACACGTATTTAAAAAACTTGAAGTTGATGAAGCAATTCTGGCCCCAGTTGCGGAATCAGTGAGTCAAATACGTTAGGATTAATGGTTTTCATCTTCGGAACAGATCATTTTGGTGTGAGTGTTCATGTTATTTAATTCTAAATATAAGTTTGAGAAGCTCTCCCAGCAATACTTGACCACCTATTGTCCTCATCGACCTCGAAGATAAGCAGCAAACATAACGTCCAACTCAGCACGTCCGTTCTCAATGAGAACTCAAGCAGGAATCTTCACGCGTTCGCCACTGCTCATACGAGGTATACGCTAAAACTATGAGGATTCCGCAGGTTTCGCGAGGTACTTCTCAACATCTCGCAGCAAATGACACACATGGAAGAGAACCATATGGCCACGTTTCCACAATCTATCATTATTCTTTCGAGAAATGATATGACATTCGAGAAAGAAAATAAGAAATACGCAATAATATCCTTTCTGAGAACAGTAATGTAATCGTAAACCCCCGGTTACTAGCCTCGGACACAGATAATGAAGGTTGGGCGCCAGGAAAATGGTAAAGGTTTCACTATTCACAAAATAATAAACACCACACAAATGAAAAATAATAATGCAGACCACTTATAAATGAATGCACTTACAATTGTAATACTTGTCTTGCAGTACTCTCCAATATTTAATGTTTTAGTCTTCCTGATAAAACTAGTAATAGTGCAAATGTTTTAACAGATACGAACAACTTCAACAAAATACAAGAATTTATTCGAATTTGATACTCTGTTGTAACCCTACTCAATTCTCATAATTGCCGAAAATTCTACATAGTTAATGCAGATCTATCTTTTAACATATTTCATTCAATTAAAAAAAATTAACAATGGATTAATAAAAAATTAACAATTAAGATAAACCTCTCCGCAGGCACCTAAACATAATAGACTTCATTTTCATTCTTCATAATAGCAAACAAAATAGAACTCAAGTTTTGGGAGACATAATAACTTTGGGAGACATAATTTTGTGAGAGTTAGTGCATTATGGCAGACTAGTAACGATCAAATCTATCCATGATTGTGGAAGAAACAACTCTAGGTGTCAGCGAGGGATCATCTCAACAGTAACAATTTCAATAAAGTCTATAAAATGTGTGTAATGTTTCGAAAATCGGTTAGCAACCCACAGCCGTCACATGCTGGGTGGATAGAGATCAGGTTAAAACAAAATAGTATCCTTAGTGAATTCTACAGTGAATCCCACCCGCCCAGCGCATGCGTGTTGTGGGTTGCTTACCGAATAGGCGGAACCTAGAAAGAGAGCTTTAATTTTATCGGCGTACCATTGTTTGCATGGTCTACAGTTCGTTCTGATCATAGCAGTAGTTTTCCTGACAAGACCTACAGGTTGTAAACTTAAAATGTGTCTCGATTCGACCCTAACTCGTTCAATAGGG
The DNA here is from genome assembly GCA_002313205.1 of Laupala kohalensis. Classification (NCBI taxonomy): domain Eukaryota; kingdom Metazoa; phylum Arthropoda; class Insecta; order Orthoptera; family Trigonidiidae; genus Laupala; species Laupala kohalensis. Next base: position 266,524 of record NNCF01126749.1, read on the forward strand.
GTGGAGAGTTGATTATAATGGTATTAGACCTTTCTTCGATTTTAGATTCTGTTCTCAGCGATATGGATCTCTTAAACATTTTATTATGATTAGGATCTTTTATCTTAAATCATTTTTGTCCTTCCAACCCTTCTTTCCGTATCTTCTTTGTCCATTCCCTCAGAAGTTTAGATGCATTAATTATATTTACGTTTACCTATTTATTGAAGGTACAATGCTTAATAGTCATTTAAAACATTTGTAGACATGTTTAAAATGAATTTTCTTAACGTATTGTTCTGACTCCCAACCGCGACAAAAAACCATACTACTATCTACACATCTAACTTCACTTGAAGAAGACCCGCATTCTGAGTAATCACAAAAGTTTGAAACACAACAACAACGTGAATAGTCGTCAAAGTATATTGCCAGTTTGTTTCTCCGGGAATCCTTTAACCCTTATTTCTTTTTCTTTACTTAAAAAATGAAACGTATTATACACTCTTTCAGTGAATGGCGAGTTAGTATTTGACTTTTCAGGTGTTAGTATACACTTGTGTATAAAAACAAGTGAGTTCCACATAATTTAATATTTAACAAAAACTGAAAATGAATAAATGTATTATTTCCCCTCCGTGGCTAGGGTGTAAGCGTGATCGCTCGTCCTCAAGTCATCCCGGGTTCGATTCCCAGGTGGGGAAAGATAAAATTTGTAACTTTTCACTTCCATGTCTCAATTTAAATAGCTGTGATGTATGAAAAGTTCACCCTCTGCGGCTAACAACCGCCCTCTGCGACTAACAACAGCACTTGTAATACTCGGATACAGCAATCTGGATCCTATCTAGATGTTGTTCCTCCGATTTCGGTTAAATTCACGATGTGCTTAGTGAGTAAACTCACCCAAAAACTAAGTCTTACTGGCACTCGTCATTCGTGGAACTTAGCTGACCGAAACGAGATACATACTTGTACATACATCATAAAACATTATATACATTTTATACTAATAAAATAAAAAGTACGTAAGTACGGCAGTTGCATTATTCCTTAGATTATTCATTGAAAAATAACCAATAATAATAATAATTTTCAATAAAATATTTCTTATCCTTATTTCCAAAATACACGATGCTAAATAGACAATAAAAATATAAGAGAAATATCATTGATATGACGGTCCTATTGAAAAATGTGTCTATTATGGATAGGTCATATTTTTACAACATCCAGTAGTAACTAATTTTAACAGTATTGAAGGGCTTTGAATATAATGAATGATGAGTGCCCTTTTAAAGAAAGTTTCACAGCTCAAGAGCACATGCTACTCCAAAGTCGAATCAAGAATGTGATTGGGCGAACTATTATCAGAATCCTCTGTTCGAGGATCGAAGAGAGGTTGGTTTCAAAATTATTACTCTTGGTTTCAAAATTACATTCTATTACTCTTGGTTTCAAAATTAAATATACATTCAAAATCTCACAATAAATTTTATCATTGTGAACAATACGTCTTCGTAAAACACGATTATGTAAAAGTAAAAATATAATATTACGAATCTGTTGCTGATAATTTCAGTTATATCCAGTTAGAATATATCTGAGAGAAGAGGGACACAATAGCCCTCACGTCAGATGTGTTGGACGCTCTGGTGTGGGGTGAAACACGTTATCTATTTCATCTCATCACTTTCGAAGCATTCACCTGCCCAGCCTCCCTCGCACTTGTCATGGCAATGATGTAATCGACTGATTGAACTCGCTTGTCTCAGGTCTTGACGTCCATCATCAACGTCGTATTGCTCTGCATCTGATAAGTGAACTGTCTGATCACAGTTTGTGATGTCATCAATTCCTCTCGCAGCGTGTGGCTGGAAATCAATAGTTTCACTTATCATTCATTGGATTTCAGGAACGAAAACTACTTGTATTAAATGATGATAATTACGCAAAATATTTGATAAAACATATATTGGAATTATTCTTATTGTTTCCATACTTCATTTAGAGAGATTGCATTTTAGTTGGATATAAATGAGAATCAAGTGAATGGAAAGGAAATATCTTGAAAAATACATTCAATTATTTTCATTCAAAACAATGCGATTATTGAATTATCCATAGACATTACCGAGGGTGGAAAGAATTCAAATGATAAACAGAAAATAAGGGAGTACTCATACACCAAAAGAATAATCCAATTTCGAATTAAAAGGAAGGAATAATAATAATGAAACGTGAGGAGCCTCTGGGTTTGGAATGTGAAAGCATTTTCAACTAAACAGCTAATTTCACTAAACAGCTAAATGCTTTGCTTTTTACTTTACACTCATATACTCTTCTTCGCATTGCCTTTAACTTAGGCTTATAATTTCCAATCTTTGCTGTATAATGAAAACATGTAAAACTGGTCTACTGCGCACAGGCTGATTTTTCGACCATAAGATTTGCAAAAATAGGAATTCTATTTTTAATCACCATGTATTCAAAACTATTTTCTCGTTTTCACGGACTTCTGACATTTTACTTAAGCTAGGGACGATTATTTCTGTGCTTATCCGCGAAATAGATCAGGTTAAGTTAATATTTTTTCTTATACTAAAACTGTTAGCGAATTGTATTGTTAAAGGAAAAAACTATTCAAGGTTTTGGATTAAAGGTGAATTTTTCAGATTAAATTGCCTATTTTTGTTTTATTTTCTTCTATAAAAAGGTTTTTCTTTTTCTTATTTTTCATTACTTTGTTCATGTAATTTTTAAAAGGAATGGTTAACATAAATACCAAAATGAGGTGAATTTCTAGATAGTTTTCCATCGATTGTATCCATCAAGAGAAAGGAGTGTAGCCACACCACAATAGACCAAATGCAGGATTCAAGAGTGGGGAGAAGCAGTAGAGATGAGACGACTGCCGGTCCCCACATAAACATCAATATTCCTAAGGTAGTTTACCTCTGCCACCAGTCCAGTTTCGCGGACAATCAAACAAACACGTAATAACAATAATTAATAATTTAAAACAATTAATTTGATCTCTGGATATTTTCAAAATTGGAAAAATTCTCAAATGTATAAATACAATACAAAATTGTTATCACAAGGTTAATGCTATCTGAAAGCATTATTTACATACATGTTAAGTCAGTAGCTGAATATTGTGTCGGAAAACCCTCCTAGGTCATCCGCAAATCCAAAATTACTAGTTAGCTTTCTCGGATAATATACAACATAAAGTTACATCACTCGCAACTAGTAGCAAGTGTTTCTCTAGATTACCGCAGCAATCTCTTACATTACATTAGTCTGACGATCAGCACTAGCCAGGTCACATCTCCCGTAACCTGCGGACTTAACCCCCCCGTATAAACCACCGAAAATTCTCGGTCTGTTCAATATATACAGAAGAGGAACATCGCGTGCCCTGTAGGCGACTATGCTACGTCTCTTCCACAGCGTGCAACAGCTTTTTCGTCCAGGGTGCGCCTCTAACAGCTGTTCTTGGAATGCAATGACGTCACAGGGAGTGGAGCGTAGCCCTAGTTCCAAAGGCAGGTACCCTGCAACCCCGCACACGCCTTTCCCTAAGCCTTTCATTGTCTCTGCATGCGGCGAAAGTATCTTATTCATAAATATAGTAACTGTCTTTCCTTCCGTATTTCGTCGATATTCTTCAATGGGGCCCCTCCTCAGTCCACAAGTGATGAAAGTTTGCGTTCACAAAAATAACATAATACAAACGTATAGGCTGGCGTTGGTATCACGCTACTGGAGCTATTATCTGTTTCTACCTTATTTATGTTGTACTAATATTCTACCTGAATACAGATAGAAACAGTCTCCTGGGAGGACACAAACACATAGTTTATCATGAAGTGTTTTCACAAGGATGTTTTTATCCTTAGTAAAATCCTTGAAACACCTCAAAATACCAAATTATCATTAACTACAAATTTCCGTAATCTGTTGTAAAAGTAAATTGAACTTCAATGACAACTGCAATTACCAGAGAGATTCTTAGGAGAGGTTCCATTCCTACAGTGAAAAGGGAAACGTGTTGCCCTCTAGTTAACTCTCTCGCACGGTTCATTGTGATATGTTAGTCCTGTGGTCACTTTTCTCTTTTAATGAAAGTGTCGTGAAAAATGTTTTTGTTTTAATATAATTTCTTTAAATCCATATTTAAGAAATAATATAATACACTCATCCATATTGCCACTGTCTTCCGCTGCTTGACGTGTTAGATGTTGCGCACACATTCCATCTCCAACTTATTCCATCCCATCCTCGTACAGTCCAATCCCGTGGGCCTCGCTGATTACGTCCAACGCATATTGGCGGCGGTGCTGGTGGCTGCAGCGACGGCGATTGTATCTGATTTATTCTCTATTTACATTGTACGAGCGGGACAATCCGTGCGCCGCTTTATCTTGGCGCACGCGCCGTATTTTAAAACGAAATAAAAGCGAAGCACCCGCGTCTGCGACAATCGTGAATGTTAGAACTGCTACTGTGTCTGCATGGGGATTGTGGCACCTGGGAAGCAAAGAATGAGGTTGTCGCCAACCGATCACCTTGTTGACAGAGCACCGTATGTTACTGTGTTCACGACCAAGAAGAAACAACAGGCGTACAAGAGCACGAATAGAAATTATTCGTCTAAATTTACTCGGAATTTATTGCTCTGATAAGAATACGTTTCATATATTGCAGACATTTTGCACTGATTACGTCCAACGATAAGATTACGATAAGAACAAAATGACGTTCTATTTTACATTTAATTTTTTGATAAAAAGTCTTGTTACTAGAAATTTTCGACATATTTTTGATCTCCCAAATAACAGTGAAATGAAGCTAACGCAATTTAAGGCGAGACCATCATTGTTCTAGATAACCGTAGTTTAAAACAATGTTCTCTAGTACAATATATTTCCTGAGTAATTTGCAAGTTTTAAATAATTTTGTGGAAAAACTTTAGAAAATTTAAAAGGCATGTAATAGCTATTCTAATTCTAAAAGGTATGTAATAATCAAGGACTGGGTTTTCTCCGGTTTTCTTTCGGGTAGAGGTACAGGATCCTGACTAGAGGCGGCGTCTATTGAAATAAAAAAAAATCTCGAATTTAGAGTTATATTAATAATTACATTTATAAACAATTTTCGGAATCAAATATAGTTTAAAATGATACATATTTGTGAAATAACTCTTTTGTGTTCTATTAAATACAAATTTGTTGGTATTTTGTTGTAATACGTACCAAACTAATTTTATTCTTAGGAAATGTTGAATCCATCTCTACCATGGGGACCCTTGATCGGATATGGTCCCTTGCTTGCTTTCGGAGAATAATTTAGTTTACGTGATCAAACGTAGTTTGTAACTGTTTTTTCCCAATAAATATATTATTATTGGTTTTATTTAAAAATATGTTATTATAGTCACGTACATCGGAATAAAACATTTTATAGTGTTAAAAGAATGAAGGTTGTAAATTTTTGTTTTCTCTGAGAGTTCACCTTACAAAAAAATGTCAGTGTTAGTTCTTTACAGTACTTTTCTAAAATACTGAAAATTAGTTTGTGAAGTCAATAGTTGCCGTTTCTCCTCCTCCATCACCAGCAAGTAAAAATTAAAGTGCAGTGAAATTAAAGTTGTTTGAATTATCACGATTATCACAGATCAGTTTGATTGTGCATAAACTACATAATATTAATCTTATTTACGCCTCTAGTGTTATTGCGAACAAATTCACATTGTAAGCTTCCGTTCCCAATGACTGGCATATCTCAAAGGTTATTGTCATAATCGATCCAATAGGAAGGACGTATTCATGTTTTGCGAGTGATATTTCGGTAATAAATGTCATGACGTCCTCCCTTCCCTACATCGCTCGTGCATCTAATAGCATTACATTCCCCACGCTGCCTCCTCTCCATCCCTCTCTCCACCGCCACTGATCCCTTCGCTCCTTGCAGCGAGCACCCACGCTGCGCGTAGCCTCCCACATGAAATATTCGTAACCGTATAGATAGCCGTTATTAGCGGAACGCGACCGTTTATTGGTAAAGCACGCAGATCTGGCGCGCTGATTGACAGTTACAAGGCATAAAACACGTGCTAAATAGGTAAACACGAAATCTCTCGCTGTGGCGATGAGTAGCGGCGGAGCGGCGCGGCGTTCGCAGCAGACGCCGCTGTGCTGCCGTATAGATGCAATGTCACGCTTCACCCTCATCCAACAAGGATCACTCGGGACATACACGCAAATCACAGACAACGAACGCATTGGACTACTAATATACAAAGCATGTTATAGCGAGGTCTCCGGACTTAATTCTTTGATAAATCAAAAATTAAATTTCTGGTGTCAGAAAATATTCACCCTTAAAATTTTTACTTTTGTTTTTTATGTTCATAGTGTTTATCACAACGAACGTAATGAATATAGTTAATTATGTACGAATCATAATACCAACTAACAATTTATAAATTATTATTTGAAGTTATCATTTTCAAAGTTTGACAGTAACTTTCGACTTTCATAACAAAATCTGGATGATACTTCAGAAATCTAGACCTCACGTTTTCATCAAGGTACAAAACTATTGGATGGATTTGAAACTGTAAGTCAGCTTGAAATGATCTTGTTACATTCTAACGGCACACAGTTCGAACCCTAAACACGGCAATACCGTCAGGAATTTTTGGGAGTCGCGTGTAAACTAAACGTGTAACAATCATTTTACGTTTCCCAGGAACTTCGTCCAAGGAATGTTTTAAAGTCATTATTTGCACTGGGTACACAGAGCAGATAGCACGTGTATGGGTTCAATTTACAGTTCTCAATAAGACATGCGTGGCAAAAATTCAAATTTAAATTTTTAATTATCACGAAGACTTAATGCTATTTTACGAAAAACATTTAACCAAAACAAACAAATTTTAAATCAGTTTAATGAGTGAAACCTTGTATAACAAAATAGCAAGAAAAAAAGGTTTAGAATACCGTCTAAATTACACGCGAAAGCTGACGTGCAATTTTTCTGGGCAGATATCCAAGAACATAGGTCACAATGGCCCTCAACCAAAGGGCCTTTCCCGGGGCCGCGTTGAAATCCCCGGGGCGGACGCATCGTCAGGTGGCGCGACGGAGCGACTGCGCTCACAGGCCGTGTAGTTCCCCGAAAACTCGATAGATGTCACTGGCTTGTAGATGACCTTTTCTCATTCGATTTAGGATTCCACACCGCGGGAACGTGACGCGACATACCGTGTTGCTAAATTGTGCCGAAATAATGTGTATTGAGTGAGAAGAGCGAAACGGGAAGCGAGTTGGAGATTCAGTGGGGACGGGAGGGAAGTGAACCAGAGGCCGAGCGAGGAGGTTGTTTAGATGCAAAGGTCGCGGAAATTGACACTGGCGCCGTGGAACGTACAGATTCACCACATGCTACGCGATACACCAGTTAAGTGGACGGTTCATCACTTCAAAATTCTGAAACCTCTCTTGTTTTAACACACTTCTTATAAATGGGTCTCAGTTGAACCGTACGTACACGTAAAATAAATTGAAGTTATCCCCAGCATTTAAAACGTTTCTCGTTTTTTAATCAATATCGCTATTGCAATGACTTATGATGAAATGAGGTCTTCGTAAAGCTTACATTCACGGTGTATTTAAAATTAAACAACTGTGAAATCTTAGCTCGGAATTGGGCATGACACAATCGTCAAGCCATGTCTGGCAGGCATTCGTTCATCTTTCTGTCTGATGCTTACTCCGTATTAACTGAAAAGAAATCACATTAATGGAACAGGTAAGAAATAATTTTTAAGAGGTATTAAATATAAATGATTTTTTCCATAAGAATGAAGAAAACCATATGTTTTTAGAAATCGCAGTAGACAGAAGACCAGGCGTGCTTTTAGTTCCAATAACTCTTATTCATACTATTAAATCATATTTCACGTCTCCAACGTCTCAGTATACATTGTAGAACATCCCCAGTGTAAATAAAAGCCGATATCTGTATCTTTTTTTCTTGCTTTTTTTGTCTGATTGACGCACTGAACATTTCTACACTGACTATAAAATAATTGTTAATCTCTCATTCTAAATCACTCTCGTGAGATGTCTTGCAACGTTTCATTCAGTAATCTTTTAATCACTGAGCAAATATTGAAAGTATTTTGAATTTATTAAAGAAAACTTATAAAGTTTATAATAATAAAAGTGACGTGAGGGAGGAGATAGTTGTTAGGACTCTCTTTGCCATTTTCGTGCAAATTTCTTCTTTTCATTGATTTTTGATCCTTGATCTAGAAATGCATAAAGGATCGCCTTGTGTTTTCAAGATCAACAGAATATTTTGAAGTTTTTTTAAATTTAAATAGCTATCACCTTTTTATCCATGTATTACCAATAGTTTATTTTCATACTTGTATTCTTTATACCAATGTGCAAGTCACTCATATTATGAGCATTTCTTACATATCAAACTCATTTACTCTTGTCCATGTATTCCATTAAAGGTGGAGAACAACTTCCTTTTCTTTCTTGTAAGTGAATGTCTCACCGTATGTCGCCTTCATAGATATCATTCATATGAGCACTGATATCTGTTTAATATCTTCACCTCGTAAGTTCCTCATAGCCATGTGGAATTGAGGACAATTTCCATGAAGTGGAATATTTGAAAGAAGAGATGTTTTTTCGATATATTCAACAGCCATTTTACAAGTATGAAACTCTTCAGATTGAGAACACCAATATTCATTCGTGTCTGGTGACATATTATTAAATTATGAAGCTGAAAGTAAAAGAAATTCGAAGCCAAACAATCAGTTCATTTAATCTATATACGTACGTTAATGAACAACAGCTCATGCACACCTTCATATTGACATGTGGTGGATAAAAATCACTTAAATACACCCTAATTAGTAATATTTTTAACATTACAAATAAAGACGAAGGTGTATAGGCTAATGTGTCCACATTTTTGCCGCGGATTATTTTGCCTGATTTTCTCACAGATAATTAAAACTTTTTGATTTTACTGTGCGCACAATAGCACCGAGTTTGATTTTCCATAGTTAGTGGAAATATTACTCATTCTGCCTGTTGAATTTTTCTGCGTATCAACGCCGGAAACATATCATCTTACGCTTCGCAGTATTTCTCATCGTAATACAATGGGACGTTTTGAATCATATTTTTTATTGTTGTCAATTGAGTATACATCTCAGATGATTTATTATAAGAGAACGTTGTTGGAGGAAAAAGCTCACTATAGACAAAATGCAAAGAAACGACGTCATTGGAACTGAGTTGTTAGAGAATAGCGAATAGTAACGAGGAAATACTTGAAGGATGCGACAATTAGCTGACTGAAAACCTGGGAAAGAGTGATAAATATATTGAACTGACTCATAGTTTTGTTGGTGAAGGAATTATCGTCAATATAAAAAGTCAGCAGGTCAACGAATGTTAAGGGAAACATTCTGAACACTAAACCGCTCACAGTTATAAAAGAGAGCAATGATAAACCTCTTTCAAAATCTACTAGAAAAATGTCATATCAACGTCTTGTCGGCGTCGAGTGCAATGCCTTTCCTGTCCGCGTGTTTGGACTCGAACCCAAGCACTTGGGTGAGCGACGCTGCTGTGGTGAAGCAAAGTGGAGCGGGCCGGCAACGTCGCTGCCGCTGCCATCAGTCCACTGTGTGCAGATTGCGCGTCCACGACCTTGGAACAGCAGCGAGCGGACGGACGGACGGACGGACGGACGGACGGCCTGCCGAGCAGCCGTTGCGACTCGCGGTTGCAAAGCGTCTTTCAGCGAGAAACGCATGCGCGCACTCCCTGTCAACCGCCCAAATTGCGTGTCCGCTCCCATCATTATTTGTCGCCACTCATTTCAACAAGAATCTCAATCAACTGTGGAATTTACGGAATCAGTCAAAAGTGTTTAATATTTTGTATTATTATTTTCTTTCTAAATTCTGCATTGTACTATTGAATACATTCTAAATGCTAATTTATTTATAATTTTGAGAATTTTTCCCTCCTGGAGATTTTCCAAAATGTAGTTTATCTTCCATTAGCATTACAAATAACTATCAAAAAGAATTATTTTTAGTGAAACGTCTATAACGAATTGGTAACTTAACTGCGTTCTTTATAAATCCAAAGTACTATATTAGGTAGAGATATGGTTTTCTAGTAATAGTATAATGTTTTTGTCAAAAGCTTTTCGACCCTAGACATGATCATCGGGTTTCAAAATAAAATACAAAAGAAAAACATTATTAGAACTAATGAGAAAATACTCGTAAAAGATTTTGCTTAAACAATAAAACAACTATACAATACGAGATTTGTTCTTAACTCGTAATTAGGTTCGTTCCAACCGTTTGTTCTTGTATTGAGAGTGGTGACATTTACTATTAGTGAAACGTGATTTCCGAAACCAGATAAATCCAAAATAGCGAGAATAATTAGAAAGTGCAGAGGCTGTGTTGCAGCGACGTCTATGGGAGAGGCGCGACCGCCATCTCCAAGGTGAACCGCCCACCCTCAGCCCCGCGTGTCCCCTATCGTTCGCTTCGCCCCCGCGCAGGGCCCCAGCGCTCGTTGTTTCGGCGGCAGCGGCGCTGCCCGTCTGCGCCCTCATTCTCCGAAGCGGATGCAACGGATGCATTTTACTCGAACACCAGTCGATGTACTACGAAACAAAAAACACTTATGGTATGACGGCAGCATCCAAAAATATTCAGGAATTACATATCTATTTTCATAAACATGTATTGTTCAATTTGTGATTATTATTATTGTGAACTCAGTATTTGTATTTTATCGTATTATAGATTTTCATTCTTATTTGTATGATGACATGATTATAATGTTATGAGTTTCCCTTAATTACAACATTATTTACATGCAAGTGGGACGTTCTAAAAATATGACCTTTGCTATCCCAATTTCAGTATGGGAGATTTGTCGGAGGAATCATGGAAATTTTATAGTCGTCTAAATTCATTACACCAGGTCAATATTAGTTTTTGTCGCTTTAAAAAGCCAGTATAAAAATAAAAAGATTCGAAGTGGTAAAATGTCAGAAGATTACTGTCCCAGGAACGAACTCCAGTAGGAAAGAGGGAAATTCTACAATTGTTATGGATAAGGAAACAACCGGAGATGGTTTATGTTTCTCAACGCCTGAAGAGTTCTTCAGCAGTTCGTATTGATTTGAAGCGCTAGAATTGTCGCGATGTTCTTCAGTTTCGAGAAAACAACGCGATAGCAATCTTGCCATAGTCGAAAGTATACTGATAGTTTGAAATGGGTGAGTGTAGTGCTGGCAAGCCTAACGGTGTCAGTCGTGTTTCTAAAGGGACGAAGGCCATTCCGAAACAAAGTGAATATTTTTATTCTCTGACATGCATTTTACTTCCTGTTGTATTATCTATTTTGAACTCTGATAGGAATGTAGGAAAAAGTATTGGTATATCAAATAAACGAATTTTTCTGTCAGTATATCTACATTTTTTAAGATATACCGACATTAAAGTTCAAGTATGGAATACTGTGTTTTTGTATTTTTTTAATTGAGAATATGTATGATTTTTTAAAGAATATTGATAATTTTTACATTATTTTAAAGAATATAGACAGTATTAGGTTAAACAGAGAAAGAGAATGAAATTTGAGACTAGTGAGATCGAAATTTTATTTTACTGGAATAAATCATACTTTTTCGAAATAAACCTATAGAAACCAACTGGAAAATCGACAAGGCCGCGCGAAAACAAGTGCAGACGTTGACTCACAAAGCGTATTGGCAGAGGCAGTGATATCATTCAATCAGTTATGTTATTAAGGACACCGTTGTGGTCTTCTGACTGGTAGTGAAAGTTCCATTGCACCGCGCGATAAGCCTTTCCTTGTTTTAATTCTTCAATAAAATTCTGGGACCATGACATGCTAATTCTTGGCTTCAACAACCATTGCTATTTATGTGGACGTGGAAAGCTAGTTAGTGTGCAGCAACTGTAGCGTTCGGTGCGTTATATTTTTTCGATGGAGTTTACCGCTTCTGTGTATCGTGTATTTGGTGGTATTCGGCATATATACCTACGTGGTGAGTATATCACTTAAATCATCAAGAGATTAATTAAATACAATGTGTCAAAGCTGACAAAACTGTGTATGATCAAGGAGATGGTCATTCGTATGCCAACAATCTGTAGTCTATTTTATAGTGCTTTGTGAATACTTTTTTGTTAAACATTTTTAAAAACAGTAAGAATTAACATATTTTGAGAATTCTTGCTTCACATTGGAATGCTGACATCGGTATTAAGTAAAATTTAGTAGATTTCAAATGCACATTTTGACGGTCTTAAATGCATATAGATCGAAAACTGTTATTATTTGAAAAACAAATTATTAAATAATAAGTTTTTGAACGCACACTTTAACATTTTCATTCGTTTATGTTGCATAGTAACTAAGATATCTCTTAGTTACAAAATTATTCACTTTATGAAGTTAAAAATTATTTCCAATAGTGACAAAATGTATAAATTTTTGTCATTACCTTATATTTCATAGTATACTGTACATGTTGACGATATACTAGTCATACTAGCCAACTTTATTACATCGTAAGACCTATTCGTCAAACCAATAACTTCAACACAGCCATTATTTAATCATTCTAACAACAATTTTGTAGTCTATATAAAAACATTTTTATGGCAGAACGTTTCTTTAATTTTCTTTATCTCAATATTTCTTAAAAGCAAAAATTATCAAATGTTCTTTGAAAATAAAGTTATTGGAAATAATGTACTACTGTTGAACAATTTAAACAATATAGCTACTCTTACGAGCGTCATAATTATCCGTTATTTTGGTATTTTCTATTGGAATACCAATTGATTGATAAGTTTTCAAAGTATGGATATGATGTATATCCGATTCTTTTTGTATATCCGCGCATTGTACTAGAGTTTCCTTGACTAGCATTTTCTTAAACATTTATTGTTATTGAAAAAATTACATGGAAATAATGAATGTCTTGTTTGTTACCCACCATGTATATTGCTTGGCAAAATAAAGTTTCTTAGTGGATAGTAATATGGTAAATAGTGGGCTAAAATGGTGAATGATGTACTAAACTAACTAACTAAATAAATAATCGTTCTTTCAGTCTCCTCCAGATGTTGAGAAGCAACGGAGGTACACTGAAATATAGGAACAAAAGTTATGGTAATTGCTGTTTCGTTATTCAGAATTTGTATACTCTTCTAAATTTTGCACTATTTATTTTTTGTTGTTCGTCGCTAGTCTAAATTATTTATTTATTTATTTATTTTATGTCTCTTGGTGAGATTCAGGCCATGAGGCTCCACCAACTGTTGGACTTGGTGAGAGGGAATTGAGAAGAATAGATGTTGGTACACCGGGGAACTTACGGTACCGAACCGTCATTTAACTGGAATAGGTGAGGGAAACCCCAGCTGAAAACCTCACCTAGTTCGGCCAAGCAAGGTTTGACCCCTTGCTCTATTGCTCAGCAGGATTGTGGGAACGAAGATGCTACCACGGTTGTTTGTTAGGAATTGAGTACGACAATGTTCTGCTGCATGTTCATTTTGCAATGAAGTGCGCTTTTTAAATTGTCTGTTTTTCTTCCTTTCATTTGAAAATTGTTTTTGCTTCTTCTAAAATTGGCTAAAATGAAACTTTCCATCTTTAAAAATGAAGAATCAGATATCAAGAGTTCTTCAATAATTGATATTGTCTTTGAGATTTTTCTTTGAAAAACAATTGTTAGTAATTTGCTTTCACAGTTATGTTAGCTCGATGCTCTACGAGAACGTCTATATTATATAGGTCTTATACGCCTTCTAGTGATTTTATATATTTCTGTAAGAACGCCAAGAGGGTTAATATTCACCGTTTTGTGTTCGAAAATTATATTAGTTTCTCTCACTGAAAATTTGTTGGTGTGATAATGCAGGCAGTCATGTTACTTTTGCGGTACGTTGGATCCATAGTGCCATCGCTTAATAAAATTATATTATTCCATAATTATTTTATAGAAGCATTTCAGGTTTTAATTTATTCGAAAATAGTAGTGTCGTAAAAACATACATCATTAAAAATATGCACTCATTTCAAAGCAATGCTCTATGTGCTTAGATTAATGTTACTCGTTTATCCGAAACTAGAGTTTCCACGTCATAATCTCTAACAGGCAATTAGACAAAAAGAAATTTCCATTTCTCTGACACAGACACATTTATACAAATTATTAATTTGAAGAGATTAGTTCTCATAATGGTACTAAACATAAAGTGAGAGTATTTTAATGTGTGATAGCAGAGGTCCCATTCACAGCCTTTGAAAGATAGGTTTCCAGCTATTTGGTTTTGGACACAGGGTCGCATATACAATTAGTCTTGGGTCCCCTCAACGGTATTGCGGGAGAAACAGTTCGTTCGCACGTACTACGTCGCGTGGTTTTCTGCGCGCATAGGGGATATTCATCCCGCCTAGTTGCGTTGTCTGCTCTTTTTTAATATTTTACTTTGATATTCAAGCCAGTGGAAACGAAAGCACAGGAGTAGAGACATAAGTCATCGTTTTCATATGATTTTTAATTTTTTGTCCAAATGAGACGGATCTGTTCATATCTGATTTAAATGTTTAATAAGTATTCACTTCACAATTTTGTCAAATGAAATTCAGCAATTATATAAGACAAACCACTGGTTTGAAAATTTTACTCTTATTTATAACCTCTTTTATTTTTGAAAAGAATTGAAATTTTTGAAAAAGTTGCGAATTTTCAGTAATAATTGTATTAATAAAATTTATGTGCAAAAAGGAAGCCAGTTGTATATAAATATGATGACCCTCAGGAGCTGTCCATTAGAAAGTATTAGTCCACATTCATTTTTCCGTATTCAAGATTAGGATACCAAGTACTAGACAATATACAATTAGTCGAGAGATAGGGACACAAAATGACTGGCATTTCAATTTACTTCGTTTTTTATACTTCGGATACATTATTCTACACCGAAGCTAAAAGGTTCTGCGTGGTCTGCCGGTCTGGCAGTGGTGTATACGAGCACAGTGACGTCATGATTGTAGCAAATTAGAATTATTTTCACCTGATTTCAATGGTCGCCAAACCAAGTTCAGTTGAACACTTACTAATAATAATTGTTTTAAAAAATGGTCTGACACACCTCCTATGGAAGATTTCATACTGCTGGGGGAGGGGGGGAGAGGATGTTAGAGCAAATATTAAAAAATTAATTTATTTCAATAGTCGGGAGGCCAAGAGGAGCATAAGCTTATTAAGTATGATAATTTAAAACAAAATAAGTGTGCCGCTGTTCCGTTGGTGTGACAGTAAGAAAATGGTCCACGCACGAGAGTAACTTGAATAGGCAAGCATAATAGAATTATGTCTCCGGTTAATTCAAGATAAGCAGGAAATGGTTTTAATATCTTCTTATGAATGTAAAAAGAGTAATTTGAAGTTTTCACCTACTTTTTTCTCGTGATCGTATGCGTGTGTATGTTGGGAGGGGGGGGCGCTCTGTGATTTCGAAATTGCTGTTTNATTAGTGTATCAGAAGTAGCGTATTGGCATTTATAGCTGGATTTTTTTTGTTTCCTTACGAATAAAGCTTCAGTTGTCTGCAGACTATTGAAATCAGTTGAAAAATTTTCTTATTTGTTAAATCATCGTCACAGCGTTTGTATCAACCATTAGTAGAGCGGCAGATAAAGCAGAACCTTTAAGTTTCGGCCTAAAGAAAATGTGTACGAAATATAAAACTATTGAAATGCCAGCCATTCTGTGACTGCCTCTCGGACTGTGTGTTCCGTGTAGTTACATATATGTGAAATATACTTAAATAATGAAATAGATCAATTATAATTACTTTTTTGCAGAGCACTCTTGCAATTAATTCATCGAAATTAATTTTCTTTCAAAATGTTTAATATGGTCGTGCATGAATATACATTGTTTTACATTTCCAACTGATTTAACAAGTAACATTAAATAACATCCATTTTACATTTTATGATGTTACATATAACTCATATTATTAATGAGTGTTGTCAAACATAGATAAAACAAACTAACAGTAGTTATTATTGGATAATAGAATAACAAACATTGGCATTACATATTAATATATGATTATGTATATAGAATAAAATTGAATATTATATTATTTTGATGCACGCAGTTACCATCCCACAAAAAGTTCCTCCAGTTGCGTGTAATTTTAAATTTTGAGAGGATTAAATCGCAGGCTGATTTACTCAGAAACTCGAACCCACTAAAGTGTGTCGCCGGAATAGTAGGATGAGAATCGGAGAATATACGTAAAAAACGCGAAAATATAAAAATTTAAAGCTTAAAAATTAAAACGAATTTAAAAAATATTAAAAACGTAGTTAAAAAGAATGAAAAATATTAATGAATATTGATGTTATATATTTATGAAATGGTAGACCTACAAAAGATACATTTAGTACCGTTTTTTTTTGATAAAACCAATTGTTTTCTGTTTTTATCAACGAAAAGAATTGAAATGTTCTAAAATTGTAAGAAATTTTTGTTTACTTCAATGATCATATAAAACATTCTTGTCAAAGCATGAATTCTCAATACATACTACTTAGAAGTCAAAAACGTAAAAATGTGTAACCATTTACAAAAACCAAACTTATTTTAACCTGGAGAAAATATCTTTGGTGAGGAAAAGTTGGAAGTGGGAAGGAGATGCAAATGTAATATGGATGGGGTTCCCGCAAAAATAACTTGTTATAAGATATAATTGTTGTGCTTGGATTTATTTTTCTCGTTGTGTTATGTAGAAAGTAACAGGACATCAATAAAACATCGAATTAAGAAATAACATTGCCTAAGCGTTCAGGAGCTGCCACGAACCTTGGAGTGACCCGGAGAGGGTTAATGAGCGCTGGAATTGCACGTTATTTATTTAGAAGGATGTTAAACTCTGAGCCACAATGTAAAATTGTGTTTAGTGTATTACTTACAATTACATACAGTTAAATGCTAAGAAAAATAAATGTCTCTACAAGCAAAGACTTGTTAGAGGAAATTTTTAAAATACCATTATCGAACGGTAATGTGTTTTGAGTGATATTTTCCAATTCTTTTGTAGAGAGGGATAGTGGAAGGATAGGGGTTTCGTATGGAAATTCATTCTGCCCGTGTGAGCTCTTCTCTCCTCCTGTGTCTGCTGCTGATCCAACGCTCACTCGCACGCACGCACGACCCATGGAATTCAATCCCTCGATGCGAACTTTTGTTCCTTTCGTCGCATTCCCTCGATAGAGAAGAACGTGGAGCGTGCGCTGGAGCTCTATTCTCGGGACCATTCGCGGAGCTAATGATGCGTACTGGCAAATCTCGCGAAGCAGTCGCTCTTCTGCGCTGCTTCGAAACAGATTCACAAGAGGGAGTTGGTTTCTCTTCACTCCCCTCGCAATGGAGTCAATCTCTCTGTGGACCGGATTCCCTTCTCCACTTGGGCAACTTAAGGAGAACAAAGAAAACGCTGTCCTTCAATTATTTATTGCTTAAAACTCTCAGAGGCGCAAAAGGACCACTGTGTTTGTATCTCGTCTCATTATTACATGTTTCTTCAAGAAAAGGATGAACTTGGTATCTCCTTGGTTACTTCTTGACAGTATTAGATTGATTGTGATTTGTAATCAATTTCTCGTCACATAGAGTTTCTATTTGAGAGAATATCACTTTATGAGGACGCATATTAAATGAGTGTTTTTCGCACATTAATTTTTGAAAGGTATAAAATACGTCATTACAAACTTGTGGGTTTATACCCGGGATACTAGCTCGGATAGCAATAAAGCATTGTAAAAATGGACCCATATTTTTAAATTAATTTAAAAAAATTGAAAACAGAGCGAATATATTACCAGACATATCGTGTTTACAAAACTGAATTCATAAAATAAAATTTCCCCAGTGTGCGTTAAATTATTGTATGGTCGACGCGTTAACCATTAATCCACTGAACCACTGAGTTACAATTGCATAAAAATGACGTACGTAAATATTTCAGTAATATTGGAAACTTTGCATTGCCACTACTTTTCGCACTGTTAATTTTGCTATTTTCGTCAGAGACAATTCAAGGTTTTATCGATTGGTTTCCTCGCAGATAGTGAAAATATGATACTTTTTCTTTCGGAGATCTTGACTTTTATTCAGGAATTGATAACGTAAACGATTGAAAGTATTATCTGTAATTTATAATATGCGTATTTCATAATATGAAAAAAGTAATAAGTTTAGGAAATTTTCCTCACACCTTGTGATTCACTTACTGAAAAAGGAAGAATTGTCTCACTGTAAAATTCATGTTTCTTTTAATTTTTCTAGAGCTTTTTAAATATATCGCTAATAACATGAAGATTTTGGAGAGTGGACGTGTGTGAGACGAGAGCGTTTTCTTTTTCCCACTCGTGATCCTTTTGCTGCGCAATCGACTCCAACCGAAGCGAGACAGATCCTTCGCTGACTCGGAATTCAAATTGAGACGTCAGCGACACCGTTCAGTTGTTCTCTGTTGAAGGAGATGGATGGCAGGAGAGTGGGGACTAAAGATTTCATCCCTTTCGAGTTGTGACTTTGAAGAGCTTCTATAATGGTATACACACCTCTCTCGGAAAAGAGAATTGCTGTCGTGTATTTTCATGAGCTGTTTTCGTTTCCAACTGTCGTATTTGGTTTTGGCGAAGTGTAAAGTATCGATTCCTCGCGGAAACATTCGCGAAGTTTCCTTTTCAGAGGTCCTGTCTAAACGCTCTTTTGAGCTCCTCTCGGAAAAAGTTTGCCAATGATTTTATATTTTGACTTCAATGTGAACGCATCGTATTCGAGAAAATATTACTGTACCACCAAATGGTAAATTTGAAAACGACGGATCATTAAAATATGCTAACTATTCAGTGCTAATTTGTGTTGCGGTGTCTCCAAATTAAAATTGGTTCTCCGAATCATAGGAGGAGAGTGTTTGGTATAGAGTTCGTCTGGCGAGTAGATAATTCCTCAAATGAGTGATGATTAGCATGAAACTAAACATCAGTGGACATCAAGAACCCATTTCATTGAAGATAAAGTTGTTTGATAACCACTCGAACAATCCATTCCAATTAGTGTCATTAGTACGTTCATATATCTTAAGCAACTTGTTGCTGTTCGTCGCGGGTCGTCTTATCTCGCACATGAAGACGAGCGTCACTTTCTTTCATAGTCGTCCTGTAGATAAGATTCATGTCGATGTTCATGACCTTTCGAATATTGGAAAGGCCATTACGGTCTCTTTAACACTCTTTGCCCTCACGTAACTCATGATCATTCATTACTCTCTTTACATCTTCTGAGCTATGGGTCCATTGTGTGAAGCAAATGTCCTGAATTTGATTCTTGCACGGATCATTTTTGGCGAAACATTCCCATCACAATCAGGACATCAGCTATAGTATTTGTATCTTGTGGGGGTTCGTGGCAACAGTACTTTGTTATCTTCTCAATACAATATGACATGAGTATTTTAGTCATATGTATCTTCCATCGAAGAGTACAAAATTTATCGTTCATTGTCTAAGATTTCTGTGTTATATGAGTACAAAACCCCTTTAACAAAAGGGAATCTTCATGCAAATATTGTAATTTTTTGTATTTTATTATAAATGTGATAGTGTTGGACCATTTGAATGATGAAAAATGGCGTCACTTGAAACTGAAAAATTGATTTCATAATTATTTACATAAACATATAACTTTTGGTACAGTTGATCGTTTTCTCGTATCTATTTTGAGAAAAAGATGTTTTGGGTACTCTTTTGTCACTTAGAGTATATAAAAATGAGAGAGAGAGAGAGAGAGAGGCAGTAGAGTTAATTGGCGAAATACAATAAATTAACACACTACATAATACATTTCTATCGCAACGAGGAATACAGTCTCCAAGAATGTAACCTTTATGTAGCCTTACAATACACCGTCGCCGAAACACTCATTATAGCGCGCAGAAAGCTAGTGTTGTTGCTTTTCAACTTGTCGCCAGTGAAAGTCGGCTTGATGTGAGGGGGAGGGGTAGCGAGTGGGGCGAAGCGGCGAGGGGTCGTCGCAGTGCCAGCGAAACGTAAAATTACTCGACGGCGCTGTAATTGTGCCGATAAGGCGACGCGGTACGTCGGAGGTGGCGCGGCGGCGGACGCAGCGTCGCAGCGAGGCGGTGAGGCGCGCCGTCGCGCCAGCCTGCAGATAGCGATGAAATATGGTACATATATTATGTGATAACGGCATCAGGGAGCCAGCCGTGCACGGGACTTGTGGCGATGGGGCGGGGTCTTCCTTCCGCGTCGAGCTGGCTTGCCCGCACGCTTCACTCCAGATGTGTCTTCAGGACAACCACTGTGGATGCGAGCGATCTCAAGAGGTCCTTACATTGCGATTGAAATTATTACTTAACAGACGAGAGTGTACACGAAAAGGAGTAGCCACACCTTTGGTAACGGGAATGTCAATCAATCAACTGTCCCGTCATTTAATAGGGCTTATATTACTTCTCTTCAAGTATAATCCTAATGTACGTCAATTATTGTTTTCTTTGATATCTTTGACCCTTCGATTGCATTTATTTATTTGCAGAACTATGGAAAAGAGGAAGCATTATCGGATGAATACGAATGAAACAAGAGAAAATTCGACACCTCTTGACAAAATATTAACGACCTACATTATCTTTATAATTACTTAATCAATTAATGAATTTGGCTAATTTCTTGATAATTTAAAACTCTGAACAGTGACCACTTACGAGTATTGATTAGTGATTCTGAGACACGTCGTTGACTTGCAAAACTTCATCATGCATCAATAAACTAAGTATGTACCTCATATGTATTATTTGCCATTATGACATTTGTAACACCAGTCCATGAGCTGCATATTCTTGCGCCATAGCACTAAAACGAGAAAATCCATCCACCATTTTACCGAACTTTGTGTCCTCCGGTGTATGACTGGACATTTCCATACTTCCAATGGTGACTATTTTCTTAAAAAGAACAAGGTAAAATTATTTTAAAGACTTATTGCCTTCCTACAAACACATATGTCTCACAATTTTTTTTCAACATAATCTATAACTTCTCGCCTGAACCCTTTTCTATCATCTTTCCTCTTCCTTAGTAATTAGTCCACTCCTCTTTCCTTAGTAATTGCGAACTTTTCTATCTAATCTATTATACTAATTATTTGATTATGATATACTTATTGGCTTTGTTTTTACAAGTAAACTTCTATAAAGTGGTTTTTTGTTCATATTTAAAATTGAAATGAATTTAATTTTCTCGTTTTCTGTGCACTATACGTCTCATTTCTCCTAAATCTCCGTTATTCATCATCATACCGCATATTTGTTGATTTGTCAACGTCTACAACGTCTCCCTTTCCCGTCTGTCCACCGACTGTCAGATGCAGAGTAAAGGGCATCTCATCGAACTAGCCTCCTTCCGCCTCCAGTAGAGCCCAAGGGCGCTCTTGTTCCGTCTGCCCTTCTTTGTCTAATATCTGCAGACTTCTCCGCAACTTGCACAACTTCAAAGAGCACATAATTCACTTCCTGCGTTTGAGCACGTTTCAAAGATGATACTAAAGGGAACTACGAAGTAAACTGTACAATGCGATGAAAACATTCCATTCGGTTTAGGCACAAATTTATGTTTCCCTCTAAGTTTCGGTTCTTCCTCATTTTGTAGGACGGTGTGGCGGAATGTTATTCAGGTTGTTCTTTTTTGACCTAGTGATACTATTTAATAATCTATCGCACCCAAAACATCGACATTAACCGAGATATTCTCACTATATGTTGTTAGATACAAATACTATTTCTAAATAAAGAAAAAGTTGGGAATTTCTTCTTGGGAGTAGTCGAAACAACTTAAATAATTTATACTCGGAAATCATTTCCAAATAAACGAGACAAACTTTGAATGAAACGTGTTTTAATTTATTTTCGAGATAATATTTTTTAGTAGGAATTGACTGTTATTATCAGACCAGATTAATATAAGAAATTCGCCATCTGACCGGATTCCTTATGATAACGGGTAGTGGAAATACGTTTAGATTTAAGGTCAATATTCTTCGGTTATTTAAAAATTGTTTTTGAGTTTCTTGTAAGCGATGGTATTGATATTAGCATGTTAAATGAATAAAGAATATAAGTATTTATATTATAAATACAATAAAAGTTAAAATATCACAATAATAAATGTATCAATAAAACAAGAAAAAAACAGTGTAACATAATGAAAGTGTGTAACTGTGTGTTTGATATAAATTACCAAATAAGCATGGTACAAAATAAACTGAAAATTTTGTACCTAACACCAATCAATATTAAATGTTTAAAATTAATTTGACTGATTTCTGCAAAACAAAACGGAATTAAAACTAATGAGTCAATAAATACATATCCGTAAAAAAATAAATTTGTAAATATGGTGAAAGCTTTATCTCAAGATAAATCGTTTTTGATCAGTAATATTTTAACAAAAATGTAGTTTAAGTCTATTCGTAAAACGTTGAGCGGAATTTCTGAGGTAATCACAACTTGGTTCTTAGTTTTGGATATTAATTCAAGAATAACATTTTAAAATAAGTGAATACATTTGTATAAAAATAACAGTACCTTCCGAGATCAAAGAATTTTTATGCACGCAAACTTTAACGTTCTTCTTCTCTCGCCACAATCGATCCTGTATATCGACCACGCACCCATGGGGTCGCAAATGACGAAGTGTCCCTCGACTGGAACTCGAACCAATGATGTTTACGAATTTTTAGAGTTAGATAGAGGATGGGAATCCATACTGGGATATACATGATGGGAATGTTTTGGGGAAATTTTTAGCATTTTCCCCGTGTCAGCGTGGAGCGGCATAAATTCCAGGTTCTGAAAGATTCTGCGCTCCAACAATGCTAGTCATGTTTGTTGGATCGAAAGGAAGTTATAGATATTGTTTCTTCGTAAACAGAAAGTTTCAAGATGGTGACTATTTGAAATTTCATTTTTGGGCCCACTTCTTCGGACCTAATGTCCACTCCAGTCACACAATAAACGAAATGTGGCATTATAGGCGTCTATGGGAATATCTAGAAAAAATATTGATATTTGCCTATTGATATCAAAGTCTCTCGTATGAGTTATATAGGTACTTTGAGGATGGTAATTTTGTGGGGAGAAAGAAACTTTTCATTTGTGTTGAGTCTTTTCCTTAAAATTAGTTTGCCCCAAACCCATTCCTTGAAGTTTGATTTGTGGAGATATTTGAAAAATGTTACCATAAAAATACGTAAGTACATCATTCACATGGACATTTAGTCTTCAGTGTCCTTATTCTTGAACATTGAGATACCAGAAAGTGACACAACAGAAAGAGGTGAGGTTTATATTGCTTTATATTTACATACTGTAAAATGCTCAGTCAGTGTTCGATTAAATTCATATAGATAAATCTGAAAACTATTTACAAGGAACAAGGTAATTGAAAATAAATGGAGTTACTCTTTCTCATTGTAGCAATAAGTGCAACGTGACCAAGTAATATAAATAGTGAATATCACCGCCGAGCGTCTCGTGCTCCTGAAGGGTTGTCTGTAGCTGCGGTTAAACGTGAAGTGCTCATCAGCACACTCATCTCCTGCAGTGAAATATGCATGCAGCTGCTCTTCCCTCTGTGACAACACAATCGCTGTTTCCACGCAAATCATCTCCAACGGACAAGGGAAAATTAAAAAACACCACAATCATTCGCGGAACTGAATTCGGATTATGACTTCAGCAGGTACCACTTTCCAACCCTGATGCATGATTTTCAACATGATAATATGAGTAATGGATCACTTGCGCTCATTGCTTCCTAAATCATCATCAAGATACACTTTACTGTTTGTTCAATGTTTCAGTATTTATTTGATAGATGATTTAGATTCAAGACAATCGAGCGACACGTCACAAATAATCTAATCTTGTCATCATTTAAGAAATCTATTCTATGGCATGTGATCCACGGTCCATCGCAATTCAAAACTCGAGTGTAAACTTTAACAATTGATTATTCAATTAAAGGATTATTGTCCTACTGAGTATTTTCCTTTCAAACACTGCAAGTTTTTTCCTTATTTGCATCTTTTAACACCCATGTTTTACTACCATGTGTTACTATGGGCCTTATGCTTGTCCAATGTAGTTTTAATTTCATGTTTTTGGTTACTAGTTTACTCTCAAATATTATTGCATTCACAAAATATGCCTCATTGCCCAGAGCGATTCTTTCTTTTATTTCTTTGTCAATCTCATTCATATCATTAACTATGGATCCCAGAAATTTGAATGTTAACTGCTTCTATTTGAGTGTTGTTTGCATTGAGATTTTCAGTCCTTTTGGCTTTATGGGAGCATTGCACAAATTTCGTTTTCTTTTCATTTACTACAAGGCCGAGAGGTGCAGATAATAATTTGAACTGATGGTAAGTATCTGTTGATGACTGTGTGGTCATAGTGGTTATTGATACATCATCTGTGTATGCCATGATTTGCTTTAAACGTGTGGAAATGTTCCCCCTCTTGTGTACATTTGTTTCAAGGCTGTGTCTATTGCTATGATAAAAGCAGTTGCAGATAGAGGATCCCCTTGCTTGACACCACATAACACATCAAACTGGTCACTGAGCTCATTATTAACTTTTACTTAGTTATTTGTTAATGGTAGCATAATTAGTCGTACAAGCTTAGGTGGAACTTTATTTAGATATAGACAATCAAGTATCTTATCTCTTTTAATTCAGTCAAAGGCTCAATAGGGTAGTATAGTCCACAAAAATATTGTAGAGGTCAATGCTATATTCATAGCATTTTTTTAAAATTTGCCTGATCATAAACCTGTTATCTATTGTTGATTTATTTGGTCTAAATCCAGTCTGGGTCTCATCAAGTTGACATTCAACAATGTCGGTAAGCCTCTTATTCACCAAGATTGCAAAATTCTTGTAGTTTATGTTCAACAGAGTGATTGGCCTATAGGGGACGCGTAGGGATTCGGGAGTCGAAGCGGACGGTGCAGTGGATAGCACACCTGCGGCCGCAGTAGGAGGTCCCGGGTTCGAGTGTCGGTCCGTCGCAATTTTCTCCTGGCTGTTGATGTTGCAAACTCTCCTCCACGAGCAGGTACTCGGAAGTTGTGAGTTAAAATAATGATTGACCTACAGTTTTCACAGAGCAGCCTATCACCTTTTTTAAACATTGGACATATAATCCCTTCATTCCATTTCGTTGGTATTTGTTCCTTTTCCCATACATTTAGGATTAATCCATATAATCTTTGACCACGTGTCCTGTCTCCGCTTTTTATGAGCTCTGGAGGGAATATTGTCTGAACCGGCAGCTTTACCAGATTTTAAATTCCGAATTATATAACATACTTCGTTAAATGAAGGAAGTTCCAGTTCTTGCTCTAGTTCTAATAATTCTTCTGGGCAGTGGGGTAAAACTTCTTGTGTATCTACAAATGTTATGTTTATATTATTTTTAAAATATTATTTCCATCTTTCTAGTACTGCAGGTTTTTGAAAGATAATATTTCCTTCTTCGTCCTTACATAGAGAAGACACACTTGACTTTCTTTTGCAGTTACTGGACTTCCTTAAAAATCTTCCTTGTATCTTTTGTTATGTAGCTCTCTTTCACTTGGTTCATTTTATTATTTATCCAATCTCTCTTTTTTTATTTACAGATTTTGTTGACCTGCAGTCTTTTAAGTTTATACAATTCATAAGTAGCTCTAGGTTTAGCTTTTATGTATCTATATCTTGTCTCATTTTTCTCCTGTATTATTTGTCTGCATTCATTGCCCCACAATTCATTCCTAACAGGTTTTTGCTTCCCAATTGTTTTAATAGCAATATCATTAATTGTTTTTCGAATTTTATTCCAATCTTCAGTTACATCTTCTGTAACAGGGAGCTTTTTAAGTTTCCTGTAGAGTTCTGAGCGATATTCCTTGAGCTTTGCGGGATTAGACAAGCTGGCTTTACTCAGTATTGCTTGCATACGGTATTTCCTTCTTATATACAGCAGGGAGATTTAGGTGAAGAACTGTTTGTACTAAATAGTTATCTGAATCAATATTTGGACCTCTTAGGGCTCTTCCATCACTTACGAGGACTTTTTTTGTGCTGTTGATCAAGACGTGAACAATTTGGTTCACCACTGTTGCCCGGGAGTATTCCATGTTCCTAGGTGAATTCTCATATGCTGAAATTGTGTGCTCATTATCGTGAAGGTATGATTTAATGCAAATCCACTCAGGAGTTCTCCATTATTGTTTGATATCTCATGCAAAGTGTGCCTGCCAGTTACTTTGCAATAGGTCTTTTGTTTCCATAATTGCGCGTTCGGATCTCCTTGAATTAAAATAGTGTCACTTCTGGGAACATTTTCTAGTGCCCGTTGCAGATCTTCATAAAACTCCTCTCTATATTCTATTTCTTTCTCTTCCGTGTGGGCATATACACTGATTAATGATATGTTACTATATTTTCCTTTAATACGTCATTTACACATTATTTCATTACGAGGAACAAAACTGATGGCATGTTTTTGAAGATATTTTTTAACAAAAAAAACCCGCTTGACCTGATGTGGTTTTGGTGCCACTGAAATACAGAGTAAATTCTTTCTTATTAATAACTCCATTTTCCTTCCATCTTATTTCCTGCAACGCAACAATATCAAGTTTATGTTGTCAACCTTTTCGGCTAATTCATTTATTTTTCCTGGCTGCAGTAGGGTAAGAACATTCCAAGTACCAATATTCATAACCTTAATTCTTGGCATGATTCGTTGCCTGACCTTGTTACATTTCCGAGGCAGATTGTTGGAATTTTTAGCAGTGGGTTTTATCACAGGGGACAGGTCGCTGGCCTGACACCCTAACCCTCCTCCTTCATCCGGACTTGGGACCGGCCACAGCACAGGGAGGCTACTCGATCTACCCCGCCCCGCAAGCACTGCAGGCGGAGTTGTCTGCCATGTACTCTAATGATATTTGTGTACCGTTCTTTCTCTCTACCTGTTCTTTGACCGAAGCCAATACCACAGTTTTACATTCTTATTCGTTTCTTTTACATCCTTTTTTTTTTTTTTTTGCAAAGTATAATAAGAAGCATTTCAAGTCATTGCGTTCTCTGTTTAGCGAGAAAAATTCCTTCGGGGTGCATCAGAAGTCAATTTCATATCACGCCAATCATAGTTGACTATTTTTATAATGGTAAACTATTAGTTTTCGTGTATAAAAAGCACGATCGTGATCGTTATCGATTCGCGATCTACTACGTGACGTCCAGACATCGTGAGGAAAATCAGCTGAGCAAGTGTAGTAGTTGCATTGTGCTATTCATTCTCGCGTGCTCTACATAGACCGACAGCGTCATCTTATTAAGGTCTAGTCGTTAACATTCCTATTTCCACTATGACTCAAATCTCTTTATTCGGGAAACAATTATCAGATTAATTCTTATCATGTAAAGATTTATCCATCAAAGGCGCCGGTCATCAAAGACGTCGTCGCATAAGCAAACTCTTATTGCAGAAATACCAGACTGAAATATCTGACCACACATCATTAGACGACGTCTATGACATCTTCAAAAACCAAACTGAACCTATAAATGAAATTTCTTCTCTCAATACTGCAATTAAGTTATGGCAAAGATGAATTGATAAATATTAAAACGAATTTGGCGAAACAGAATAGTGGAGACAAAGGAGAAACGTCTAGCTGAAGATTTTTGAAGTGAAACAATTTTCCTTATGACAAAAGAGAAAACGTTTTTGTTTAATTTCAGCTTTACAGTAAAAAAATACATCTCCCGTCAAATTTTCTGAATGCTTCATACTTCACTCATTCAGTTATCATGTCTTTTCATTTGTATCCATCAATATCACTGTGTGGGTGACGACTACGGATTTTGTTCTCAGCATCATCTATTTCACTCGACTCGAGGTTCCTCTATAATCCTACGCTCTCTGCACACGGAGCCTTAACCATCGTTGGCCGTCACAAATTCGCGCTATCATCTCAGCCATCAGTTTCCAAACGGTTTTAGTCAAATGAGTGTTTTGTGTTATATGAAATGCATACTGGGAGGAAAAGTGGAGTCGTTTGCGTAATGTTTCCTGTGTGGCGCCTGGCCGTGTCTTTTGTCCACTGAGAAATGTCAACCTTGCTATTGAAGCCATGTAATGTGAGAGGAGGAGAGACACTGGTACGCACATAAGTGTATCTGGGTTTGATCTGCGTATGAAAAGTACCTTTGAATGCGAGGAATTCTTTGATTCTCAACTCAGGTACATACATGAGTGCAGAAGAATAAAATGCATGTTATTTCTGTGTTGGTACTGTAACCCAAAAGGAGAAAAATACATATATTTTTCTCTCGCTACACATAGATGACCTAACTACACTCTTACATTTTGGAGTCAATTAGCTTCTTCTGCACGAATAACATTTGAATCGAAATTGATTCGATTCGGCAAAAATCTACTTTTTATGACTCGAAAGAAAATTTGTATTATTTCTAAAAATTAAAAAAATGCCTTTCTTATTTCTTTGGCATTGCAAAAGCTTTGCTAAAGTAACTCTTGGAGAATTAGATCATCTTTCCTTTGCGTAAATTTCCCTGCATTATCACTTTCCTTTGGCCATCAAATCAAATCTTTGAACGGGGAAGGTAACTGCGTCTCGCCGACTCGTTCGTCACTCTGCCACGACTCAGTTACTAATATCAGTTACTATTCAGTTACTGTCACGACTAATTAATGTAACAGAAAGTCAAAATTAAGAACATTCGCAATACAAATGCTGCAGATGAAACAAGTTAATTCGAAATCACATTTGGTGGGAACAAATTTCAAGCACGAGTAGCGAAACACGAAAAAATGCAAAAGACAAAAAATAAATAAACTGAATAACATTGCGAAAAGTCAAAATTACTGGATCAAGTTCTCAGGAAAAAATCAATGACTGAAAGAGAGCTGTGACGCTTGAAATCTTTAGTCGACTATATTTATGTGTATTTTCTCAAGCACGAATTCCACAGTACAGTACCTTGTCTAAGAGAAGCACATGCAAAATGTGAAAACAAACAATGAGACACTATTTTAATTTTTTGCCCGCATCTTAAGAACGGAACACACGATAATTGAAAGTTTTGTTTCGTGCTTTTAGTATACCATATGTGCCTCTGTTTTCCTCCGGAAGATCGATTAATGCTACTTCTCGAAAATTGAAACAGTAAACAATTTATTACAGAAACTTCAGAGAAGAGCAACAGTCGTGTTAACTACAGTTTGCTGATAGCTTTCTATAAAAAGCCCAGAGGTTCGTATTGAAACAGAACCTTCATTCTCTTCTAAAATCACGACATCAAAAGTTGTTAATGTTGTATTGTTTATACGTTATGGATCGGTAGTGATGATTCGTGGATATGTGAATCAGCTGAATTTTAAACTTCCCGAAGACAAATTGTTGAGGCAATAGTGGGTGAAGAGATCATTTTAAGATGACCGATAAGTCTGAGATGTGCATAAAACATTTTGATCATTTTCAGAGGAAATATAATTTGCATTATCAACCAAGACGTTCGTGAATCAAATCGAACAAATGAACAATATACGAGTATATTGTAGGAGGAAGCGCTAGAGGGTAGTTTTATTGAATTTGGTGTCAAAACATTACCTAGATTCAAATATGAACTTGAAAATAATTAGTTGTGAGGAAGTGAACAACTGTCTATGGTTTTCACGTATAGTAGTGCTTCTGAGAACGCTTTGCGATTTATTCGAATTGATTCACTTATTTACCTGATTTGTGTTAATGTAACTTGTGAATTTAGTGTAGATCCTATATTACTCATTTACTTGCCTAGTTATTGTATTCACAGAGATCAGTACTTATGTGTTGGAAAACCTTTCTGTTTTTGTTCTCTGAGCGAGTGTAAGGATTTTGAACGACAACAATGTTGAAGTTCTAAACCTTGTGTTTTATGTGGCGTTTATGTTGGTTTTATTGTGTGAGGACTAAAGTATTTCCCAGATATTTTAAATATAGTGAATATAAAATCTAAAGTAGTGAGAAACAAACATTCCAAAGGTGACTGAATGAGTAGATCAAACATAGAATATGTTCATACACAATGTTCCTCCCATACATCCCGTACATCCCAGTAGGACATTGGTTTCCATAATATTTGCAAATGATTTATTAGTTCAATCCTCTTGTAGGCATCCAGTAGTAAAATCGTGGGGAACTCAAGCTAGTGGAATATCAAGATAATCTTGGTAAGAAAATTAAACGCATTGTCCGGATAAACATCAAAGCATGAGAGCATTTCATTGGGTTTTGATTGATGTTATTGCTTAATTTCTTACGTTTGAATGACGGAAAAAAATATATAGAGATTTTAATGTGTGTCAGGAAAATACATCAGCGAAGTAATTTTTTCTTAATAGGAATGTGTCGAGGTTCAGATATTATAATTTTCATAAATACTTACTAGATTGAAGTAAGAGACCTAAAATCATTTCTACCCGCGAAAATGAAAACAATTTTAAGTTGTAATGATGTCAATTGAATTTTACAAAAGAATTATTTAAGAAACAGTACCAATGAGTATTTGGTGTAATACGATAACACTTAAACCAGAAATTAGTTCGAGATAATGAAGCTGCCTCTGAAAGACAATGCGACTGCAACGCAAGGAAAATTACATTGTGTGTCAGAAATGAAACGTCCTGATCAAATCTACGTCTGTTGGACGGAGGACAGTGACGTAGGAGGGATGCGGTCGCCGATAGATCGCAATTGAGCCGTGTGGGGGAGTGGGTGGGAGGCAGGCGGGCGTGAAACGCCAAAGCGTCCTCGTACTAATAAGAAGTAATAGCGACGAGCGTCCGTCGCTCGCTCTCTCTGCTTCAATGAGCCAAATGAGGACGAAGACTCATCCGGAGTGCGTCGCTGTTCTTCACGAGGGACATAATCAATATTTTGGTTTTCTTTCGAACTGAACGATCCTGAGATTCGCGATGTGGATCTTCAAGAAGGGTGGGTGAATGACAATTAACTCGTATTCACATATTCCTCATTCTAGAGTGAGGAAATTACGCTACGTATGTTAGGAAAGGTAATAACAATTGATGGGTGAAAATTGTAAATCAGTAACAGATTATATTGGTAATGAATTGAGGAAGAACAAGATAAATATTTGGATAATATAAAACTGAACTCCTAGTGATTGTGTCGACAAAGTGTTGAAGAGGATTTTGAGACAGTGTTGATAAAAGAAAAATAGAATAATGAATGAAACAGTAAATAATATTAAAATCTAACATACGATAATTGAAGAAAAGATTGATCAACTCAATGAATAGAAAATGGTGCATTCCGTTTTTGTTTTTTTTTATTTGTCCCTAGTACCTGTGGACCTGAGGACGAGTTTTTCGAAAAAATATATCGTGTTTTTAATATTAATATTTATTTTGTCAACCGCGCAGCGATGAGACCGAAAGAATTACGAGCCCGAAATTTGGTAGATACGCTTTTCAGGGTGGGTCCAGTTGCACAGCAGTGTGTTTTTCCGAAATTCGAGTTAGATTTTTCTTCACTCAATTTTAATCTGTTGTTGGCGTCAACTGCGGAGCGATGAGCTCCGAAATTCGGTATGCGCGTTTTATAAGATGTATCCAAGAGGAATATTTTCGAAGTATCTGAACAAAAATCAATATTTTTCCGCTTGGAAAACAACGGGTTCAGATAGCGAATAATATAACATGCACTATTACAATATAGTATTCTTTGTATCTTCTTTGCTTGAAGTACGCCGTAAAACTCCATTTCGCTTGTGAAATAACAAAACGTAAGGTTTACACCATTCCTCAGAAATGTTTGATCTTTTGCAAAATGTGAAGATCTCTTCTTCAACAAATGTTAGAAACTGTTATATCAGATGTTAAAACGGTAATATTACTCCTAGAATCTTCTTAAATGTTAAATAGCAGCATTAGATTTAATTATGAAAATACGTCGCCACAGTGATGAAGCACGTCTTACAGACGGAAAGTAATTACCTGCGCCCTGTGTTGTAGGTGTTGGTAATTGTATAATTTTATCTAAGTGTTTTGTGAGTAATCCGAGACAGAATGTTGTTTCCAAGAAGACTCTGGTGGCAAGTTGTAGGCTGGCACAGCCGAGTTTCTACGTAGTATCTCTTTGTAAGAGGAAGCAAACTTACGGATTCCGTTGGCCGCTTGCTGTTTGTAGGCAGCGCTGCGACGCCCGACGTGTTGTCGCTTCTTCCCTCGCACGCGTCCATGCGCGTCGCAACTCGCCCGTCTGCAAATCCGGAAGATGTCTGCCCTTTCTGCCACCTCTTCTGCCTACCCCTTCCCGAAGGAATGGAAACTTGTGTCGCGTGCCTTGATGAGATAAGAGCAAACAGCGACAAGCATTAATTACGTATATTGATGGTGCTCTGGATTTGCGTTGGATGAAATTAGAATACATCTGTCATGGTTTGAGTATTCTCCAAAAGTGTTAGGAGTATTCAAGTTCGTAATTAAAGACATTGCAAATAATAAAAATTAAATATTTCAAATTATTCTTCAACATATATGATTAATTGTATACAATTACTTGGAATCTTTTAATTACTTATCTTGTTTAGAGACGACCTTTGTGAGAACATTTATTACCTATTTTTTCCCCTTTCTTTGACCAATATTCCTTTTCTTCTTCAACTCGAATATGGATATCACTGGATGTCTTTCCAAAACTATATTCTATTGATTTATATTTTTAATAAAATGATTTTCTTTTTGAATTCTTATGCAACCCATACCTTCTATTTCAAAATTAAGTGAAATGTTTTCAGCGACCGATGAGTACAAAGTTAGTAAGAAGGGAAATTTACGTTATTTTTCATCGTGTCATCCGTACAATGATTATGCACTCTTCTTGTTCACCACGTTTTCTCCGGAGGCTGTTTTCTGCTTCCAAAGCACAGCTTTTCCTACAGTTTTCTCTCCCTCTCCATTCGTTCCTCTTAATTCTTCTCTCCCCCTTGACATTCCGCATCGCCTCCCCCATGGCGGTCGCTTGTGTTCGCAACGCTGTCAAGAGACAACCAACTTCGGCGGCGACCGAGTCACGTGGAAGTAGTAATGCGTGTGGTAGATCTCAGATAATATCCTTCCTAAGCCTTTTTCACGAAGAGGTTCAAGGTTTAATATGAATATCGAAAATGTCGAGGAATAGGGGCCAAAACGAATTGCAATGTATTTAGAAATATACCAAACATCTATGATGTTAGTATTGTCGAATGCGATTAATAATAATAATAATAATAATAATAATAATAAAAGAGCATCTTGCAAGATTGCCCTAAACCAGTAATGTACAGCCGAAAAGGCAGAAATCGGTTATATTACAGACATGCACCGGTATGGCGTACAAGCTCATCCAAAGTACTTGTTTTAGAGAGGAAGTACAATTGTGCTACAACAACATAACAATAACATTTAAATAATTGATGTCTGTAAAAATTGTGTAAAACAAGAAGAATTAGCGTGAGCTCTAAAACGGAGCATGATCACGAATCACAGAATTCGCATGTCCACCTCGCGTCAAAGCGGCAAAGCAGCGGACAAATTTATTATGTAGTTGTGAAGCTTTATAGACTGTACAACGGGAATCCATGACGGCGTGTCGCTTTCACCGCCAGTCCTTGGTGTCAGCCTTTGATCGTACAAACCCCCAGGCACCAGTGTGGGGAGAAGGAGGTGGAAAAGGGCGAATGGAAAGACAGATGCGTTCGCCATACTCTAGCAGCAGCAAAGAGATGGTCGCGTGGTGCACGATTTACGGGACAATCCCCGTGCGCTTGCGCGGTTACAATGTTGGCCTTGTGACACGAAGCAAGTACCCAGACACGAACCGAAAGCGGAGCGCACGATTCCAGAATACGCTTCCTTGTGCTGCGGCACTTCTCAGCTTACGAGGTTAACGACGAGGCTGTTGAAGCTATGATTGGATCGGTAGCTATTACGCTATCCTGCAAACTTTTCACCAGCCTTGTCAGTCCCATCCAACCACAAATATTTCTCATAAGGGAGAGTCGTGATTAAGTTATTGCTTCTGCTAGTCCGAGATTTACGAAGGGAATGAAAAGAGTCACTATAAATCTATATGAAGTTGAATTTAGTTCTGTCTCAGATATTTTATCTCAGTTCATAAAATTCTCATACAATTACCTAGCGTACCTATTTCAGCTTTAACTTTGATACTACTTTTATTAGGACCCATGCTAACAATATCCACTTACAAATAACATTTAACATTGCCCCAAAATTTTCTTTGTCGTTTTAGTGTCATTATTTATTTTATTATAAATAAGAGCTTATTTTTAAACTTATAATTTTGGAAGAATAATTCTTCCAATTAATCATCCAGAATGGAATTAAATAATACTCTCCTAGTTTTCTGCATTAACTTCACATTTACTACTTTGCCACACTGTTCAATGAGATTACTGAAAATTACTTTACACTATATTTTCATTTTCTGCGCAAATATGATTAAAAGTACTAATGGACGCAGTATAATTTCTGATAATATTTACTGAATGGACAAAATTGCTGTATATCTCAACCTTTACTTTATATCACATGAAATTAGAAAACCATGTTGCTCAAACAACATGTTATCTTATTCCAGAAGTACTATTAATTGTTTGGCCGTCTGTCCCAAACCCCTCCCTAAATCTTTTTATTTATTTATTTTTCTTCTGAGGATCACTGAAATTATTTTGTATTCGCTCTGCTTCCGCGAGGGTGGCCAAGAAGGGAAAACCTCGCTGCAGTTTAATCGTAGCTTTGTTTGCTTATGTTATTGAAGGAAGCGGGAGTGATAAAGGAGCATTATCGTAAGCGGGAAGGCGACGTAGCATTGCCTGCACAGGGAGCCATGTCGCGTCGCCATTGCCAGAGGAAGGACGTGAAAATTTCATAACGTTCGGGAAATTGAAGCCTGGGGATAAGTTGCCGCGAAAAGCGAGTTGGAGGTTGAGGGGTGGGAAGTGGTTACGAGGTTGACCCCTGAGTTGTGGGTGCTATTGCGGCTTAGCGTAAGGCGAGTACACCTGCGTTTCGGCAGCCGAGCAAGCTATGCAGGTAGTGAGAAACGTTGTTTACGGTTGTGTGCGGGCTATAAATGGCCATTGGCACGAATTAGATTCAAAGCACAGTTTCTATTGAAAAACGGCGAAATCGTTCATTACTGAATAAACAGAATAAAATATTCTCTCAGATTTGCTGAAAAACGATTCAACATTACAATATCTTTGCTTTTTTATAATTCAAGAAAAGTTTGTATATTTTAATTAATATTTCTCTCATTTAAATTCTTATATGACTAAAAACAACAAACAAACAAAATACAAAATAATAATAAACAAAAATTTCAAGAAAAGAGATCGACAGTTTTCAAAAATTCTAAATCAAAATTTAATTCGTGCAAATAACCCCATTAGTCCACCATGTGATGTACATGTAACACTTTGCTTGTATAATGGAGATTTAATAGTTGCATTTGATCGATATAGTCCCAAGAACTGGATTAAATTAACACAAACAATTCGTTTCTGTTTTTCATTGCTTTCTTGCGCAAAGATAATTATAATTAAGAAAGAGAATTGTGAACAGATTAAGTCGCCATCTTACCAAGTACATCGTCGCGACCACGTCACATCACAACATCTACACCACCACCAGCAGCAGCAGCAGCAGCAGTGGTACCGATGGTGGGAGAAGGGGGAGGTAGGCGTCGCAGTAAAACCCACGCGCCTCAGGCGCGGGTGACTGGAAAGCGCGTAGGATCATCGTACTTGCTCTACGCCTTCCGCTTTACGAGCGTATCAAGTCGAGCAAGCCAATATATTGAACACACCCGCCTTTCCTACCTTGACTGCCGTCGTCATCGCAACCAGGGTTGCCAACTCTGCTCTCGCCAAGTCGTCTACTCTATTATCATTTGCATATAATATCTGTGTCCATTGCTACAAAACAACCACGGCTTGTCTCTTCTAGATGGACATCACAAACGCAGCAGTCAAAGCTTGGTTGAATTTTGCTCACCCAACTTCCGTCTGTTTTGTTCTCTCCTTTCAACCCCTATTCCTCTCAAGGCAACTTGCTACTTCCTCGCTACCCCATCACCGTCCCCTTTTCCTGTCCGCGCAGCCTTGATTGGAGTGACGTATGTTCGTAATCCCATCATAAGCCGCTCCAGGCAACACATCCAGGCGCCGCGTGTGTCCTCACACCTCTCCATCCCACCCAGTAACACTGTCGCAGTTGAGCGAGATGTCGTGAAGCGGTATGAGTGTTCGCTCGAAGCGACGCCGGCGACGTCTGGAATTACGTGAGATTTGATCTCTACGGGTTTTGAACACTAGCGTTTTCAGATATTCCATTTCCCCAGGTCACGTGACTGGGAATTGGCGATGAGGGGAAAGCAAAGAACGAAGTTCATGTGTGGATTGACTGAGGAGAATACTTTTACATTAAACTCTAAAAACACTCAAAAGAGAGATGGAGTAGTGAAAATGTACTTACTAATACTGCTGGATATTTACAAACTGAGCGTAAGCCCGCGTGGAAGAAAAATTTTGAAGTTGGAAGTAATAGATAATTAATGGTTCGGTTTCTATAACACGAGTTCGAGACAATAATGATAATAATTACTTTGTGCGTTTGTGCGTTTAGATGTCGTACGAATGCGTGGAGAAAAACGAGTAATTTTATTCTCTAGAAGTAAAGATCCGTGCAACGTTTCTTCAAAGATCCCTAAGAAAATCGCAGAACTGTAGAATCGGACGAGTCTGCAGGAATTATTTACAAATGTTTTAATGTTCAAATTATGAATGATACTTAATGGTAAGCAATGTTTTAAAAATTCTGTTCAACACGGAAAATGAAGGACACACGATGTTTTGCTCTCATTAACGGCGGAATCACGGCCTTGACATTTGAGGTGGGGAGTGGAAGTGCAATTGAAGCGAAGCGCATTAACAAGCGCCTCGCCTCGGGTTCAGGATTACGAGGAATCCCGCGTTGACGGCTGCTGCGTCAAGTGACTCAATGTTTGATAGCTGCAGGTTGTCGCTGCAAGGGAGTTAGCAATGTGCGATTAAACCTTCAACATCGTTCAAACGGAACGAACGTTGGACGGGCTCTGTATGACTTCATAATGTCCCGACAATTTACAAATTTTGCTCACAGTTCACCAGTTGCAGATATTGTCTCCGTCAAAATGTTTTCTTCGTTTACTTTCGCAAACGAGGTGTTACTTTTAGCATGAAGGTCATATTTTTATTTATGTTGCGCAGTCAGTGTTTTTAAACATTTCTTGCGCGTGATAGTAAATATGAAAGGAATACGGGGTGTAATGAGGTTCTCTGGGCATATAAATATGATAATACATATAATTAATACTTTTAGTAGTTAACTACTCAAACGCTGTAACACACATATAGCAAACCTTTCGCATCTACAGGAAAGTCAAATGTACAAAGTATAAAGTGCAGCTGGCTTCTTAAGAGCAATTTACTTGTCTTGCAGGTCGAATTATAATTAACGACATTATTCATTCGTTTATATGCTCTGTTTTGTCTATTTGACAAACTAGCGAAAGTTTCAATACCGAGGTGTACAATTGACACGAATTATTGGGCAACAAATCCGATGAAGTAAGGATATCTCTCGAAGCAGCCAAAATTCCCGTTGTTCTCCTTGACTGATGCAAGAGCATTTTCAAACTGTTGGACGTGATCCTGTAATGCTGTTATGCAGCTGAAGTGCTCTACATTGCTCGCAATTTCTAAACCCTCGCCCATCAAAAGTAAGTTATCCGGTCCAAATTATTAAAAACGACACCAATCCAGTTCCGGGGTAAATCTCAGGAAGGGTCATAAAATATTTGTTTAGCTTTTCACTTCAATTTCCCGTACATATTATGTCTTTAATGATGAAATAGTGAACGCTCTACGACTTGCCACCGCAGTTGTAAAAAGTGCCTTGTGAGTAAATTTTTTCACTTATGTCATCGTTTGTCGGCATTTTGATGGGGAAACTGCTCAAGGCAGTGTTCCATCGCCGTTCTCCCCGCGCACATTATCAGCGGGCGAATGAGATGATGCTCATGTTGATGACTGAATTAAACGATGCGAGGAAAGGATGATGAGAGAATGTGAAGGGTGAATGATGAGTGAATGTTGTGGTGGAGTGAAAGGCAGAGGAAAAAAGAGTACTCCGTGAAAACCTGCCGCGAATCTACTTCGTGTACCACCGTACATACTTCTTGGATCAGACAAGGTCTGATTCAGCATGACTAGAGGTAGAATGGTAAGAAATGAATTTATTGAATTCGGTCTCACTATCGCTAAGATTTGAGTACGTATTCCAATGTATTGTTTGCGAGTTTTTATGTTCAAGTTATGTTTAAGTTCTATGTATTGTTTATCATGTGTGGTGTAATTTACCATTGTTTTTCTTCTCCTATGATAAATATTCCTTTCTCTATTAGTGTGCAGGATTTGTCTGTGCAGTAAGAAAGAATATTTTCGTTTTACGTTTTTGATATACATTTTTCCGAATATTTGGGTCAATAGCAGATTGCGATGTAAATTCTTCTGACGTTTTGGGTCCTTATATGTATAATGAATGTAAATTATATGCTACTGTTAGGCGCATTGGCTATAAATGTTAAATACGAATACACTCTTGATATTTCCGTTGAACGCATAGCCGATTAGATTTACAAAGCAATGTTGACAATGGAGTTATCGTATGAGTATTCAGTTTTCTTTTGTGATACCTCAACTGAATCCAAAACCTTACGTGAGTAAAGCCGCGTGAAATTTGCCAGAAAGTATACGTTAACAGTTTTATGGCTACGAAATGAAAATACAAACTGTTATCATATTACAAAAATTCGCCAGTCAGAAAGATACTGATTAATTCCTTCCATTTCTCGTAGTCCAATTGTAAAAGGAAATGCAAGAAGAGTCTGGTATAGGAATATATATTGAGTTTGCGTTGTTTACTGTTATATCTGTAACGATGTACGGGTCGGGACTCTTAAGTAGCATGCATAACATTCTATGGTCTCAATAATTTCTAAAATCATAACATTAAAGCAAGCATTATTTATAAAAAGTAGGGATCAGAAAAAGAAGAAATAGATTTAACACTTGAAGCTCTATGTTCGTTCGGATATTGAGAGGAGCAGCAGTTTCACCTTCATACAAATTTTTAGACGGTGTAAAAACGATGAAGATTGCGTTTAGATATGCTTTAACTTCATTGACGTATTTTGAAGGTGTATTAGGATACTGGAGTGATGAATGTGGAAGAATCAATGATACAGCATTCCAATTAAGAATGTCTAATTCATTTAACTATTGTAAGGATATGGTGACACTTTTATAAAAAATCAGAGGGTTATTGGCGTTTAGTTAGGTGTCATGGAACTGAGTTAAGTTCTGGAGTTCTGGTCGAGATCTGAAAGATTATTCAAGATTTTCCTCGCACTTCATCGAACTTTTAGAAAAACTCAATTATAAAGCTTTATATGTTCTTTTACCCTCCATAAACGTAATTCACTTTATTCTTCTGTCCTAAATGATGAGTACTTTCCCTGCTGCGACACCTCTCCTCCGCTCGCCATACATGTACTTTCAATTTTCCCAATAGAGCTATATGTTTTTTCCAGTTCTGAGGAGTATCACCAGTATCATTACATGAGAAATATTAAAATATATAAAATTGTTAATAAAATTTGTGTATTATGTCTACAAAAGAAAGTTTTCTATTGTACCCAAAAAACATGACACTTTTACTCATTTTTAAGTCAGATTCATGAATTTTAGTGTTAATTGATATTGTCAAAACACATGAATCAGGTAAACAAAATAATGTATTTATAACTCCAATTCAAAATTTCTGTCAGCATGGTCACCACTTCAGTTCAGAAGCACAGCTGTGAAACATGAATAATAAGGGCGTATGAATCTTTTTTGCGTTTAAAAGAAACATCAGAGTCTAGGTGAGTGTCGAAGCTCTTTTCTTTCCACCGCCTATTTTCTATCCCTCTCGATGTCGCTCGCTGTTTGTTGCTGCTGCCAACACCTCCGCGATGGCAACGATGGCTGCTGCTGCTGCTCTTGATGAATGGCTCCTAATGAAGTGGTGGCAGCGGCAGAGTTGCATCTCCCTCATCGCTGTGCTGCCAGCCATGCTTCAAAGCTCCTCTCTCTTCGTTCATGTGACGTGCAGTCTATTTGCTTTCACGAGAAACCAGAAGCAGGTTTTCAATTGAAATAATGAAGTAAATGATTAATATCTAATAGTCGAATAGGGATAAAATATTTAACAATTATTCTTCGACCAATGATTCTTTTTTCATCTTGTTTAAGATCAATTTAAAGATTTCACACAAGTGCTCTAAGTGAATATTTTATACTTTTAAGCAAATTCTGTCCTTAGATAAATTTGAAAATACACGAAAAATGATTTGTTGAAATTTCTAAGTCGTGTCTGTATTTTCGTATTATTTATGATTTTCCTTCCGGATTAATAATTTGACAACTAGGTTACTTAACTGAAGTAGTTGAAAAACATTTCGTTTTTTTATTAAATTATTTATTTTGATAGATTTATCAAGGTATTTTTTAGAAAAGAAGCATATGAGGGATAAATGTTTTAAAAATGCAGGTTTAAAAAATGTTACATTAAAATGAAACAGAACTCTCAAGAATATTTTAGTTAGAAGTTTTTAGAAGTTAAGATTTTTGTGAATAGTACGTATTATCATTTTTCTCTAGTAGTTTCACCATTATCTCTGTTAGGAAAGAATCTGAAGTATAATAAAATATAGTGAAGGAATTTTGTAAACATTAGAAATAATTGCATCAAGTGATTCATGTGCCTTAAGGGATCAAAATGAAACACAGAAATTAAGAGATTAAAGGATATTATGCCTTCTTTACACAGTGAGCGAGCGGCGGCCTATGTGATCACTTTGTTTCTATCAACACTTGACCGATTATCATTCAAAAGGGTAACTCTTCAAATATGCGGTATGTTTAACGTATCTAAATATAATTACTTTGCTAAATATTTAATGATAGCAATAAAGGTACATTGAGTGAAAAATATTTATGAATCACAATCACAGGTTTTATTGTAAATTCTAATCAGAGGGAGAAAGTTTGATGTTATGAGAAATATTATGAAACGTGATACTGTATTATCGGTAATATTAATTGACTAAAATTATTCATTTAATTAAATCCAGAAAAAAAATGAAATGAAACATTTATATTTTAAGTTCTCCTCTTACGAGTAATGTAAATATGTTCATGCATTTGAAGACAATGTTTGAAATTAAAATGTCTCAACTTCGTGAATTAACTTTAATGTTAAAAGTTAATTTGAAGTAAATATATTCTTGCTAAGTTCCTGGAAATAAGAAAAATATAATTTCCTTCCTTCTGAGGTAAGTATTATTTTTCGGTATTTATAAACTTCTTCTTGTTGAGAGGTTTCTTCGTGAACTGCCTTGCTCTCAGAAGTTGTGGAGCAAAACTTTTTCTCCGAGTGATTTTCTCAGATACCCTTCGAGAGATGGCCGTCGTTGTGATATGATATTTCAACAACAAATTTCTCCTTTACGTCATGAATTTCGGGGATGATATAAGAGCAATACCCGCGGTGCCAGCGCTGCGCACTAAATCTTCCAATAGGAAGCTGGATCGCGTCCAGAACAACGGACTCACGAATTTCGTGATTGCTTCTTTCAACAAGTCCTTTTGCTTCCATGTTTTTCCGTTGGAGAGCAGCATAAGCGTCAGGAGACGGGGTGCGGTGAGGGTAGGGAAGGAGGGTTTTATTCCTCTGCTGCGATGCAACTGAGGATGGTGTGGAGCGGGTAAGGAGGGCAGGGACGGGCGCAGCAACACAATAGCGCTTGTGTAACTTGGCGACTATTCGCGTTTCATATCTGCTTCACTCGTTGCCTGCGGGGTGGACCGGTGGCGGTGTTAAAAGCAAACGCTGGCGATGTTTGGGTGACGGAGGGAACCCGAGTGGTGGAGTGGCGGTCGGAGGCGGTCGGACACTGCCATTGTGCATTCCGTTGGCGGTGGCTTGCAAGAACGGAGTATATGCGTAGAGCGCATAAATACTCGATAATGGTGCCGCCTCCG
Source organism: Laupala kohalensis (assembly GCA_002313205.1). Lineage (NCBI taxonomy): Eukaryota > Metazoa > Arthropoda > Insecta > Orthoptera > Trigonidiidae > Laupala > Laupala kohalensis. Next base: position 308,995 of record NNCF01126749.1, read on the forward strand.
ACGATAACGCTCGGCAAAGGAATGTTCGCGAGTTTTATCTAGGACAGGGATCCCCCAGCAGCGTCTTAATAGGTGGGCCTCCACCACCTCCACTGTCGCCGTTGCATGGGCGAGGGTCGCGAAATGAAAGTATGTGCTGCCGGAGAATTGTTTGCTGTTCTTTTTTCTTTCTTTTTTTTGCTTCGTATCTTAGGCTTTTTTATGGCACGGCGACTTTTGGAACTGCTTCCTTTTTTGTTCATTTCAGAGAGTCGAGTTGTATTCTTGCAGAGCTGTATCGCTCGCTACCATTTATAAAGTAGTGTAATTAACTGTACACTATATTATACTCGTCTGTATAGAGTTGCATTGATTAAGAAAAAAATAACAAACAGTATTAGAGTTAACCATCAAAGATTGAGAGCAAGCAATAATAAATTCTATTATTGCTTGCTCACAATCTTCGATGGCTAACTTTTATGAATAAATCATACAGGAAAACAAATTGTAAAGTCACTGATTCATAAGAATGTTTCTGCAAATGGTTCAACTTTATATTTTCCCTCCGTGAGCGCTTCCATCTGTAAAAGACGGAACTTTTGTTCATTATTCTGCTGATGATACTTGCACAGTTCGTAGATGTATGAATTGCCATTCAAATTTCCACAAAACGGACTTCAGGAATAAAAAAGCCATTTTGCGAGAGCTAACTGACCTTTCCATTTGGTCGCGTCAAACAAAATTTTCCAAGATCATCTCTGCAGTATAAAGTACTTTCATGGTGTAACGCGATGGGTGTTTCTCTGTCAGTCAACAACAATAATTAATTTCCCAAACGCGTACACATGGCGAATACGATATACATAGAAAATAATTAAAGTATCACAACGATTCAATTCACCAATCGTTAGTGATTCTAACTTGAGATAAGTTTTATTTTGATTACTTTTTATTAAATTATTGTATTTTGTTGAAACTTGTGATGAGAAAATTTGCTGCATGTCAATGGATAGCATTCATTGTTTTCGCAATGAATAAAAGCGATGTGTCGGGTAAGGTAAACTGAGAACGTAATTTATAACTTTTTATATGAAATGATGATCATTTTTTTCGTTTTAAGGTACTTCTCATTCATTTTCGAAGGGTGAAATCGCGTCAAAGGTCAGAAACGTTCGAAACGTTGCGGACCTTCGTGCTGCAAACATTACAGAGGTGTGCTCTCACTCGAAGGAAAATTCTACTAGCATGCACATCTACTAACAACTTACGACTGGAACGTAATCCATGCTCTCCGGAAATGGTCATGAATAATGAACGAGTGGATGAGAATTACAGAACATTACGGTACGCACATACGGACTCACGACAGTTGGTTGCAAACGGCCCTTCGCTTTGTTGATTCTGAATCTGAAAAAAAGCTACACATTTACGTAATTCTAATCACCTTTTTGCCTTTGTTGAAGCATTCTCGCACATTTTAGATCCTAATTGACCAGTTCGTGTTATTTTGGTTTCAGTGTTATGATAGTGTAGCTCTCATGATTCTTAGAGACACAAGATCATGAAGTGGTTTAATCATTAAATTCTGTTAGAGTTAGTAATTATTCAAAGAGATACGATTTAATTGCTCCTTTGGAGAAAAACTTTAATATCACACACGAATATTCTTTAATTAATATTTTTTCAACAAAACAGCAGAAGTTCATTTACTGTTTTTTCAACAAAACTGTTCATTTACAAGTAGATCGTATCTTACGATACTTCTTCAGTAACAGAAAAAATATTTAATTATTACCGTTTAAATATTTATAATACAAGTTGAACTGATGAGTGACACTTGTTTTGTAGGGTTCTGTAATATATTGTTAATAGGTTAAACTAAAGTAGCTAATTAAATTAGTCTAATAATAAACTAAATTAGTCACAGACTAGGTGTCGTAAAAAATACCGTTTAAAAAGTATCATTTCATGCAACGAATACACTTTAATAGGACTAATCAGCTATAAGTAAACTATTTGGTAATCTGCACTCCCTTACCATTTCCGGTGTATGAGCTGGTCCGATAAAAATAGTGCCGGAGTAAATTGTCGGTCATTTGGGGATGTCTTTGTTTCTTCCCTCTGAGGACAAAAGCTTGTCTCTCCGTCACCCCACCAGCTGCCTGCCTTTGTTGTAACCCCATCCAGTTTTGTTGCGACCCTGTTTTCGCATATGTTTAAACGTCAACTGTTTTAAAACAGATACAGTTATTACAACTCCGTAAATGTGTAAACCCGCCTCGCTCCGGGCAGATCGGCTCTGTAGCAAAATTTTACAAACAAATATGCCGTGAGCACGAGTTGGGGAACAAAAGAGAGGGTGTGAAGAGAAGGGAGAAAACCTGGACCAGTTATGGGAGGAAGAAGAAAAGCAATGGGGAGAGTATGGAGAAGTGAAATGGAAGAGAGGAAGCGCAGAAGTTGGTGATGGATAAAAGAGGATTGAGAGTATGTGAAATGCAATTCCAGTGTTGCCTTTGACACGGAACAGCTGGCTGCGTTGGGATGGGACGGGGTGAAGCTTCGATGTGTTCGACTGACGATCATTTTGCACTTCTACTGGTTGACCGGCCATGACGTTTTAACTTGTTTTTTATGTTGTGGCTTTATCAGATTTTCAGTCGACTGTATTAATATTTATAATGCATTGATATTGACTTCCTTAAATGCTTTCAATCTTTGTATTTAATTTTTTATTTACATTATACAGATTTAACAATCATGACCACTATATTTCTGATATAAGTGCTATATTTAGGAAAATATATTAAATAAGTACTTTGACACCTCGACTAGCGGCATGAATAGTTTTTTTTTCCTATTGTTAAAATTATTGCAGGTTTACACGGGTTATTGGTTTCATAAACGCATTATTACAATCTGCAAGCTACGTTTGACGAGATAGTCCGTAATCTACATCAAAATTATTGTATGGAATATGTGAAGGAATATGAGTTAGAGTGTTACTTAAAATATATCAATGAAGCACTTTAGAACATCATATACACTTATGTAAGCAATTAAAAAGTGCATTCCTTCCTACGCACAAGGGATATGGATAAAATACTGGAGTCAGAAGCCTGTTAACAGATGAAAAAAGAAATACTCTGAATGGTATATTTAAATACTTTGATCGCATTTCACATAAAATGTGATATCTCTAAAGAATCCCATTAGGTGAGAGTATAGAAATCTCTTAAATTGCGGTGAACCTCACCGCCAGGTATCATTAATTATGTTATGTTGAATGAAAATAAGAAGGGACCGAGATTCGAACTCGAGACCTTGAGCTCATTCAACGTAACATAATTGAGATGAGAGTATACTGTACTCTGTCGCTGTAACAAGGGACGAACGGCCCAGCGCGCAGGAGCATACGCTCCATTCCTTACAGGTAACGGACATAAAATCTGTTCCGAAAACTTTACATATTTGATTTTACTAGTTGAATTAATACTCAAAACATTAATATCTTTTCGTTTTCTTTCATTTATATTATAAGTTTGAAATGGTATTCTCATTTATTTGTCAATGACAATTTTCAAGTTTATTTCCTGAAGTTCATTTAACTATGTTTACTGTAATTTTTACTATATTCGTAAGTCATACCAAATTACTTTTTGTTTATTTAGAATTAGATAATAAGATAATACTTAAATAAAATAATGTTGTTTTATTTTTAGTGTTACCACTATTGTTACAACTAGCTCCAAGCGCGAGGTAAATTAACTGGTAACTTAATTCCAAAAATTCATCTAAATTGTTACAACAAGCATTTTTGCCAGAATTGTTACAACTAGCTCCTAGCGCCATCTATAAATTACATTCGTCATGAAAAATAAGGAGTCAATATGCTCAAGAGTAATATGTATTACTTGAGAACATTTTCATAAATGATATTTAAGATCCAAAACTGAAAGGACAGAATTATGCAAAATTTAAATAGATTATGAAATTTCTTAAAACGATATGAATGAAAAATTATGACAAAATATCTTTGGAAAAGTTATTTGGATAATAGAACTATATGCCTTTTTTCTTGCTCAAATGTTATTGTGACTAATTTCCGAAATCTAATTTTCCTATAACGATCTTTCTCCCCGTCCTCTTCTCATGATCCTAATATTTTGTTATTAAGTATCGTATTTATGACACATTGTTATATAGTAATTTAGTGTTTACTTCCAACAATATCTATGAGTAACTCCTCAAGGACCCGGGTCACACGAAAATAGGGGTCCAGGAGTTGGAACCGGCTACTATATCGGTTCTGGTGACAGAACGGGAAAAATGTTCTTTGGATTTCGATTCTAATTATTATTATTTATTTTCATGAACTTTTTTTCACAACTTGTAGTTGGATTCAGGTAAGGAGTGGGTATACCAAACATCCTCACCTCAAACAATGTCACAATTTAAAAATCTTCTGACTATTCTACGTGTGTTAAGGATGGCTGCTTTTTGTAAAGTTAGAAATATGTTTTTTGGGAGATGAAGCAGATTGAAGCTCAGATGCAGACTGTGAGGGATGACACCAGTGGTGGACAGGACTATAGGAACTATATATACACACTCCATATTCCATAAGCGAGGAATTTCTGTTTTCAAATCTTCATATTTTTGAATTTTATCATTGTAAGTAGTTTGTAGGTTGTGGGTGTTGGTTGCTGCAATATCTATGACGTGTGTGATTTTCTTGAGTTTGTATATTTTCTAATATCTGGTCTGTTATGAAGGATTGTTTTGTCGGTGAGGATTCATCTATCAAAATAAATTTTGTACCTGCTATTCCCTGAAATGGATTTTGGGAAGTACTTGTAGTACGGGACAGTGTCTTATTAGTCCATACTTCCCGTAGATTTTCTGATGGTTAATATTAGAAACCTAATTGTGTCTGTGGGTGTAATCTGTCTGTGCTAATAGAGTTCATCCACCTGTGATGTGTTGTATAGTTTCTGGTCTAATTTTGCACCTCTTACATCTGCCATCTGGTATGTCAGTGTCTTGCAATAATTTTCTATGGTTTTAGTGCTTATTATTATTATTATTATTATTATGTAGTTGAATTTTGTTTTCTCAGCAAACGTCGATTGATAAAATGGCACGGGTCAAGTGACCAAGTGATCATTTCCCTTTTAATTTTCTAGAGTTATATCTTTCTAACTATATGGGATGTTGCAATAATCATGGCTTTCAGCAGAGATATGTAAATGTGCTTGGGTAAATTAAATGTTTTAAACTGAAATGTATAGTTTTTGGAATTACTCCTGTAGCAGATATTATCATTGGGACTGTTTGGACCTGTTTCATCTCCCAAATTATATTATTATTATTTTATTACTTGTAAATACTCAATAAATTTAACTATTATTGTTCAAGTGAAATAAATTATTCAAATAAAAATAACACATTATTATTTCCTCTTATTTTTTCATTCATTTGGCTCAAGGTTCTCTCGGGTTGGAAGGTAGCACTTCAAGACTCCAAGTTTAAGCTGACATTTCGCGAAGAAATGTTCTCGGTATTTTGCATTGAGCTTAAAGTAATAACTTCCGGTTGGATTTTCCCAAAATGAAAAGACTGTTTGAAATGGTCCAATACTTCTTGCTTTCTTGATCAAGGTATCAATAATGTTACGTCGAATGAAAATGGGAGACGGGACCGGGGTTAGAACCCGGGACCTTGAGCTCCGGGGTTCGAACCCCGGTCTCGTCTCCCATTTTCATTCGACGTAACATGATTAATCTGTTACCTGGCGGTGAGGTTCACCGCAATCTAAGAGATTTCTAAGGTATCAATACTTGACTCAATTGTATGAATACACTGGGTACTGAATAAGATACGGTTGCAGGGTGATTATGATCAAATTCATCAGAATATAAAACACATCATATTATTTATAACTGGTTATTATTAAACTTTCAAATAATCATCGTTACATTCCTCCTCAATTTTTAGACTTTTCATTAAAGAAATTGGGAGACATTACTGGAGAGAAAAGATTTCTTTCTCAGTTACTGACCTTTTTTATATTACTGCGTGGATTCTGTACATAGAACGAGTTAATCCTTTAATCATTAGAAATTACCGAAGTTGAATCAGATAAGTTCGAGCTAAATAAGAGTATTTTATACTTAGTCGACATTGGATATGATTAACAGAGATAGAGAAAATTACGTTTGAACAAAAAATGATCAGTTCCAAGAACGAGAGACCTTCGCATCTGCATGGATGAAATGAAGAAAGGAGGTCGCTGACAGCTTCTTCTACTTCGTTGCACTGCAGCCAAACCACGCAGGAATTTTTAATTAAATGTTCGTAATGTACGCGTCTCAACGACGGAGACCCGACTTCGTTTCCCGTCCCCAAGTCTACCTCACGCCTCATCGACGCCTTATTCCGTCTGTTTCCCTCCTTCCCTCCTTTGTTCTAATCCCACATTCCTCTACCCTCTTCTCTATCCTTGTTAGGGAGGGTTCGCCCTTTCTCATCGATTCTCTAAACTCCTTCATGGTCTTTTTCTTTCTTTAGTCATATAAAAAAATGTCCGACTTTATCCTATACATTGTATATGAAAAACGAAGTATATGAAATACAAATTCATGAAATGCCTACAGGACACTCGTTTACGAAGTTCATGATACGAAGGATACGCAGATATACTTGTTTTAATTTTAGATCGGATGATAACTATTAGTTAATTCAGATTCCAGAAAAATATCAACAAGAAAGACTATAAAAGAACTTTTAAAACTCTTTCGATGAAATTTTGTTGTGTATGTTTTCAAGAATATTTTGCTTTGTATAACAAGTGATGTAGGTGAAATGTACAATGTATATTATTATATCTTCATATAAACTTAGCAGTGTGAATATGAACATACATAGAAACAGATATATCCTAACTAGTGCTTACTGGAATATTGTGGAATTTTCCTTATACCTCAACACCCAAGCTGATTCCCAGACCTATTGAGCGTTCTATAGTTCTGACTAAATAAATATTAGGGCTTATTCTAGGGGTCAAAGCAGTCGATGGGATCTCTTCCTCGTTGTGTGGAGACCAACAAAAGTGCAGAACTGTACTCTCCGTCAACGTCATTCACATATATGTTGCAGTATCTGCTTTACTTGACGCTGTTCAAATTCATATCATTCAAATATCTTAGGGTCTAGTGTGAGAAAGTTTGTCTTCACTTGTATCATGGTGCAAATGTTTCAATGTATCTATCTTCCACCACGGAACGTTTAAACGTTTGAAGGAACTGAACTCTCTCGCTTATGTCCAAATTATCTGCTACACTAATTACTGTAAACGCGAAGAGGAGGAAGAACCAGGAAGATAGAAAATGACTTGGATATTTCATCTCATAGAAAAAAACTTAATCACTGGTGAGACTGTGACGATAACGAATGACAGCGCAATAATGAAACTTTCTGTTCGCACCAGTAAACATTTGATTCACCAGCGTGACAACTCAGTTTAGAAAGTGAGGGCGCCATTCGTGAAGGCGGATTGTCATGCACGACTTGTCCTGTGATCGCTGCCTACCAACATATCTCCATCAATCCATCTGAGTAGAGGAGGAAAGTTTATCACACACGGCTCTCCACATCAAACATTTAGACATACAATTCATATTTTTAAACTGTTTTTATTTCGAGACCTACTGCATCTACTGATTGAATGTGATGTGGACACTTCCTTCCGGAACACGCGAATCTATATAAAAATGGATTTTTCTTCAAGTACCCTGTAAATTACAACTAGCGTCTGCGCCATATGTTAACTTGGATGGGCAGCTTACCATTTGAACGGGAAACATTAAAACGGGAAACATTAGTTATATGCAAAACAATACTTTGTTGCAGTCAAATTTCAATAAGTGGAGGAGCAAAGGATGAAGGGGGCGTATTATAATATCAAGGATTTTGTCTACAACGGCTCTCACGTCTGAGAAATGGATCTTTAAAAGATTAAAATAAAAGAGTCTTCATCACGTATACCTAACACTAAACACCTCGAGGACGCTTCTACTTGGTTCTTTAAACATAACACAGAAACAATAAAATGTGCTTTATTCTGAGAGAAAATGTACTATTTCTGTGGTAGCATTTCGGAAAATTCTTCGAAGGTCATGTACATACCCATTCAGATACATACATGTTTCATTTATTACCAGAAAACTATTCAGGATCAGTCCAGTAATTTGTGAAAATATCTAGTTTAAATTGTGAAAATATGTAGATCGATAAATGCTCCATGTTTGACAATTTAAATTTTTTCTCGCTAATAATCTTCCAATGACAAAATCTAGTGACTTCTTATGTATTTTCTGCTTCAATTTGTCTGATTTTGAAATTGCGCCGGTAAGTTTCTCAGCATACATAGGTAACAATGCCACCTTCAAACTCTTCTCTCAATTTTTTTTCATGGAAGTAATTATGATTTTATATTAATATTACATCTGTAATGTTTCCTATCTCCACATTCAACTATGAGTCCTATAGCACAGCAATAATTTCTTCAGTCTCAACTATTGATGCTGTGAATTCGTGCTCAATTTCCTCGCCATCTTGCTCAAATTGTGAAGCAGCTGGTCATTCGCATAAATTGAGGCAACGCGGAGCCGCGCTTCCAGAGAAATGGTTTGCTATCACACCGACAACGGCGGCGGCCGGCTCATAGGCGTAGGTGGTGGCGTACCTCTCGTTGCTGCAGCTGCAAGCAGTCTTCTGATAAACCGCGGTGCTACAACCATCGGTGCCGGCGGCTCCGCTACTCGACCCCGCCACCGCAGCGAACGCCCGCCCTCTGCCGTTCCCAACTTCGCCGCCCAACCCAGCTCAGAGATATGGTAATGAGGTATCCGAAAACTTGCGTGAAGTTAAACCCTGGAGACGTTTATCATTCGGCGTACGGCATCGCCCAGATATTGCGCTCCGGGCCTCGTTCCTGCACTGACTTCTAAACCCCACGTCGGCACCCACTCTCTCCTCCTATCCGCGCACCCCTAAAGCTTTCCGATGTAAGCTCACCGCTCTCGTCTTTCCCCGAACGCGGAGCTAAAGCATCCGCTTGTATTTGGACTAATTGCTAAGCGGTTTCGCCAGAGCTTCTCCTCGTCCAACTGAGAAGTAAGTAATCCACCTTTCCACACCTGTTTCTATATTTTCCAAATATGCTTTCCTTTCCCTATGATGTCCTCACCGATCATCCTCACTACATCACTTGCATCATCTATTCTTCTTTCAGCCCTACTGCTTTCCCTTTCGCTCTTCAATCGCTGTATACTTCCAACGACGACAGACCATGTTGTGGAAGGAAATTCATTACTGGGAACCACTTGGCGACTCTCCAAAACATTCTGTGGATAAAATGTCCCTACCAACCAAAATTTGGGTTCCCGGCGAAATGGAGGTGCGGCACAAAATGCAATGGCGTCGACGGATGTTAAAAATGAATGAAATTAGCCATATCCCAGATATGATTTGTAGCAGTATTTTTTATGAATGGAAGTACGTTTCAATTATGAATTTATTCTTTTCCTCGCGTGTGGCAGAGGCGAAGCGCAGTGCAATGCGGCGACTGCGGTGAGCACCACCGCTCAGTTCTTTTAATTAAAGCCCTCGGGTGCGGAGACGTACATTCATTTTTTAGACACGACAAGTGAGCGTAATTGACGGATGCGCGCATGCCGCAACGCCGCTAGACGCAAACTCGGAGCAAGAGCGTCGATTCAGCGCACTTTTAAGAACCACTTTTCATCAAGTTGGTCATAGTAAATATTGTGAGTAAATATTCAACCTTCACGAGTAGAATAAGAAATTAGCATGAACAATCATACATGTCTGACAACAGTATGAGAAGGAATTATTCATAAAATTACAATATTTCATTTTCATATGCATCTAAAGATGTTACACTGGACTCTCCAATTGTCAAAAATATCTCACTTATAGATGTCTGAGTGGCGATAGATGTAACAGTTAACACGTAATATCAATGTTTTGATTATCTTGAAAGTAGTGAGGTACATCAAAAAACATTATGGGGACACCACAGGAAGGTTTGTTCTTCATCTTTACTATTTTTGAAAGATTACATTGATAATTTTACCTATAATCTGACGTAACATACCGAGTGTACAGAATGCATGATGATAAGTTTTTACTGAGAACGTAATGTCAGATAGAAAATTGTAAAAATTCCATCAAAATATCTTCATTATTCCACAGTTAAAGGAGTATTTATGAATGAACTGTTGCTTGGTATATCGATTATATTGTAGTTTTTAATGGAGATTACCTTCCCTCTAATCCTGTTGAACATTGGAATCATCTCAACGTTTCGTTCGTTCTTATTCATACTGAAGAAACTTTTGCATCATCTCATTCATTCATAACATTTTTGCTACCACAGATAAGTTAATAAACAGTTCATCTATTTTGAGGTTATTCTTAGTATTTCATTTTTGGATTAGTTATATTTATTTTATATTTGTCAAAAGAATCATTTTTGCTCTTAACTAATAAAAACTAGAATTTCATAGGCTCTCATCATAATTAGTGTGTTGGGGATCCATATTGGTAAACTTATCTTATATAGGGAGATATGCATGTGCGTGTAGTATGTGTAATAAGTGAATTGAATCTTACTTCTTAGCGACTCGTCAATGAGAAATGGCATTCGTTGATGACAACTCTTACGAGGAATTAGTGAACTGACAAATGGTACCCGCTACTCCACAGCGCAACGTATCGCATTTGTTTAGCTATTCCAGCGCAGTCCGGAACTTGGTCTCAAGAGTGAGAATCCCTTGTTCCTCGCGTGAAAAACAATATTTTCACCCCAAAGACAATTAATAGAAACAAGAAAAATTTAATACCGACGAAAACGACCTTATTTAAAAAAACAGACATATATTTACTTAAGAACACAATGAAAATAAAATAAAATGCAACAAAATGAGAGACAATACTCTATATATTGTCAAGAGTACCGATTTTGCCTGATGATGATCCGCATGAGGGATTGAAACATTGCATTTTATTTTATTATTTATTTTATTTTTATTGTGTTCTTAAGTAAATATATGTCTGTTTTTTTAAAATAAAGTCGTTTTATTCGGAATTAAGTAAACATACAGACGGAAAATGTGACTATATAAGAAAAATTTAATTTACATAGTAGAGTCATAGAAATCATCGGCGAGGAGGAACGGTCGGTGTCATCACTGTGCGGACTTTGACCTCATGTAATAGTGACAGGAAAAATTAGCTATTCCCAATCGTATTCCTGAAAAGACAGAAATTAGCACATCATTGTGAAGTAAAATCAATGTACTAAAAACTATGTTTATATACCACATTGGAAGAAAGAGAGGGTGCTTAGACAGACTGAAAACATAATAATTACAACAAAGCTGCAGAAAATAGACGTGTAATTTTCTTCGTCGCATATATGAATACCAATGTCATCTTCCAGTCAACCACAGAGGTATCACTGCACGTGAGCATCATATAACGGCAATTAAGATCATCATCACTGCAAACTCATCATCAATGCAAATGGTTGAGGGTTTTTATTCGTCAAGTATGAGTATGTCATTCAGTACTTTCTACGGTAATAAATATTCCGTACACGGAGGGTCAAAATATTCGTATTTATTACCGTGAATTCACCTTTTAGTTCCCAGTTCAAACGAATTAAATAATTTCGAGAATATTCAAACAATAAAAGTAAAGTTGTTTGTAACTCACGAATTAAGTTATTATAATGAGAATGAATTTCTATCATCTCTGTTTGATACAAGTACATAAATATTTGTATACAATAAAAGATAGAACTGAAGTAATCCAATGAAGGTGATGTCATACTGTCCATATTAACTTCAGTACAGGCTTTTTAGATTTAAAAAATGAGAGTTTTTTTCGCCTTTTCAATTTTATTAAAGTGTTAAAGTATCTAATTTTAGTAAACAATTCTTTCACAGCACTATGTGGCTTAATTATAGACAATTATTATAAATGCAGGATAACAGGTTCACGATAAGAAGGTGTTTTGTACAACCCTGTTTCTATTTTCTCCTCCTTTTTACCTTTCTCTTCACGTCGTTGTTCCTCTTTCTTCTGTCATCGGCGGCACAACCCATCTCGCACGTACACTTACAGTGCCCGCCTGCCTATCTGACACCTCGAGTCCATTGCACAGCAACCCTGTCTGGGCGACTCCTCGATGTGGCGGAGCGATACCAAGAAACCGGTGCTCCTCCGCCTGCGACCGCCCACTCCGCTCCAAGGGGGGGATTGTTTCTTTTGTAAAACAGGTTCTACCGAGCCAGGGATTCGAACCCAAGTATGCTTGTTTAGACCGTAGATCCATGTCTCCCTGGTCGCAGTGTGCAGCCGCTGTTGGAGAGTACACCGCTGCAACTTAAGAGGTTCTTTCATAACGACAGGTAACGAACCATGGAGGATAGAAAAATCTAGATAAGATAAACTAAAAGATCAAAATACTTTTATGATAGGAGATTTATTATGTATGATTATTAAATATAGGTGGAGCCAAAAAAGTCTTCTTCACTATTTTTGTTGTAGGAGACTCTAGTTCGTTTCTTTGTGTAAAAAAATACAGTGAAGAAAACGATACATATTGTTCTCAATCTCAACATCGGAGCGATTTTATTTCGAAACATAATTCATTTTGATTAGTCAAATAGAAGAAAAAAAGATATCTTTCATACTTTTAAAGAAATTGTATTCCTTTAGTTTGAGACGAAGTGGAAAAATAAATACCAGTAGCTCCGATTTTTGTAGTATCAGTGAACGAATTTATAGATTTTCTTGTTGTTTGTGGGTGATTTCAGATTATGAAAATAGGAATATTCTCTGTTTCCACTGCTTCAGAAACAAGTTTCAATTGGTGGTGACGGCATTGTGGAGGTTTCCTCAGAACTTTCTGTGAGTCCCACACTTGTATGTTTTGCGAATCAGTAGAGGTGCAATGGAATGGCTCCTCGACCCTTTTGCTGGTGCGCTGTCATAAAGTCTCCTGACACCTTCAGCAACTTCGGTTCCTCTTGTTTCTACCAACACTCGTACCCTGAGCACCCTACAATTAGAAGGTGGAATGTTGCAACAAATGCGTGAGAAGGGAATTAAGCACGCTGCGTGTCGATGATTTAGTTGGTTTAGAACACGTGAAGGGTATTCGCGATAAGAACTATGTCAAATGAAATCCTTGGCAATAACTCGGGATATACGAACATCATTGGGAGAGGGGATGAAAATAGAAGAAATTCAACAACTACATTAAAAGACTATTGCATAAAGGTGGTAAGAAAGTTAAATATTTGGGAATTTGTATTGGTGACAGGTTTCTACTCACAGAACACGCACAGGTAGTGAGAGAAAAGATGAAGTTATATATCCACCTAATGAGGGATGGAATAAAAGAAAACATAAAAGGACAGTTCGAACTAAAGCAACTGCATCGAGGGATAATGCTGCAATATAGTATATGGTTCAACTTCAACGCGACTTAGATCTGTTGAAAAAAAAGAGGGTTAAAACGTCAATTGGGTAGTATTGAAATAAATGAATAAACGATAAACTGGACTGAGGAAAATAACAAGAGAAGAATAATGACAAACAGGTGACAAAAAGGTGGCACAATATACGGGGAAATGGAACACTTAGGAATTTATGGACGATGTAGATTATTTGCAGAAGAACAAGAAATAGTTCAAGCTAACTACGTCTGTAAACCAGAAACGTCACAAACAAATGTAAATGCTTATCTAAACAAGAAAAAGAATACAAGAGATGGAAAGATGGACACGGTGTACAGGTTACATGTGCTAACAGAATAAGCACGTTTCATGTACCTGCTTTTTAATTAGATACGAGAGAAGAGAATTTTCAATGGAGTATATGAAGATGGAAGCAATTGACTCTGGGAATTAGAAGAAATAGGAGGGAAAAGTTTCATTTATGCAGAGTATTGTAAGAGGGCTACTCAAAACTTACATGAATGAAAGAAGAACGTTAACACTTTCTCAAAAGTGTATAATTCGCAAAAAGAAAAAACAGAAAAATGTTTTATTTTCTTTACCATTTGTTAACCCTTAATATTAAAACATAACTTGTGAGGGAAGAAGTAATATTGTAGTCGGAGAGGAGGGGAATATAAAAATGACAACAAAATTAGAAAGTAATCTATTTATTGTGCGCCGACTTTTTTCCTGGACATTTGAAACGTAGATTTCATTACTTGATAATAATTAATTAACAAATACAATGTTTTTCGCTAGACTTAAGTAAAATGACGTTGTATTTCTAATTCTTGATATACGTATAAAACTTTCAAAATTTAAGAGATCAATGTACGTAGTTGATTTACCCTGGTTCAAGGTAGGATATTATTATTTTATGGTGGATCTTAAAAAATGTATGAATTTAACAACGAAAGTGAGGAAGTGAATTTCGAATACAGTAATTACAATACACTTCTAAGTAATATGAAGGCCAAAACATATCCCTTCTCATATATTGGTTGGTGCAGTGGCATATAATTGAAAGTTTCAAAAACGCGGAACCTTTCGAGAAAACAAGCTCGTCTCTCAACGAATAACACTTTACTCAAAATGCTGTAGACGTATCTACGTCACCTGATTCTCTCCTTAAATTGACCTCGAGAGAGTTTGTTACGAATCCCAAGAAAATATATATCGTCTTAAAGCAGAAATCTCAAAACATCCTTTCTCAGTGAATTTCTAGAAGACAAAAGCAACATCGCCATAAAAATTCAAGTTTCATAGTAATTGTTCTACGTTGATGAATATGTGAGTCTGTCACCCAGAACACCATAGCTTATTATCAGATGATTTCAGAAATGGGGAAGCTTTGATTAAATTTTGAGTGAAATAATTACTAAGTTTTTTTAAGAGCATATAGTGTAGTAAATTCTAAGTGAGATATAATAAAACCGGACTAGCACGGAAAATGTGTTTGTAAGACTGTGAATTCTGACATTACAACTTTTTCGTGTTAACAATAATTATGGTAATAATGGTGAATGATTTTATGTGAACTTAGAGCGATTGTTGTTCACTTGGTACACCAACTTTCCGTTACCTTTGGAAATATGAAGTGCAGCACTGGCAGAAGAGGAGGATACGATTTGCGGAGGAGACGTAATTCAAGGCACGTTCTCCGGATATTTCACGACGGATGCGTTCCAACTGCCTTTATCGATTGCATTGATGCGAGCGACGGAGAAATGGACACTACGTGAAGGAAGAACACCGGAGAGTAAAAGTATTGGAGGACGTAGTAAATTACACGAGAGGGAACTGAGAAACGAACGTGGAGTATCAAAAGAATGGATAGAAATAAATATGCCACAGACTCAGAAAGGACTCATGTATTTGTGTCTTCTTAATTCATCCGTATCTTTTGTTTAGCGTTTAAGCTTTCTAAATGAAGTTGTTCGGTAGTTTCAATGAGGACGAAAATGAAATAACTTGGGAAGAAGGAAACTATAACGAGAGTTAGAAAATATAAATTAAATACAATACATAGTGTGAATTCAAAGCAGAATAAAAATTCTCTCATAACTTAAAAAAATGAAAAAAAGAATTAAAATCGCGTAGTAACAATAAAAATGAGAGTGATTGAAAAACAAGTGAAGTAAATATAACTCAATTTTTTTGGTGTTGATATTTGTTATGTTTGTAAAATATTAACGTAACAAGTTAGTAATACTACACTACAGAAAAAAATCCTTATCCAGATATTACAGCCGTACTTAAAAATATTTTTTGCGGTACGTATTGAACTAGCCGACTCTACCCACCTATGCAGGAGAGTTTAGTAGCAGTTCAGGTGTAATCAGGGGTACCAAATATTATACAAAACTAAACAGACAGTGCGTTAATTGTCAAATTTGAGGATTTGACCGCTAAAAAACTCTATTTGGTGTTTTGTATATACAAAAATAGTGAAACCAATATAGAATATCTCATTTTGAGACATGGTCAGAAATGGTTGATTTCTCATGGATTATTCATACTGCTCAGCGATACAGCACGGATTCGAGTGAGGCTTGTAGTTTTCCTCCTCATTCAAACAGAACAATACCCATTTGCTAACAAAAGTCTTCTCAATTGCTCAGCGTGCATACTTGCAAAGAAACATTAGTATAAATATCAGAGAGTACAAAAACTTGAAACAGAAAGAATACGGTGAACTTTTGCTAGAAATCTTAAGAGAGAAATTCAATTAAACTCGCAAAGGCTAGATGAAGTTTTAAGTCTTTAGTAAAATTCACTTGCATATTTCTCTCAAGGTATTTTAAAAAAGTTATTAACGAAATCGGAAATAAAATAGCTGTCTATGAGAGTACATAGCAAGAATCCATTGTATCACAGTATTAAAAGAAACAAAGAAATGTAAATATCTTCAACTAACCTATTCATGGAGATGAAATTACAGTTAAGGAAAGTCAGCTTCATGATATAGTTGTAAAAATAGAGGACATATTAAAGATCCTAATACGAGTATAATTACACTCTCTCTCAATCGTTCCGTCGTTCTCGTTGATACGTCAATATTTAATATTATTATAAAGTTTCCATATTAGTTAAATTATGACAGAAATAGTTGTACTCAGAAACAAGAGAAAGCATATTTTTCTTTCACGTCGTGGTGAATGTATTTTTCCTTCTCATCATTGTCGAAAATCCTCCTGAAGAATGATGCGAATCAATTCATGAATGGTTAATCGCTCACAGGTTTTGTGGCAATGAGTGGCGATTTTGCTTTTTCCTTGCTTCCCGCGTTAACCGTTTTGTAATAGAGACATCCGCGCAGTCTCATGCGCTGGCCGTCAGATATATGGGTGTTGTGTTGAGCATGTATGTTGACGTTCCATCAGCCAGAAGCGCGTATCACGCTCTGCCATCTGCTGCATCTCTCTATCTCTCTCTCTATGTCTGTGTGTGTGCATTGTGCGTTTGGCGAGGGTGGAGATTTTTATGGATTTCAACAAAAAAAGTGTTTATGAGAACTTCTTTTATAAAAAAAGTTATCATTCTTTTTACCGGAACTGAGAATGTTTTATGGCTGTCTTTAATAGGTGGACATTGAAGCATACTACAGTGCATTCATTTCCCATCACAGACAATACAGTTTCACAATGTTATTCTTGCTACTCATGGGATTGCAAGTGGGTCCCAATCATATATGACACAGGAACCAATTTCTTCTCGTTCGTTACGTATACGTGTCATGTTTTGAATTTTCCACTGTAACTCACATTTCAAAACAAAATTTACAACCTTTTATTGTCTAAGATTGAGAAATATTTCGAGGAAACTCATCTAAAAAATAACGTTTGTTGATTTAGAAACCTTTATTGACTTTGACTCAACTTAGAAGTGAAGACTTAGAAGTGCGTTTATTTCCCAAATTACCCTTAGTTTTCGAACCAATTAATAATACTTCAAATTAATAATACTTTATGCTAAATTTAAATTGGGAAGAACCATCTCTTTATTGAAGGTTTCTCACTACATGCCGGTAAAAGATCCTCTACACATTTATTTGTGTTTCCTTCTTGTTTATCCTTCCATCTCTTTCTTAATGCAATGTGAGTGGGGTATTTCTTTCAAATTTCCAACTCGAAAACACATAATAATGATTAAAAATACAATATCATGCATTTTTGTCATTTCAATTAAACTTTCGTAATCTGAATAGAACTTTCAAAGGAGGTAGATAGCTTTCGAAGTAGAAGTATCAACCACAAATTCTGGCCAAAATTTGTGGAAGACCATATCGTTTTCTTTCAATTTCTCGAATCAGTATCAAACCAGAAAGAAATATTCCACGTATACAGATGTGCTCCTGTGGAGATTGCATAAGTACAACTACTAAGGTAGCTGCAAGTGAAGCCTTAGCAAAACCTCACTAGGAACATCTGCGACAGCTGCCGCGAGCCTGCTGCTCGATATTGTCCCTTGTGAGGCGTCCGTTGTAATTACCTTCTATTCTGTGTAACTTGACAATCTCGAAGTTGCTACAGGGAGTAGTTAGCAGATGTTATTACATTTTCATTTTTCAGATGTTTTGTGACGAGTAATAAATAGAATGGTTTTAATGTTTATAAATAATAGTTTTTAATTATTATATTACT
This sequence comes from Laupala kohalensis, assembly GCA_002313205.1. Lineage (NCBI taxonomy): Eukaryota > Metazoa > Arthropoda > Insecta > Orthoptera > Trigonidiidae > Laupala > Laupala kohalensis. Next base: position 327,212 of record NNCF01126749.1, read on the forward strand.
TTCTTCACATTTGTTTGCATTTCAAAATGTTAGTGGAAAGTTGAAAAGAGCAATAAAATAAAATACAAGTCTTTTCTTACACAAGAAGACTTACATCAACTGACCGATTGAAGTTGTAAGTCAAGTTAAGTTCACATAAATTGTGCAGATTGGATGATAGCCTAAAATTTTATATTATTTTTTAAACAAAGGCATAGTCCAAAGAATGTACTGAATAATTTGAAACTATGAATTTAAGACATAGACACTAGTCAATCAATTCCAAAGTATATTAAAATGGAATATGAATCATATGTACAAAGTTGAAATGAATGAATTGAGCGACAATAAGGATTTTTTACTTCCAATTTTACAAGCAGAAATGCTTATTTAGTGTATTTGCGAAAAGTATCGATCGCGAGATTTTCAAGGAAATATCCGTTTTTTGTATCCCTGGTACAGAAAAAGTTGTTTTTTGCACAATATATTATGACTGTCTGGCTGTCTATTTGTCTGTTCGTTTGGGCGTACAGATTCTGGCTAAATAGATCAGTAAAATTCATTCATATTTTGTATTTTGCAGGATTTTCTTGTTTTCAATGCTCGTGCACTGATTTTTCATCTTTAATATATAGGGTACTACTTATAGAGATCAAAGTACATTTTGGAAAATTTATAAAAAAGCAGTTCCTTGTTTAAAATTAGAATATTCAGGAGAAATAATTATTCGTTTATATTTCGTTTGCATAAGCTATATTTCGCTTGAAAATTTCGTATAGGCTTAGGAAAATAATAACTGTCAACCACACTTCCTCATTAATTCACTACTTCCAAAGAATAGAAAAATATTTAGCAGAGCAGATGTACTACCAAGTTGAGAGAGAATACAGCTTTAGAAAACTAAAGTGAAAGATACAACACTGATAAATTCCACAGAACAACGAAAACCCTATCAATTTTGTAGGTGCTTTATTTATAGGAATATGATCAAACTGTTTGTTAAATTGCATCAATATTTTTTTTGTGAAATTAGTGTTGCACAACTAGTTTTATTATTTATAAGTTTTACGTATTGACACTGAACAATACCGACAATTCGATAGTTTGTTACAAGAGCGTATTTCATATTCTCATATATAAATATTTTTAAAGTGTTTGTTATTCATGATTGTAAGTGGAACGATAATATTTTTTCCTCATCCGTGATAACAGACATGAATATTAATTTCGTTTGCATCGAGCACAGTCTTTATCAATATTTACTTGAAATATCGTATCGGTGACACTGGCAGATGAACAAATGTATAAATCATTTACATATAACTTATAAAACATTCAAAGCACACACAATTAAATTAAGGGAAATATCTTCGCAAATAAAGAGAGAAAACTGTGGTGTTCGCCTTTCACTGCAAAACGCATAATATTTTTTGCCGAACCCATTATTTACTACTAGAAATAATATACTTTCGATTTTATCTACTTCTTCCCCTTCCTTTTTTATCCATCTCGTGCTTAAATATCTTACTTAAACATTTGAATAGGACTAAAAGTTAAAGCAAATTTTTGTATTATTCTGCACCGTAGAAGAAATTTACGTAATAAACCAAAATATTATTTAGTTACTAAACATGAACTCTCAGATCATCCACCCCTCCACACCTGAACGTATAAATTCCTGAAAATTATTTAAGATTTTAAAATTTAAGAATTTATCTAGTATCTACATGGATTCATTTTTCTCCAATGTGTCCTATCAGGAAGAATTTGAACCTATATTCCTGCACCAGAATTGGTTCGTTAAAATTCAGTATACGAGGCGTGAAACAAATAAGTTCTATGTACATATTTCTTCCGTATACCCTACACTTGGATAAGATATGTGATAACTTTCGGTCGGGTGAAAATGGAGACGAGCCGGGAATCGAATCCGGGACTCCTGCTTTGATCGCAGGGGCGTTAACCACTACACCACCCGTCCGCCTTCCACAACTGTACACCACTTCCACCCAGACCTAAACCCCGGAAGACCTGAGACATATCCCCAAGAGAACCAGGCGGCACACAATGCCGCGGGCGTTATATACATATTTCTTCCGTGTACCCTATACGTGGAGAAGATATGTGATAACACAGGTAACACTGGTGGTGTAGTGATTAACACCCCTACGATCAAAGCAGGAGATCCGGGTTCGATTCCCGGCTCGTCGCCATTTTCACCTGACCGAAAGTTATCAAATAAGTTCCGTGATTTCAATTATATACTATATGAAGCTCATATGCTGTTCGACTGAATTCATCATTCCTTCTTTCTGCCTGAAAGAAAATACATTGAAATGCGTTTTTCCATATTTCTTTTACAGAATCTGTTTTAAAAAAGGATTTCTCAAATTGCGACACTCGGTTTTGGTGGTATTTCGATGCGCCAAAAAGGTTTATTGGTGTAGGTAACTGTGACACACATTAACCGCTCCAATATCTTTTTTCTAAAAGGTGAGTTCTGTAAATAACCATTTTTCTCCCATCACTATTAACCAATTGTCAGTAATTAAGTATTATTACTTAGTTTATTTTCTGGAGTTAACAAAAACGAATGAACATAAGAGTAAGGGAATTAATATAAAAAGTATTGAATAGGCGGGAAAAGCGGCAATTAAGTCAGTAAACACATTTGAAACGTTTGGTGTATACATGTATATTTTAATCATTAACGTTTTTAAGAACTTGCCATCCGAAAATTGTACGAAGAGGCAAAAGAAACCTTAATATTTTTAATTATTTAGATACAATACAGTGATAAGTATTGATTAAATGATTAAATAATGCTTTCCATTGAATTTGTACTATATTTGGATTATTTCATACAAATATGCGCAGATCCACGTAACTACATTTTAACGACATTTGTTTCAGCATCAGGTTGATATTTTATTTATTTATTTGTTCACGGTTTACACCATGTTTGCTTAAAAAAGGCACAAAATATGCAAAAAACGCAGCAAATAACTGCTATCATAGTAATAATACGCAAAAAAAACCATAAGATATACACGATATTCAGAGAGAGTATACCTTACTGGAAAAGAAAACATAACCAAGAACAAAAAGTATATAAACAAAGAAAATTCAAATGATTAATAGTTAGTAGATCAGGTCAGTGTTTTAAGTTAGCATTGAAGGTGTGTACTGTAGGCTCAAGTTTATATGTACTCTAGTGACTATATGCGAGTGGGTGCTTTGTCGATGAAGGAATTTCGCAACTAATTTCATAATGTATTCCGATAATATAATTGAGTGGGGTTATAAAATTTACCTCCTCGATCTTTGTTTCCTGGATTTTGTGACTTTCTATTTATGTGGTTTTTTAATGCTGTCAATGTAATGTTGTATTGGGAGGGAGAGAGGAAGAGAAGCATGAGAAGTTGAGAGCGCGGTCTCTTCCTTGGCTCGTGCAGCTGCTCCTTGCCAAGCGAGCGACACACTTCTCCTTCCCTTCTTCCCACCCTCTGCCATTCCTACGACTGGCAACAGCGCGCGCCAATTTTTTGTCTTTCATTTTTGTTCAGGCGGCGTTTCCTTAAGTTTTTTATTTGCAGTTGTTCCTTTACAACGGACCTTTTCTTTCCTATGACGCAAGTGCAGCAAATATGGGGATCCTTGAAGTCCCTCTAGCCTCCAGCAGATCAACACCTACATTAATATTTTCCCAAGCAAGTAGTAATATTTCCCCAACAGCAAGTAATTTCAAGGATTTACTTATTGGAAGTTACGATTTCTATTATTGGAGTTAAGATCCTGAACTTTTGATAAGAAGTACGCCTTTCATGTTTCAGGACAACAAGAGTCTATGTTATTGTTTCCATGGCCAGAATTGCGTTGCTGCTTTGTATAGTTATCGCAGCGCAACCATGACAACATGTTACTTAATGGGACCACACATGAATTAGATTGGGGCTTAGGATTTAAATTTCCTACATTGATAAGACATTAACGCTTTAAATATCTTCACTCCTTACAAAAATTTTGCGAGAATAATTCATACGAGTATTACTCACAATTTATATTTTGTTCATAATTATGGCAATTAGTTTACAAGTAGTCACTATAAACTAGTTCAGGTTTAAGATGTATTCTTTGAACAATTAGAACCACCATATCACCTCATTCTGAAATGTGCGACAAAGCACATAAATTCGTCTTAAATTTCAAAGCGCATGAAAGAGTAACTAAGGCAACCCGCGCAATTAAATTGCACGGAAAATTGAATCTAAATTATATTCTGTATTAAAATATGAATTTTTTTTTTCATGTACTAAGACTATTTTATTTACTTGAATAATGTGGCATATACTACTTTCTCCACATCGTTCAGTTGTAGGTAGTTTCACTCGGTTTCATATTTAGCACTAAACAATGCAAACAGGACATCAGATCAGTTATGAATAATACAGTATACTCGTATTATACAATTAAGCATTACGTAACTCACGTAAAATTCCCTACGAATATTGATTATTGCCAGACGCGTCAGTGATTTCATTTGTCAGGAATCGAGAAATGAGATTTTTTTTCTCAGGAAAAATGTAAATACAATTAATTTTGTTTAAAGCTATTCGTTTGTTATGCAAAGTAATTGTCTCGTTAACTCCGTAGCTCGGTTATTAATCACTACACGTTTTAAACGTTGTATCCAAAAGCTAATATTTATTCAAGCTTTTGGTGCATTGGAAAACACCAAAACTGTTCGTAGTAATGATCAATTTGAAAACAATTACGCATAAATAGTTACTCTCATATCAACGTGAGTTCAAAGATCATTGCAATCAATATTGAAAAGTATTTAAGTCAGCCGCTTGGCAGCAAAATACAGCAGAACGTCGATTAGCATCACCATCATTCCTGGTAATCGATTTTTACGGATAATCAAACACACGAACTGCACAAGTTGCTTCTAACTGTAATGTGTCTGCTTTAATGAATCGACTGTATCACAGAGGTCGTGAAGCTTCGTGCGAAGGTCGGTCGGCGCCACGGAGCGGAAGCGGAAGCGAGCGGCTGGAAATAAAGAGGAATCATCGGAAAAGAGGGACGTCAAAGTTGGCGTTGGTATTTTGGTTGTTGTTTGTCTCTTGACTTTCATTAGGTTTTCTCTCTCAATGATTCACTTTTCCGCTCTGATGGCATCCGCTCGACGCTTCACAAATGACAGAGAGAAATGCGTTTGTGACGCCAATAACGCCATGATATGTTTTGATGCTATTTGTTCCGCTAGTTTGTTGGCATCTTTCGTTTGAATCTATCCCAATTCAGGGCATTAAAATACCTACTTCACGGCTCTTCTGTACTGTAAATGCTGCTGTGGGGAACTTGTAGAATGCATGACGGTGTGAAATATTTGATAAACTCTTCATAAATCATATTACTTTACTTATTATAATTAATGTCGTATAACATTGTTAAATCTTAAATTTTATAATCTTGAATTATTGTCGCAAGATCGCCGTACATGAACATCATAAATAACTGTGACAAGATGCTAAAATTAAATATGATGGTTCTTTTTGTAAAAAGTTGATGTTTTCGTGCAGTAATCATGGTCTGGTGCGATGGTGCGAATGCTACCTGGAGCTGACTGATTGAGAATATGACAAAAGACAAAAGAAAGTATGTTCTCTATATTTCTGAATCTTCGAACCACTAACTAGCTTCTTAATTTAATTTAGAATGAAAAGTGTTTCTTTTGGGGAAAACAGGGAAGTTTTCTTAGAACTCCTACTAAGCTCGTTGTGAGTTTTTTTCACTTTGCTTTATTTAATAATTAATAAATTGTGAAAACAATGCAATTGCAAAAGTTGTTTAATCAACGGTTTAATTTTGTTTTTCTTTCTGAACACTTTTTATTGCACTAAAATGACCTTTATTGGTATCTTTTTTCTCAGAAAGAAACTTCTCTCAAACAGGAATTCCAGCTCGCCAGAAACTAAGACACAATGTCTGCGTTAATGGAACTTGCCCCTCCAATCATACATCCGAAAACAAGACATCATATTACATTTAGTACGAATCACTAATGAAAGAAATCTTGTTAAGGCTTCGAGCAACATAATACTCACTTCTATTTTTGTGAAGATCTATATTTCAATACTAAGGAAACTATTTCACATAGCTTGGTAATTGATAAAAAGTCGGAGATATAAAGTTGGAGACGGGGAAATCTAAATGGTAAAAAGAGCGACAACAAATTGGAGCAATTCAATGAAGAAATCACCGACTAAATGAATGAATTTTGTATGTATGATTTAAATTTTCTTGTATCACTATTCTTTTGTAGTATACAAGAAAAAATAGTGAATATGTTTTCTTCTTGTAAAACGTGACATATTGTGATGCAAGTTTGTATTTTGGCTGAATTGGTGCCAGGAAAAATAAGAACGATTTGATTTACAGAACAGTCAAAATTTTGGATTTGTACATTCCTTGAGGGGTGGTTTTCGAAAATTTAGCTAAAAATATTTTTCAAGCTACAGAGTTAATGTTGGTGTCGTATTCGCATAATTTTCGTATCTCAAGAAGAAATCTGAATGCAAAATAGCATTTGAACGTCAATTTGAACACTTTTTTTAATAGTTTTCTTCTATTTTTCCTAGATTCGGTTTGAGGTCACGAAATCGTGGATCTTGGACACTGGTAGTACACTAGGGACATCCGGAAACATCAACACCCAATATATATGCGTGAGGAATAAACTTGAACGGACTCCATTGAACAGACTTGAACAACATCGGACGCAACTCAGTGTGTCGAAAAATGGAGTTCAGTGGTCATGCAGATATGGAATCACTTAGTTTTAGAATACACCAATTCAACCTATAATTGCGGGATGGGTATCCAAATTTTTTATTTGAACAGACACAATTAATCTCATGTATCTTTAGTATTTTGCCCTAAATCACCAAAACAACGCGCGTTCTTTGCAAAGCGGCTTGAAATTCATAGAAGAACTTCATGAGAAAGCACCGAGAGCTTTCAAAGAGTTTAACGAAAGTGTTTGTTTTAAAATCAGCTTGATAAAATGTTCAGATACTTTGGGCACTACTATAATACCCTTTTTTTGTTGCAGAAAAGTTTTCAGTGCCAATTACTTCTCGACTAGATTATTGTTTAGGTATAGATCATACTCAAATGAGAAAATAAGGGAAACCGGAATAGCTCGTTTGCTCACTTGTGATCTTGCATGCAATCGTCGCTATCTAGCCGCTGGGCCTATCATCTACATTTATTCAGGCAAGTTCAGTCTGCTGGATAAATTCAAGCTAAAGGAAGTAATCCAAAACTCCGTCAGGACCACTATGAGACGTTCCAACATAAATTTTTGTAGCAGTGCCTTCTGTCAAAGATAGATTCTGTGAATAACTGTATTCAAATTATTTTGACAGAAGAGATCATCTAATCCTTGATAGCCGAATTGTAACCTTTAAGGAATGAATTAAATTTCTCATGAATCCCTCGGTACTACAGCGTATGAGGTGTCTCTTTTCCAGACTCACAAGTTCAAGTACGTCTATTTATAACGGTATTAATAAATGTCCTCTTTATTTTCTGAAAAGGAAAAAGAGGAACAAATGTACCATGCTGGAGAAATTATAGGGACTCTCTCTAAGAGCAATCAGGTATTTACTCATCCTTTTGATATATCAACCACTCGGAAGCTCAACATGGACTTATCCTTTAAGTTTGAAAATCAGGTGAGCGAGTTCTAATTTTACACTACGTGTATCCATACATAATACCGCTTATTTTCAGTAATATATTATAACCTACTAAGCTCGTAAATTTTCAGTTTGTTACTAAAAACGAACCAAAAATTATTTTTAATACACTTCACATTTATCGAAATGACTTTCCATGCGGAAGTAAAGAGGAAATAGACGACAGAACATTTTGGCATGTTAGTGACGCGATTTTAAACGGAGATAAATGTATTCTCATTTGCATATCAGACACGTATATTTTAGTCTTTGGCATTTCACATTTTTTCACCATTAAAAAGAATAGACTCACTTGAATTGGGGATGCTTTGCGAACCGGGTAACTGTCGACGATACGCACCTTTATCCTCGATTGCCTTGTACTCTGAGCAGAAAAAGTTGTCAGACTGCGAGGTTTTCACGAACTCAGTGGTTGAGACCAAGTATCTTGTTTCTTTTCCAGTAGGAAATGATCACACTGCAGAACTTAGCAATAAATTCCCCACACGACAGAAGTCTTCATATTCCTAGAAGAAATTCATGAAGGAATACCGGAGCATATCCGACAATTAATTTAAGAATATGTGTCACGCCTGCTTGCCTTTTGTCAGCGTATCGAGAATATGGATGGTTCAGTGGTGTTGATTCATAGATTACGCCGACACTTAATTGAACAGGAGTATAGAATGCACCTTCTTCCATCCACTGAAGCTGCGCATCGTTAACACGAAATGCGGACAGGATGCGAGAGTGGACAAAAATGGAATCTTGTGGACTCCATTTTTCTCTTCACTCGTGTGGAGCAGGAAGAATACTCCACAATGACCCTGGTTCCAGACTGGACAGATTTGCCGCTGATTCGGAAAGCATGCCGTGAGTTGGCTGCAGAATACAGTGCAATGCAATGAGATGTTTGTCCCGCAGGGTTGTTTGCCCGGTTGTTCTGGTTACCTCAGAAAAAGTACAAATATTGGGTATGTACGTACTGAAGTATGACGTACACATGTATCGAGCACTTGCATTCCAACTCAAGTCAATAAAAATTAAAGGTCTATGGTTCTCAGTATCTGCTTTCGTATACTTCCAGGTATCCAAAGATGGATTCAACTATCACAACTAATAAGAATTTCGGAAGGAGCCACGATAAAAAAAATTTTAATGTAAAAATATTTCACATTGTCATTTTTCTAAAATACATTTTATATTTCACTTTAAATTTGATTTTATGGACCCCACATTATTCGGAAACGATTCCTCACATAGTCATGTTTCGACACTCAGAAATATTCAAAATTGTTCAAGTCTGTTCAATGGAATCCAATCAAGTTTATTCCTCACGCACATATTCTCCTGGAAATTGATATTTTCGGGTGTCGCTAGTGTATTATCAGTGACCAAGCTTCCCACGATTGCTTCACTTCAAACAAAATTTTAGGAAAATAGAACAATGCTTCAAGTTGACAGAAGAAAGTCATAACAGAGGTTTTCACCATTAGCTTAAGTATAGCTGATATTTTTGTCTATTTCTTTTTCAAATCCTTTATATAATCATGTATTTTGTCGTGTGACTTTAACATGTCTCACTAATTTTTATTCTCTCAATATCATCGATTTCTTCTTTTTGCAGGTGAGACTTCCTAGCATTGAAAGTGTATGGTTACGTGCAGCCATAACTTCCCAACTTCTGTTGGTAAGTATATAGCATATGCATGAACAGCATTTTGTAGTAAAGTGTGATCATCAAAAGTAAATAAAACCCTGTTGATAATTATACATATACACCACTCACATGAGAGATTGTTTGAAATCTGCCTTGACTCGCTACTGCAAGATTTTTTTTTCTTTCCGCATTTTACTGATGCTCTCTACATTCGGTAACCTGGCCTGAAAATTGAGAGCTGGATAATATAAGATAATAAGCCAAGAGAGTAAATGAAACTTCAAATGTTGTATTGTTTCTTTGTAGCTGAGAGGGTAAATTGACGTGGAACAGAAATCTTTCCTGTCTTTGTCTGTAATTCCGTGTGCGGAGAAGGAAGCTTTATCTGTCTCTTTTCTTCCTCCAGATATACACACTCGAGAGAGTCTCCTCTTAAGGGCTTTCAATTAACGAGCGGTTCGCTGAGTTCGCGTCACTGAACTGTGTTCCCTACCTTTGTTTTCCTCCACTTCTAATCTCATCAAAGTTTTATTACAGGAAAAGCGTAATCACTTTTGTTCTTTTTTTCAATCATGTCTACTTCTTCGTTCTTCTCTTTCATAATTAATTCCTGCTACTGAGTTTGCTCCATACGAATCATATGAGAATACTGTTGCATGTCGTCAATTACTGACTCTAACGTTCTTTCAATCTTTCTCCCGTTTCGATCCAACTTACCCTGTTTTCTATTCTTTCAACTATTCCTTCTTTTCTTTTCTATTCACTTGGTTCGACGGATCTTCCGTTTGGCATGCATATTCACTTCTCCCTTAGGCAGGAAAATTTTCTAGGTAAACATGTTTTCTCGGGAGTATTCAATATCATCAATCTCGAAATTATTCTTTCAAAGTTTCACCCTTTGTCATCAGTGTCTTTTGGTGCATAAATGACAAGTGAAATTAGCGAAGGTATCAACATGTTGAAATTTCTCATGTCGAAAATACTTCCTTTTGATAAAAAGTCACTTACTTCCAGAATGTCTTAAGGTGGTTTTATACTCTATCATCTTGCACGTGAACGATATGTCATATTTTACATCGGATTACAGGATGGTGCACTTAGTTGATGACTAATTTTTTATAAAATTTATCAGTGTTCGCCAAGTTTCCACTTACTCCAAGAATCTACCCTCTCTTATTGGTTTTCCGCCAGTAGTCTCATCATCGACATCGACAAAACACTATCCAAGATGTTTCACAATAATAACCATAACTCTTCCTTATATATCGCAATTGGTATTCGAAAATATTCAAATAACTAAATTCATAAATCTTCATATCCAAGACAACACACTTGGAAATCACTTGTGTTATTAATTTTTAAAAAAACGATATCATTCCCAAGTCTTGTTAACGTACATCTGCTCACATTCCGCTTCATATACTCTGCAAATATTTAATTCCATTTAAGACATGGGTCATGATTTTGGATCACACTACACAGAGTATTCCAAATATCAAAATTAAAATTATAATAAATGGAATAATGTTAAATCTCAAAGCCGATATTCCTATATGCGTTTCTTAGGGAGTTTAATATCACAGCTCTGTTGTTTAAATATAGGAAACAGAGGTATTGTTAAAACATTCTTACGCAAGTTGAACCTTTGTTTTATAACAAACTCTTGTGTTCATTAGCACAACACTCGTAATAAAGATTGTATTCACCACTGTCCTTGGGTCACAATATTTTCAAAATTCGACACAATATTTTTCATAATTTCGAAAAAGGACCATGCCACAGAACGACTTATTTTATACTTCGTAATCATAAAAATAAATTGAAATAATAATTTTAATGTATCTTTACAATTCTCCTTGCTTTTAATAATAATTACACTATGTAATCATACTCGAATTAGGAATGACTGAGCACATCATCTCTGTAGCTTCATACTGACCGGAATTTTGCTCGTTTTTTGATCGGAATGGTTGAAATGATTCCTGGCCAACTTGATTCTTCTCCAAGAAAACTAATCATCCTTCATTTACATATCCGTGTGTGACAAATTATTTCACAACTGTATTACCACGAATACCATTAACTCTTAAATATCATAATTTTTATGATTTCAAAATTAACGTTTCGTGCTACGCACAACTTCTCCGTACGTTACATTTTTATCATTCCTAAAATACTTAAGCAGAAATCTCATTTTCGTTTAATATAATGACATTTTCCATAAAATCTATGACAAATAGTTTTAATGAACTTTGTTGTTTGAATATTGTAGAGATAGGAGAGCTAGCTTATTTCCTTTCAAACACCATTTCTTATAGGTTTTCATTTTCATATCTCTATTCTTGAGCTGAAAACCTTCTTGAAATGACACTTTAATTACTTGCACGGTAGAATGTTTCTTGTATGTGTTGCCAGGGTTATCTAGACGTTATGCGCGATTTGTCGAACATCTGGCTAACAGGTCTATAGTATGGAGTGTATTTAAAATTCGAAAATTAATGGAATTATGTAGCGAAAATTTTTAAAATGAATAACTAATCATTTGAGTTTGTAAAAATCTGAGTATAAAATATTTTGATGAATAATACGATAAAAATATACGTATTATATTTCTCTCGTTAGACTTCTTTCAGAAATATTATAAATTGGATTTTCCTGAATTTTTAAATTTGATGGAATATTGTAAACTAAATTAAACTGAAATTTTTGTATTGTTTGTTACTTCCATTTTTCAAAAATGGAAACCGTGGTAGTCTTCTATACAATCATTTCTTACACTTTAAAACTGCCGTACGATATCAATTATTTTGGCATCGAACTTCAAGTTACATTTTCTAACGGTACATAAATACGACCTAACACAATAGCGTCAGTGTAACTTCGCATTCTGTATCTTGCAAACGTCTCGCAATGTGATTTCTGTGTTACTCCAACAATGTCCAGATGCTTATATCGCTTTACATGGATATCCACTTGGCTTTAATACCAAATATGAAAACGTGAAAAACGTGGAGTACTTCTGTGGCTGATCCTGATTAATGTTGCCACACAGCTCAGCTATGCACTCTGACACTTCCTGTGTAATCGGTTTTTACCTCTCTACTTCCATTGTTCCACATTCTCTTCATCCCTTACATTTAAGAATGCTGTCCAACTTTTTATCTGCTGTACACTGCATTTGCTTAATCAGACAGTCATAATATCAATTTACCAATGTTTCTTCTAAATACTGGCTATCTTTACCAAAAAAAATCCAACATTTCATTATCCAATATAATTTTAAATTCAACCAATCTAACATACTTGTTGGATGTTTGGTTTCAATTTTCAAATATCATTATAATACAACATGTAACGTTTCTGACTGCCAACAACAATCTTCCTATTGGCTGTCATAAATCAGTCATCACCTTCCTATTACTCAAAGAGGATAAAGATGTATTTAGATCAATCACAGAGGGGATAAACGGTGAATTAATTCATAAGTTCTAGATTTTCCATCAAAGTGGTGCTCCGAGTGTCGTTAGTGTCCAGCTCATTCGTAGAGTAACAGAGAATATTCTGACCCAATAGCAATTCCCACAAATGATGCCACTCCAAGTTCCTTCGTTCACCACACTTATACAAATCTTGAGATTTTTAGTTTTGTTGTAGGAAAAAAAATTTACTTATTCAACATTTCCCTATACTGTCTTTTTTTTCTTATCCAATGTGTTAATTGACTTGATTATTGAATTTTGTGGAGGAGATCGTAGCTTACTTGTTCACCTTCCACACTGTACACGGTCCTTGATATTTTCGTTTCCCAATCCACCGCAATATACAACCTTTTATGCTGGTTCCTAATTCCTAAGAAACTCCAAAAAACGTCATTTAAAAGTCATTCACATGTCTTATATGACAATTAAAGGAAATGTGGCGGATATTTTAATAAATGCGTGTTAATTTTACACCTTCAACCGTGGATGGGTAAAAACCTGAGAATGTAGTATCCATGTAGCAGATATATACCGTAAGTGTGCATGGTTGTCAGGTTAACAGCTCGTGCTCCGGGGAATCGTGTACATACCAAGGAAGGACCGTGTCCAGTTTATTAATTGGAAATGCATCAGACAGGGAAACCACCAACTCCCACCCATACACGCGTGCTGCAACCGTGCGCCCACCCGGGAACTAACGCCTCGCGTGCCGAGGTGCGCACACCAACCAACAGCCAGCGGTATAAATATTCAACGCCGTCTTGTCCCTCATGACCCACCAAATTGTACAAATGCTAATAACGTAATTGTACAATGCAGATATAACGACACATTTTGTAGCGTAAACTATAATTCGTCGTAAATATTCATGCAGCAGGGAGAGTAGTGGTTGCTGTTGGTGCTGGCGATGTGTATTGTATAAGCCTTGTGTTGATCAAGTGACGGGCGTTTGAGAGGCGTTATATTTGTTATTCGACTGACATGGCCAACTTTTGATGGAGTTCTTTCTCAACATGGAGTTACTTCTTAACTTTGCCGAGGGGAAATGTTCGTAGGTTAATAAAAGAGGAAAGTAGGCTTCCACGTCACAGGATTACATAATCGCAGTTTATCATAAAAATATGTACGAAGCGAATAAATATCAATATATGGAAGTTATTTCGCAATTTGATAATATAAGTATGTAGATTCTACCAATTGGTAATGAATTTTGTTTTATTGTTAGTTGTTTGGAACAGAGTGAAGAAAGCATTCAAAACATTGGTTACTCGAATAGTTTTAAAAATACTCAATCTCATTTGTTCTCAAACATGTTGATGATGCAATAAAATATGAAAAATATGTTTGAATAAATGCGAACCATTCTAAAAGAATCTCAACATACAAAAATAAATTGACCCTAACGAAAACCGCCAAAATGTATATAAGAAACTGAACCTTATTAAAACACTTATTTTACTGAAGCGGAACATCCTCGATTGATCTTCTGTATTGGTGAAGAACAAGAGAGATATCATACTAGTTGTCAATTCCTTCTCCACGTCTCTTTGTAGTACTCCGGAAGCGTCCTGCTTTTTCCACTCGCATAAAGCAGATCAAAGCAAATCATTCACATTGAACTCTGGGAACGACGTTTCGTGTTCCTCTACTCCTTTTCTCCACCGGTTCTCTTCGGCTCACGACCATCTACGTAAGTCAATAGAGCATTTGAAGAACCCAGTTTTTGACCGAATAGTAAACAGCTAGATACCTCTTGTAGCTTGGTATCTCTTAAAAAAAATGAAAAATAAAATTTTCCCAATATTCCGTATTCCTCACAACTCGGTAGAAAAGAAAAGGTTTCCATACAGAGTGATAAAAAAAGGTCGTTTCAGTCGTTAACTTTGGTTATTTGTTTATCGCTTATTATTTTAAATTATGAATTATTTAATTCAAAATCTTAGACAGATGAATACGTACATTTTCACCAATATTGTGGGAGAAAATTTTTTTCGAAAGCTATTCAAGTGTTGAATAATAATCTCAAGACAGGCTGCTGAACCATTAGATTGGTGAGACTGTTGTTTGACACTTCAGATGGTAAGGTAAAAAAATATATTATCATAAGGAGGAGGTGTAGAAATTTAAATTGGTTTATACACCTAATACTTCAAATAAATAACAATCAAATGTATATCTTTTAAGTATGATAAACTTATTCAGCATGTGATACTGATACTTTCAATATTGAACAATGAAAATAATTTGTATTTAATATTTTGTTAAAAATGGTCCATCCCTCTCCACTCTCCTCTAATAATGTAATACTTATAACAGTATTTAATTGCGTAGATGATAATAAACGAATGATGAAACATAATGTAGTATGATTGCCCTATTTCCGTATGGTTTGCTCCTGGTTAAAGTGCTTACGTGTACGTGCGTTAAGTACACGTATCAGTTTCTCAACGTTAAGCGGTATTTGAGGTTCCAGTATATTCCAGTTCCGTATATTTGACGAACTGCCGTTGAAAATTCACATGTAGTTGTATTTAAAACACATTTTTACCCATCCATTCGAATTCTTAGATTCTGTAAGATCCCTTGTTTTACGAAAAAAGTAGAAAATATTATTTTTACGATAGGTTCGAATAAAAAACAATATATTATATATCTATACTCATATATTCACTCACACACATGTGAGGGGCGTCGTTTACATTAGTAAACAGTTTAAAATATATGTAAGAGTATTCTACTTACGTACTATCTTTTCTTATTAATTATCACATTGATGTTTTGTTTTATCAATAGAGCGCAGGAAAGAGCAAAAATGTCCGTAATAAAATGATTATGGAAGGGACCGCTAACAATATTCATGCGTTGTTTTCATCCGCAAAGCTTATAAGGAGAGTGGAGCGTCCATAGGTGCTGATGTCTCACAAAGAGGTGTGAAGAGTGACGCTCCCTGCAATGGAATGGGATGTCCATGTGGAGAACTTCTTGCAAGGTTCTGGCAGCTTCTGTCTACCGGCGCATACTTCGCACGCATTCCACGAGCTCCGGTGCTCTCGAGTTGGACATAATACGTCCCATAAGCCTCGGGCTTCGATACCTTGGAATTCCAAGATGAAAGGTAGGATTCACCCCTCTGCAAATATTGGAGAGCTTCAGAAACCATCTCTTTCGTTCTTCAAATAATTTAACTTCTTTTGATATTTGCTCTGTCTTTCTTCGTATTTCTTCAGTTTATAACGCCATATACGGGATTCGGGGTTAGATTCCATCGCGACTATTTTCATGATAAATCTTAAAATATAATTTTATCATCGATATTATTTAAAATGATAAAGGATAATTATAAAATGACGGGATATTCCAAAGAGCTTATGTTTTTGCGTGCTTTTAGTTTATACAAGTGCTTTTCAAAGAAAATACCACGGAAAAAGTCTGATGAGACATTCATAAATGAGAATTTGGTCAACATAATTACATTCAGCTGCATTGTTCATCGCAAAATTTAACATATAACGCATAGATTTCTTGATTAGATTTTTTAAAATCGTCGTGTGGTAATATCAATGTATGATAGGATATCCTATCCAGTACATTATCCGATGGAATTGCGAATTTTGAAAGAGTGCTGGTACGCGTTAAGAGAACCCGCCTTTTGCAGAGTTCGTGTAGAGATTCTTGACGCATGTGCCGAACTTGCAAGGGACGAACTTGAAGTCTTTTCCCTCTCGAAGTTGCGTGGTGGCAGAGGTTGAGGTTGCAGTGGAAGTAGACGAGGGAGTTGGAACCAGTTCCCTCAGACAACACGACAAAGAAGAAACGCGTAAGAGTCTCCAAGTCGAAGCGACATGAACCCTGAAGCGCGAATCGTTTCTCCTTGTGTTGCAGCGGCGAGGTACTCACTCACCTTAGCGCCAGCCCAAAACGACTTTCAGCTAGAATTTTTTAAATCGAAACTTTCTATAAACCTACATAAAATTGAAAGTATTAATTGAAGAAAGTAATTGCATAAAATTACGTTATCTAATATTAATTATATAATTTTGTTTATTTGTAACGAAATAATGCCTTGTCCCCAACGAAGTCATTACTAGACTTTGATAACTTCAGTCTAATTTTTCTTCTCTAATTATCTTCGGCTTCTGTTCTTTAATGCTAAAAATTTGGACTAAATTATATTTCAAAAACCAATTATTATGAAATACGCGTATATTCTTTTAAATCTTTAACGTATTCCTTTAACAATTTCTCTCGCGGTAATATATACCGTCATTTGCGATAGTGATTCTTTTCAACTGTTATTTCCCATGTTTCATGATGTTTCTTATTATTCCAGTTTGTGCGAGCGCACGCCGTTATAAACCCTTCCATTTTACGTTATTGTCTTAAAAGTATTTTGTATTTGTTTTCAGTATGTAATTTTGGTAGTTTCTCCTCCTATTTTGAAGTCGGTCCGCCAATCGCATCTGGTGTATGAATTCTTCTTCACTTCCCAATTCCAACAAATTTTGAATGTACAAGTTTTTCATTAATTCTTTTTCTTCTTGAACATCTCCAACACCATAAATGATAAATCTTTTTTGTGACATTTCCCTAATTTAATATCTTGGGGTTCATTCATGAGATTTCTTCATTCATCTGCACTATGAACATGAGAATCACTTGGTTTATAAAAATTCTCTTTTATCCCTTTAAAAATTATTTTTATTTTTCCGTTTTTTAATACTTCCTTAATCTTATCTAGCAACATTATATTTCATCCATATTTATTTTTGTCTTCCCATTTTTAGCTCTTCGGTCAGCACATACCAATGATTGCACCATTTTTCAATCGTTGGGGGTATAATAGGTTTGTTCCAGCAGCAAATTCCGAACTGTTCGGAATTCTCTCGGGATTTCCTCAGTGCGCATGCGCGGAAGTCTGGACTGTTCCGAACCGTTCGGGATTGTTTGCTGCTGGAACGCCTTTTACGCGCCGTAGTTTTAAGCTCGTCCCGAGCATGTCTCATGAACTTGACAGCAGGTCCATCTCTCGAGGACAAAACAAAACGATACAGCTGTCCTCTCGACATGGCGCGTTGATCAAAGGGCAACGGCCTTTTTTTTCAAGTTTTCCAAATAAAAACAACAAATAATTATTTTAAATTTATGAGTTCTTCAGCAACAATTTTTATACCCGTATCAATATATGTTGCAGAAAGATTATTTCTTTATTTTTAAAACCTATTTTTAATATGTAGTATTTTAATAAAATGTTTGTAATGACATGGTAATTCACAACGTAATTTTCTATTTTGATGTGCGCAACAGCCAACGATGCGCCCAGTCGACGGTTAACCCTCAATCGGTTTAGTGGAATGAAATGAAGTTGGAAGCTATTGTTGGGTCGGATCCGACCCGACTTCTGAATAATGAGATTTCCGGTCAAAATAGATTAACAATGTCATTTTACAACAACATTTATTAATGGTATAGTGCACATTAAAATAATGACAAACAACATTTTCAAGTTTTGATGGCAAAATATGAACAAGTAGCAGTTCCAAAATGACTTACATCTAGTAAAATTAATACAAGTAATAATAACCGTATTTAAAAATAAGATAAAAATTAACAATTAGCTTATTAATAATGGTACATTGTGATTTTAGCTCTTGATAACACGCGGAAGATCAATGTGCGGTTGAGTGTATCACCGCCGGGCACCCGAATCTAGAGTCTTGTATCAAGAAATAAAATCACAATGTACCATGATTAATAAGCTAATTGTTTATTTTTAGATACGGTATTTTAGTGCCGATGGAAAATTTTGCTATTAGCCGATCATGAGACTGCAAGGTACGAGTACGACAGCGACTTAAGTTTGTACGACTCTGGCATTGCCCTGAAAAAGGTCACAGCATGATGGCGGAAACGTTGGTAGTTGTATCTACTAAGACGCGGTTTGTCCCGGACAGACATGTTAATAATTCTCATGTAATTCATGCATTCTGCTTATGATGTTCCATCAACTTTTGGACATTTCTCTAAAATTTTTCGACTGTATATCCTTTTCTCTTTATCTTCGACCTCAATGGAAAGTTATTCTTCCCACAACATATCACTCCCACTTTTCATTTTATTCAGATGTTGTCCTGACAGTTGCGTAAATTTTGTATCCCCAAAAAAGTTCCATCATCTCTTCCCTTATTTTTAACGTTTGTTGTTTATCATACGTGTTTCAAATCTTGGTTACTTTGAAATCCTCAATTTCCACAGGTTTGCGTATTTGCGCAATTTCGAAACTTGAAATCGAACATAAATTATTCTTTAAGAAGTATTCTTTAGGACGCATTCTCAAATCACTTCAACATTCTCGGTGTTACATCTCTTTGCCTTCAGAACCACTGGTGGCGTTCGATTCTTGTTCACATGGTTGCGATGTGAAATATCCACTGGGAATTATGTTATTGCTAAATTAATTTCTCACTGCTGAGTCAAATTTCAAATAGCGTAATGGCTTTACTAAAGTAATTTATTATTACTTTTCTGTTGTCACATCTGTCAGGAAACGAATCTTTCATTCCTTCTCCCTGCCCAAGAAGATACCTGTTGTCGGGCACTCTCTCGGTCTGTCTGTCCCTTGTATCAGAATCAGTTCCTTGAGTATCCTTAATAAGGACAGTTCCCAATCATCTACAATCTAACTAATAAATACATCCAATTAATAATACTTTTAACTAGTTGTGTTCGAAATCAATCATCCGTTCCGACGCGTTGCTAAGTCAAAGATGAATAATAGGAAAACAGTGAACAATACTAGTTCTATTTCTCGTAAGAGCATTCTTAATTTATTTAATTTATTAGCATTCTTAGACTATTTATTAGAACTATTAAAAATCTGTCGTCATTGCTTGAAATAGTGAAACACTGCGTACAAAGAACCCAAACATTAATAGAAATAGAAGGTTCATATGTAAAATTTCTACGTTTTTAAACAATTTTGCTTCTTTTTTTAATATCTTTTGCCTAAAATAATTCTGTTCCTTTCAACAAGAGATGATAATGTCACAGTGTCGTACATTATACAAGTTTTTTTGATCGTAGTAGAAATATATTTCTCATCAATGAAACAGAAACACGAAGGCCATGTGTCAAGTTCACAGTTTGGTAAATGTCCGACATTTTTAACCTGAAACGTTGTTCCGTAATGCACGACCAAATTAGACAAGCAGAATTCACAAATAAACAGGTATAGAAGTAACCTTTTACTTTCTAGTCGCTAACTATAAATATAATTACTTAATTGTTATAAGTGGTAATATAAAATATAAAAATTAAATTATTTCTTGCAGTTGATTGGGGGAATGTCGCATAACTAAGTTGTCAAAAATGACATTTCGCATTTTTCCGGTGCATAATATCTTCAACTAACCCATTCGGTCAAAAAATAAATCTGAAAGTTTCAAGAGGTTCCGATCAGTTTCGAGAGACTGAGTGGTTAATTTATTGAAAATTGACTGTACGATGTTAGATTTCAAATGAAGTCGATGCAGGAGTTTCCTCATACATCATAATAAAAGGTATAACTAAGTTTCCAAAGTTATCGTGAACAAGAACATTATTACAGTTTTTCACAATTTTTATTACGTCGTAGTTCTTATCGTGTATGAATTTTGTAATGTTGTAGATTGAAATGTATAATTGAAACATAGGTTAAAAAATAGGAAATATTATCAAGAGAGTTCTGTACAACAAAAATAATTGAATAATTTCTTCTATTTTGTTGTAACG
Source organism: Laupala kohalensis (assembly GCA_002313205.1). Classification (NCBI taxonomy): domain Eukaryota; kingdom Metazoa; phylum Arthropoda; class Insecta; order Orthoptera; family Trigonidiidae; genus Laupala; species Laupala kohalensis. The sequence continues at coordinate 347,845 of NNCF01126749.1, forward strand.
TATTTTCATGAATCACAATTTTTCAAATGTGAGTATACCCGTATATTTAACTGTGATGCATTTGTTGCGTTACAGGAACAAACGTAGTTCGATATCCGTTATCTAGAAACAGGTGTGGTTTGCCATTTATGTGCATGGCCGAGAACGTGCCTACAATTCTTCTTTCTTTGAAAATAATGTCACTGGAATAACTCTAGACTTAATTACTACGTCAAAAGTAGTAAAAAAAGTAACGCGTTCAGTTGCAGAAACGAAAAAATAGACGTTTACGAACTCTTTCGATTTCTCCTCTATCTTTCGATTTAAAGATTCTTAAAAATTACTTCGTCTCAGAGGTAACGATAGGAGTTGAAAATTATTGCTTCTGTAGCTCGTAGACATTGATTTTATCTATCGTTAACATGTCGATCAATTTTTGATTTTATTGTATACAGTAATCACATTCTTTTTAATTGGTTTAGAGGAAGATCACTTGAACCTAGTCATATAAATAAAATGCACCTAACAGATCAGTAAGCTAATATATATTTGCACTTAAAATAAATTTTAATATATTATTATAAAGATAAGAAATTCTTGTGAACAGTGTACACAACCAAACCACCAATATTAAAGAACAACGTTTTGAGTTCATGTCATTTGGGATCTCAGAAATAATATTTGTCTGAGTACAAAAAAAAATACTCATTGGCCTGGGTACTAAGACAGTATAATATAAAATAAATTCACAAAATCGCAAAACCATCAACAGTTTAATTTTTACTTCGCGTTGGACCTGTTTTTATAAATTAAAGAAAAGAATGAAAAACTTACAAAAATTAAAACTTGAATTGAAATGATCAATTTTCTTTTTATTCTCTTTTCTCTTGTGTTAGTTTTGTCTGATATTTTTTGTGTAACAAATGCAGAAAACATGATATCTTTGTTAAAAAATGTGTTTGAAAGGAAGAGTATCAAAAGAATTGTTAACATACCACTAAAATAATACTGCGTATTAGACAATAAATATATCGTTTTGAAACAATTTAGTTAGATAATTACGAATGCTCAAAAAGTAAAATAAATGTGAAATATTTCTAAAAATATCATTATATGATTTAGCCAATGAACAAGAATTGTATGAAATTAAATATACGTAATAAAATATGCTTATTCACAACGTCACACATTTTTAGATTGATCTCCTTCTTCGTTTTATCGTCAATTGGTTCATCGCCTTCATCTTTATGACTCACTTATGTATGAGGGACGACGAAATCGGTATAAGGATAAATACCAAAACGCCAAGGGAACTTCTCTCACCCCTCTTTCACTCTCTCTCTCTCTTTCTCTTTCTCTTTCCCTGTTTCCACAGCAGCCGCAGAAACAAAATTCGGCGCGCGCGTGATGTAAAGAGAAAATAAGTTCATTTTGAAGGCTGTTTATTGCAGAAGCGTCTTCTGCATTACGCTGCGGGACAAAAGAGATCCTTTATTAGCGTTCTTCTGACTGCAAGATAGAAGCACCGCCATCCACTCCGATGGGAGTTTAGCATAGCGAGGGCTCACTGGTTCACACTGATTGCGAGAGCGCCAATGGATGAGGAGGAGAAGATAAACTCTTTGATTCACAGTTGCTGAAGATAAAAGAAAGTTATTTTTCAACTGTATGAAATGAGTTCAGAATAAACGTTTCATCATCATTGCAAGAATTACTGTGATTTCTCGTGTTTCAGCAACTTCTGAAGCATGCTGTATCTCTGTCTTATCAAACTAATTGCTTCCTAAATGAACATAAATGCTCACATTGAATACACTTTTGGCATATAATCTCTCATTTTCATTAAAAATAGCAAATCCAAATGTCATTATAAGAGAAATGTTATTTGATAATAATTAGAGATAAATTCTTGAAGAGAAAAGTCATAATATTACACAATACTTCTTGTCCAAATATTTTTGTTTGGATTGAACGTATTTACTAAATGGTTCCACATGTTTTGTTTTGTGAACTCAGCCGCTATTTTACGTTTTTTTGTTTGTTTGTTGTTGTTTTTTAAATATAACATTACAGAATCACATAATAATGTATCTAATTGTATATTGTAATACGGGATGGTTTGTCGTGAGTTAAAGAAAAATTAATTAATTCTATCGTCTGATAATTAAAGAAATTTTGGTTATTTTATAGTTCCAACGCATTTTATTACTTATCCTAATACATGTGTTAGAAGAGCAATCACTTGCGCTTGTTACACTTAAATACATAAATGAAGCTGCATTAATAATGCAAATCACAAATTTCCCCTACTTCATAAAAATATTTTCTTTTTGAGATAATGAAACCTAAATTATTATAAAAATTACTTTTTTACTATCTTAAAGTTGCTTATGATACTGTGATGCGGTAAAGTATTGAGAGAATAATGGTGTAAAAACAGTGATGAGGAAAGTAAATAGCATCTTAAAAATGGGGGAAACCACTGTACAATAAAAATGCATTTAACTTGATAAATAGAAATGTAGATAAAAATAGAAAATAGTTTCCCAAATCAATTACAGTAATTTTTCTAAATATTTCCTTCTAACAAAAAATACTTGGACTCGAGTCATTGGCAGGACGTGGGAAGGGAAAGGAGGCGACGAACGCGATCACCACAACCGCCCCCACAGTGGACGCAGCCCCTCAACAAAAGGGTGCGGGCGGCGGTGGCGCAAGAGCGACCACGAGCGCTCCATTGGCAATGGAAATGCGCTGAGGGTGGCGGCATGGCGACGCAACACCACGGAATGCGACGGGTAACGAAGCGGCAGCAGACACAGCTGCAATCCATCCTCCTTGACACCAAGGTATCGAGAGATCCTTTGCTACGGCTTATATGTTTTGTATAGCTCTAAATCTCATTTAGAAGACAATTGTATTGAATTAATTTCTGTACTCACAAACACCAAGCATAATATTTTCTTATAATGTGTATAAAAGAGCTTCATTTTGTTCTTTCACAACAGTTATAGTTAAAGTGTAATGCCGTAGTTCTTGAATTAGGAGAGAAATTCGCTGTATTATATTGATCAACAAACTTCCCTCTCATCCATTTCGATAAAACTGACATCTCGGCAATTTCGCGTAAATGGATAGAATGTCTGTATCTAGAAGATATTGCTTCTCAGCTGCATAGACTAACCCTCATCGATGATGCTTTCTTGTTCGTACGAATCGTCTGTAGCATTTCTCATTCGAAACATTACAACTCTGCCTCCCTCTTTTTTGACTCAATCCAATTGTTCTCTTCATCGATTGTACTAAAGCCATAACTTTCTCGTAATTTCGTTAGGCGTATTCGTGAATGAAAATTAATTAGGTGTTCTTGTCAAGTATCCAAGTACGCCGTACAATTTCACTTGAGAGAAGTTGTTTGTCAGCTACAACCACGTACAGAAAAATTTAATGCCTCGTTTCACGACTAATTTGCTTGCTTACTGTCGTGCATTCCGCTTTGTTTTATATCACTTCATTCTACAAAATCTCTCAGTAAGTTACACGTCGTATCTGCTAGAAGTGTCTTCCCATCAGACTTTCTAAATACACAATATATTTTCTGCGGTTTTAGTAAGTGAATTCATCGGTAAACATCGATATATGTGACTTCAGTAACTGAATTTCCTCTGAAAATACGTGCTGAAGTTTGTTTGTGTACAACTAGAGCAGAAATAACAGTATTGTAGCTTGTTATTTATACAAAGAGGATGAGTTCGAAGGCAATGGTGATCGTATACTAAGGTGTACAAACGACTAGTCGAGTTCACTGTCCTTGGAATAAAATAGAACATTTGTACGAATGCATAAATTCTTGGTATTTTATCTCGAGTTGGGAATTTTTCGTCGTAATTTCTGACACTATTTCGAATACAAAATGTATAATTTCTAGAAGTACGAAAACAGTAGTACAGCCTGTTTCCCAAGGACATCGTCATTTTGGCTCTTTTATTGAAATGAAATGGTACTACCACACAGGTCCTTAACCTCGGACAGAGTATTATGCGAAAGTGCATTTTTAACATCTTATCCGTGAAGAGAACAGCGTGATGGAGTATTAACAACACTCACTTCTCTCTCTCTTTCTCTCTGCTGCTGCAGCGATCCCAAAGTCACGCGTTAGTTGAGCTTTGTTTTGGATCGCGCCCAAATTAATTCTTCCAAAGAGAAAAGTGGCTTCTCTTCAAACAGTGGCAGACCGACCACGTGACTGGGCGTCGTCGTCGTAGAATGGCAGCAGCAAGTGAGACGTGTCGAGGGGAGCATGGCCACCATTCCACGCACGTTCTTAGAACTTCCTTGCAGTAATGAGTCGTAATTTGGCTAACTTTCCCAACGAGTAGTCAAGATCTAATTCTTCCTGGCACAAACCGCACAACTGGGATGCAGCAGCAGCAGCAGCAGTAGAAGGAAATGTGAGGAAGGAGGAGAGCAAGTTGCTGCTGTTACGTAGTACATCATGATCCAATTCATTTGCTCAATACTGTAGCAGTTGGAATGCAGATCACATTGGGCCTAAGATACATGGAGCAGTACACTAGCTGTGATCCTTTCCTTTAAACAATGTATCACGGAAACGATTTTGCAGATGTGTAAATTCCGCCAAAAAATGTGACAATCGTGATATTTTATTGATTATATTATAGGTAATTGATAAAGAAGTAATTTATACTATATTTCGGCCAGTTAGCATATTCTTCAGGAATTATTACATGGTCAATTATTGAAACCTTCACTACGTCCTCACGCCGACAACTATCAGGAATAGGTATTGTCGGTTTGTTGTAAATATTGAAGTTAGTTATATGCGTTAGTAAATTATTCCCATTAGTATTCACAATAATTAATAGTAACAAACAAAGTAATTCCTCTTGTGTTATTTCTTAATATGTGATATCATTCGTCTCCTTGAGATCAGCACAATGCGCTCATTGTGAATACTAATGAAATTAATTACCTGAAATGAGCACAATTAGAGTAATTCGTTCCTTAGAAAGCATCGGAGTATTTCGTTATAACTTTTTAGCTTCGTGAATGAACGAGTTTTAAGAGTCCAATCGATTTGAATCTCTATAATCTATGAGTGTCTTCTCTCAGAAATCGAAATTGAATGTTGAAGATCATTTAAGCTAATGTGCTTTGATACTGAAATACCGGTAATTATTTTATTGTTAATCATTCAAATAGGATGAAATAATTTCGCAAATCTTTAATGATGACAGTTTTATAGTAATGAACTAAAACTAATTTTAGATATACGCCCCTTTAAATTCATACCATAGGATTGTTTCTTTATTTGTTATATATTCATCCTAAAATTATTTATTTGATCTACAAATTTAGACATATTTAGTTAGACGTATTTTGTAAATCATTTTCAAAGGTGTCACATTAGTACATGTTTCAGTGCTGTTAGACGATTTTCCATGAAATGTTCAGATATATTTCATAAAAATCCATGAAATTAAGGACGTAATTAATAATAGCTAAGATCATTTTCCTGTAGAAAAACTGAACCGCACCGAAATAAACTCTAACATAGATGTTATATCAGCAAAATCTAATTGCCCGTGACACTGCCGCAATCGCTCGCTGCCAAGTCGAGTGTCGCAGCATGGAGACGGTCTACATCCTGTAGTATTAAAATTCGTCCGCAAAGACTAATGCACCAACTGGCAAACTGCCAGATGGGGTTTGCGTTGATCTCTCACGACAAAATTGGCTTGTTAGTTATGCAAACACTAAATTTACCAATGTTTCGAGCACCGCAGTTGAAAACAGAGGAAGTCTGTTTCCAAAAACTTTTTAGGAATTAAATGTGTATGAGGTTTAATATTTGGTAAACTCATCGTGTGTTTCACATATTTCAAATAATTTATAGATATTCTGCACTATTGTATGATTCCTTACTATTATTATACGTGAAATTAGGTTCCATCCTCACAGTTTTTGAGATTGCTTCATCCCTCTCTCTGTATAAGTCACAGTTTCCTGCATATTTTGGTGTACTTGTCTTTATATATTCAACTACCGCGGAACAGATTAAGTGACTTAGATCACGCTTTGTGACATGTTTCAAATTGGATCACAGTGATCCAAAGTATAAGGTGAGTCGTTAAGTTGTTGAAATGAGACAATATATTTTATTCTACACATACCTCTTTATGAAATACTATAACGATCAATGATACTTGCGTTTTCCATCACGATCGACGGGTGATCAGTGAGTTCCAGGAGGAAACTATTTGTTTCTGCGTCCCCTTTTCGACTTTTTTTTTTAAAGCCATTTAATGTGTTAGCATTTTCTGTCACCATTTTGTCGCAAGAAATGCTAAGAACGATCGGACAATACACGGAACTCGAGTTGTTTCTTCTAAAATATCACATGTACACTGTCTTTAATAGAATAGATTCAAGATATGGAAATCCATTGAAGATTCACATTTTTTTTATTCTGTATGGAAACTAATTTTACTGAAATGGTTTTCCAGAAGTTACTCGTATCCTTTAATGTGATCAATATTTGCATCATATAGTGAGTACGAAATTGGCGACCTGTAAATATTACGTAGATGTGTAAAAACGGAAGGTAATATAACGTATTGTATGAAATGAAATACTTATATTTTTTATGTAATCAACTATGACTTAAAAATATTTTCTATAATAATCAGATTTATATAGGGTAATTTAATAAGAACATTACTTCAAATATCTCCTCAAGGGGTAAAAGTACCACAGTGTGGCTTTCAGTGAGTTATGACATGGACAAATAGATTGACGTATTCAAATATTTTTTGCTGTATTGATAATTTTATTGATTGTTTAAAAGGATCTTCAATTTTTCAGCTCTACTTTTAAGCCCAAGGAAAGATAAAAAGTAACATGTAGTGAAACTGAACGAATAGAAACGACGTTAAAGTATCGCGTTGCAAGGTCATCCGGAACTTTGAGTGAAAAATCCTTACCCTTGGTCAGTATACCCGAATTTTTTTTTTCATTTTATTATTTAATAATACGATTACATCGAATAACATTACACGACATTAATCTCTTTCTGACATAAATCTTTGTCTTTATTTTCCTTGTTGTTTACTTTGTTCTCGTGTCTCTTTGTTTTCTTTTTGATTTCCATTTTCTTCGTTCCATTCTCGAGTTTGCGTCCCTGTGCTTCCGTGGAGGTGTAGTTCATCCCTAACCCCGTCTCTCTTCGCCTCAATTTTTTACCATATTCAACATTTCTTTAATTTCCCATATCCTTTCAACGTTATCTGCAAATATTTCATAATTTTTCTTTTGTCCATTAATTTGTTTGGTTTCGGTGTGTATCATGTCCTGTGTTTTCATTCCACATTACGTGCACTCTCCACCCTTTAGAATTTTCACTCTCATAGTTTGTTGTCCATTGTCTCCTCACTTTTATCACTTCAACGTATTCCATCCTCAATAATTCTGAACCTCTTCAAGTAACTATTCACATCCGCATGCTCTGTGATGACCTCTGTCATACGTGTTGTAGCAAAATATTTACATATAAGCGGTCTTGTTATGCTACTGTTTTTGTTGAGTAGAAATGAGTAAAAATTCCACATCACCAGAATTTCAACCCCATTCGACCATCCTACAGCTCAGCACCCTATTCAATGAGCCATACTTTGCATCCATTTTATTAAAGTATAATTCGTAAATGTTTAACATTCGTAAATGTATTTTAATACTTTGATAATAACAGTGGCATAGCTATTCTTGGGGAGGTGTTAAAAAACAAGTTCAGCGCCCAGATAAAGCGAGAGAAAATGTAGTTAAAGAGATTAAACGTATTTCAATACAAAATCGTGAACCAAAGTATATCGTTATAAATCATTCGTAAGTTAATACTTATGATCGTAAGTTAATACTTATGATCGTAAGTTAATACTTATGGTCGTAAGTTAATACTTATGATCAAATGTAGAAATCGACCTTCATTAAAAATGTACCATGTGGTCCAAATGCAGCATTTTCCATTCCCTGGAAAAGCCCCATCCCATGAAAGAATAAACTCTAAGGGTTCCAAAATAATGGTGTTGCTTGGGTCGCATTTTTGCTTTCTTTATTGCCCCAAAGGAACCTTCTTGGCAGATTCGGTGGCGCTTTCCCGAACACCGCGTGTTATCCTATCATGCTCTCCGCCTGCCTGCCTCCCTCCTTCCACTCGCGACTTCCAGTGCAGCACACAGCGGCGCCTAATAATTTATTCAAAAAATAAGGAAAGTCTGTCCGGACGCAACGACTGCCCCTGTGGGAAATCTCCCCCGAAGACCTGGGGAGGTCCAGTTGCGCATGTCTTGATGAAACGGGCTGTGGGGAAGAGGAAACCACTTGCGCCGCTGCATCACACGAAGGGATGAAATGAGGAGTTAGGGATATAGGGACGAGGCTTCGCACGAATGCAAGGGAGAGGAGACGGTGTTCCAGGGAATGCAAGATGTTAGGTAATATTTAGGACAATTGAATGAGATTCTTGGAGGCTTGTTGAATTTTAGAGTAAAGAATTTTCATCCTTAAACATATGGAGTTGGTTTTACACTTTCAAAAAATTAGGAACCAATGTACATAATAGTGTATTTGTATAAATTATTAGCTTAAAATAAATTACAATATTTTTTCTTATTGAAGTCAAGAAGTATCATATGTAAACGACCTTGTGAGGGACGCAATCATTGGCCAAAACGTTGTGAAATGTTAAAATAAAAAGATTTTTCTACTCTGAAAGGTCATTAATTATATAATTCTAAAATAATAGTAGACCAAAAGGAAATTAATAATATAATATTGGAAGTTGTAATTAATATAATTAAAATGAGCCTATACAGTGTTGATTTCCGGTATTAGTAACTCATTGCGAATCTTCAGTTAGCGAATACAATATTACAAAATTTTCTGAAATAACTAATTTCATGATCAACATCGTATAAACTGATAAACATAATTATCACTATAGGTGATATTCTACATTCTTTTCCGTATTATTACATTCTTTTCCGTATTTGCCCTTCGAAACTTTTGGTGAAGAGTCCCATAATTCAGATATTCAATACAACTATTTGTTACGCGTCAGCAATTCGTTGATTCCTTTTTACCTAGTGTATCAACCCATTATTTAAAAAAATCCGTTGTAGAGAAGTAAAATAGTAAAGTTTTCTTTCTTCATGCGTCATTGAATAATGTTAACGTGTTCTCTTTATCCTGATCTCGCACCACATACTTCTTTTCATTCCCACTAAAATACTCTTTCTCGTGCATAAAAAAGAGACAAAGAGCAGCATTGCACCGGTTCAAGATAGCTCGCTTGGACATTTTTAATAGGCTGGTTTGAAATACGGCTGCGAAACCCGAATCCTCTTGGGTCTCTCCCTCTCGTACATACACACTAATACGCGCGTGCAAAAAGCGCAAAAAAGGACGAAGTGTCTTCTGTCTTTGTGAGGAGGGATATGTGACCTACGTCTTCTGTTTTCCTCACTCTTTCCATTGTCTTTTCTCTGCCATTGTTTTTGTGTATCTAGATAGAAATAACCTCGAAAGTATTTCATTTTAAACAACTTCGTGTCGTCAATATATCAATAACGTGACGGTCCTCCCAAACATGAACTGAAATACCACTACTTTACATCTCAGTCATACCAACTGCTCATTTACTCTAGTTGGAGTTCCTTCACATTTGGTGCCTTTCCTTGGGCTGCTCGTGTGACACGATGCAAGAACGAGTACGCAAGTCTCATGCTCCCTAGGGCTGCGTACCTTGTCCCCTCCTCTGCTCTCTTTGTCCCCTCTTCCTCTCCCACCAACAGCAGCGGATGGTTCGGCGTCCGATGTCCGGCACCAGGTGCAGCTGGACCGCATCCAAGCCGTCGCCGGTCGTAAAAGGGACGGGTGACCGGTGTGACTGTGGTGTGGTTGTGAGCGGAGAGAGGGCCATATGCAATGCAATGCCCAACGCCAGGTAGACTATCTGTAGTTCCGAGGCAAACTGGCTCTCGCAGCGTTAACATGGCCGCCATTCTTATTAATGTCACATTCAATGCGAGCACATGCACGGATAAATTGAGCCAATTGACTTGAAGAATACAAACATTTTCTCTAAAAGAATTAGAACTAAAATTTGTTAACACTGAATCCATTTCTTATTTATCCATTAATTATGCGTTGGTGAATAAATAGTTGTTTTAGTGCTACTTTGTAAGAAAGGTGATTTAGGTGTCTGAGACAGTTTCCACTAAACTGAAAGAAATCAACGTAATTCACATTATTCCCTCAGAAAATCCACTGAATAGTAGAATAATAGAGGGACGGATTCTACTAATATTCTTATTTGAAGCGCGTATTTTATTATTATAAATGACATTTTGGCTATGCTTACAAAATGGGTTATATTCAACAACTTTGTCATTTCAATTTAGAAGAACAGTTCGTTTATCAAAATAAAGAATTGCATTCTTCAAGATTGGTTAAATATATAAATGCAAATATTTATCCCCATTTACGATACGGGATATCTTTTTGGGTCAATCCAAACCTTTAGAATATAAAAGAGAATAATTTGGATAATATAAAAATCTCAACCCCGAAATTCATGTAAACCTTTATTTTGTGAATTAAATATTCTTCCTCTCCCTAAGCATTTACATTTATAAAGCGGTCGTGTTTATTAAGATGGAATTATTAATATTTAATTCTTACTTAAGAAGAAAGTTTGGTTCTCGAGCACAATTTTCCTAATAAGGCTAATACTCATTGTCACAGCGTGTCAACCACTCTTAGCCAAAGAACGTGTATCATTCAGGAATTTTTTTATGTAATTCACTTCCTCAAAAATTAAAAGATATGATTAAATCCGAACTCTTCAAATGCGCGATTACAAAATTTAATACGCTATTGCATTTATGAGGTTAAAGAATTTATTGATCATAATATGAGTTTCAATAATCCAATAAATATTTTCTTATGATTCTAGTTATTGTGTGGTGATATTAATTCCTCGTCCATTTTATCACACCATTGATACAGTACTCTTGTTAATGAATAAATAACACTATACTTATGCATGCTGTTTTGTTCATTATTATTCACTATATTTTATTTCAATCTCACAATCTTGGCACGTTTGTGTACTTATCTCCGTAGCCCTAACATGACCTGAGATTTTCTCTGGTTTTCCTTCAGATACAGGCAGATTTATGAAGTGGTGGGAATGCAATCAATGTTTTTGTTATTATTTATCTGAAATTTTTACTGATTTTAATTGCTGCTATTTAATTTGGAATATCAAATGCGAATGTTAAATAACTTCTTTTAAAAATATTAAAACCAACACTGTTTCGGGCCTTGGATCGGAATTGATTGGGTGGTCCCTTGCTTGTTTCTGAAGATAAAATTAATTACTGCCCCTCTTGTGTTCGTATGCAATTTGTAACTGTTTTTTTCGCAACAAAATTAATTATACAACTTAAGAACTTAACTGAAGATTTGTCACGGGACTGACATTACGCAAAGGTTTATAATATTATTCAAAGCTGACATTACGCAAGAATTTTATAATATATTTCCAGGGCGGATCTTTAAATCGATAGTTTAAATAGTTAGTGTCATTTTAATCGTGACTCGCCAGCCGGATCTCCATGGCGTCAGCCGCGAGAGATAAGAACTTTTCCTGTTTGTCCCGTCTCTGTGGTGGGGTTTCCAGAGAACCTATTTTTCTCTGTGGTCAAGTCCGAAATGACACACGATCGTATGACTCGCCACGCCACTGCACTCTGTCACCCCCCTCCATGTGACATTCCTCCCTCTTTCTTCCTAATTGCATTTAAATGCATAAGACAACGCCTTACCATCTCCACAAATTATCGTAGAGCCGTGTGCAACGACTCCCTTCCCAATGACTTCTCCTACCATGAAGAGCTCCTCAATACATTCAAATATCCACATGGAACCCCCCACCCCTACCAGGGCGCTTTCGGGAAGTTACAAACCAATTTCCCCGCACACCCCTCACGGTTACTTAAACTGGTGACCGCCCATCCGAGGACCTTGCCTTCTTGCCTTCTTCTGCTATGGGGGACTCGCTGGAGACGATGTGATGTGCCCGAGACTGGGTGCGTCGGCGACGGGACGCAAGAGCGCGGCTTCACGGGGTGCAGCAGACAACAGTTTAGATGATGGTCTGTATTGACGATAATGGGAAGCATATGGAACATTCTAAATGGACCTTGACGTCCTTACGAGTCTTTAGAACATGTTAATGCAATATATTGATCTCTCGCTCCGATAAGGGCATTTAACATAACTATGTAATCACTTGTTTATGGGAGCATCATTATAACTTTTTAATTATAAGCTCTCTTCGAGCTTATGTGCAAATTCAATTATTAAACCTTTGTTATAGTTTATATGTGTCAATGTTTATTTAACCAAACGCCAAAAAACCTGAATAGAGAATTACTCTAACTATTGCCAAGCGAGTATTCTAATTATTTCCTCTGGGGCCTATCCTCTCCCGACGTTGGGACAAAGACAACGCTAAATATATACATAGCAACGACCAACGTAACATTGTATGTTATTGTTGTATCGCTATGGACCAACGCGACAGATTTTAACTTAAGAACAATAGCACACTTTTTTTCATTTTTTTCATTTATTCTCTTTAAGCCTCCTTGTCTGTGTTGCAGAGCAATACAAGGATCTAAGATCTATATTCTATCTCTTTGCGCTTCAGTTGTTGGCGCTGTACATCTTGGCCGCATAAGCGTTGCCCGTTTCCGCCAACTTGGAGGTGTTTGCATATCTACTTCCTCTTTTGTCCGTATCCTTTAAACTTCTTATTTTATTAACGAATATCATTATTTTTTAAATTTTTTCTTTTGTGTCTATTAGGTGGTTGCCTATTCTTCTTGTCAAAATGTCTTGTCTTCCATATTCTCGAAAATATTCCGCACGTTCTGGCGCATATAAGGGGCAGTCCCATAGCACATGTTCTAAAGTTTGTATTTCGTCTCCGCATACACATGCTGCATCATCTGTTAGTCTAAATCTCTTTCTATATTGCCCAAAATCACCATGACCGGTCAAGAATTTATCATTGGTTTAGATGGTTCAAACTATTTTTTATTGTTTGTTGCAAAGCAAACACCAGGAATAAAACTGTAAGTTACTCTTCCTTTTAAACTCATCTCCCATCTTTTCGCACATTAATTTAATAAAAACCGTGTTAATTTGCTTTTCGCTTTTTTATCCTCCCTCTCTCTAGCTTTTCTTCATTTATTGTTATATCCCCGTCTATACTTCATTCAACAAATATCTATACTTCATTTTTAGTACATGTAGGTCAATTAGTATTATCCCTGCAAGTACATTAAGGACCATAGTCGACAGTTCTATAACTCCTTACTATTGGTAATAAGCATTGTCGCTTTGTTTGTAAACTGTTGAAATTTAACTTTTAATATTCATTCTCCCCACATGATATTACCATGAGCTATTGCTGCCGTAATGCTCCTGTGTATAACAATCTCAGATCTTTAGTTTGTATGTCATATCGATGTATTCCTATGCGAAGCATACTGTATAATGTTTCTTGAACCTTCCTTCTGATATATCCTAGTTGTTTTTCATAGTTTAATCGCTCATCAATGATCACCCCTAAATATTTGTATCTGCGCACTATCTATTTTCACATTGTTCAATATAAGTTTCAAGTCTCTTCTATGTTGTACAGGATGTCCAAAACACACGCAATGTGTTTTCTGTTCCAGAAATTGTTAATCCATACTTCTTACATATTAGTTGGCATTTATGCAGATCTTCGCTTGCTTGTGTCTCTAATTTTGCGCGCGAATTTCCATATTATAATAAAGCCATGTCATCTGCATGTGCTATGATATCAATATTTTGTCTTTCTAAATCTCTCAAAACTATATTCCAAAATATAGGGCCGTTAGCTGATCCTTGAAGGCAGCGGATTGATGCTTGGTGGTAAATTTATTTCCTCCCATTTCCCAAACCATGATTCTATTTTCAAAATATTATTTAACTATGTTGAGAAGATATTTTGGCAATTTCTTTTCTTGTTAATGTTTCGACTATTATTCACCGTGCATTACCGAAAGCAATATTTTGTAGTTCTCATTGATATTTGCTTTACTAACATATCCAAAGCTGAGCTAATTGACTTTCCTGGTAAGAAACCATACTGTCGGGTGTTCATATCTCCATCCTTTTCCAGATATTGTTATATCCTTATTGTTATAAGTTTATCGAACAATTTTCTTAATGTTGGGATTAAAGTTTGGGCGATATGAGGTAGGTTGTGTTGGGTCTCGTTCCTTTCTTTTCAGGAATAGCCTTATGATTCCTAACTTCCAACACCGTGGGAAGATAGATTGTTTGAGACACTCATTGCATATTCTCACTAAATGTTCTCCTATATAATGTATCATTTGATGCAGCATTTCATGCGTGAGTTTATCATAACCCGGTGCCTGCCTTGTTTTTACACATTTGTTTTACTGACATCCGTATACCTGGGATGTCTATTTTCGGTATTTCTTCAGTTAAATTGGCATATCGCCAAGTTTCTAAATTATCTTCCGGGAATAACCCTTTTAGAAACTCCTGTCCAGTTGTTAACCAATCTTCTGCATTAGTCTGATCCATAGTTAAGGTTGTTCAAATTTCTTTACCTCTTATCTTATTTACACTTAATAGGTAAGGTATACCCCATGTTGACTTTCGAAAAAACCCTTCGACAAACTCTCTCCAACTTACCCTCATAGCATGTATCACCTTTTGTCTAAAAGTTATTTTATTTGTCTTATATTCCTGCAGTAATTCTGCTGTATTTCCTACTATTCTTTTCGTTCGCTGTAATATACGCCTGATATTATTTACTTTTTTCTTCACCTTACTTAAATTCTGCGTCCACCAGAGTCTTTGGTCCTGTTCGACATGGTTTTATGTATTTAGCACAGATTTGTGATAATGTTAAGTGTAAATCATCTATTGTTGCGTTTATTTCTTGAGGGGGGGGGTTTCCATCAGCTGTCGGAGTTTTCCTTGTATATATTCTTTGTTTCTGTGCAATTTTACCCTGTCTATACGCCGAAAATCTATGGTATCCTTGTGTTCATGTTAGTTTACCACTTTTCCTGTCACACGTATTTCTATTTCTTTGTGGTCGCAATGTAAACCATCCGAGATCTTCCATTTGTGTACTCCTAAGTCATGCCATTTATTTATTATTGTTAGTCAATGTTAGTCTTCTTCGCCCCCCATGAAATTTGTTTTCACCATATTCATTTAATACCAGTAATTTTGTGTCTATGAGAAATTTATACCGTTCTTTTCCTCGTGTATTTGTCGTCTGATCTCCTAATAGTCGCGTCCGAGCATTGTGTCAAAGCAAATGATCAGATGTGTTCCTTTTAAACCATTTATGTAACTTAGGTCCTTTTTTATATCTTTGACGTATTGACAATAATAATTGATTACTGTAATCTCATTTCTATGCCACATATACTTTATCACTTGACAATGTGTTGTTAAACATTTGTGCGATATAAGTACTTATCCTGCCCCACGTACAAGTATTGCACTCCACGGTTGCGTTGTTGCTATCACCCTAAGTGCTGAATTTTCCCATGAATGTGGTATGTCTCCTGATAGCAACCAACATGTATGTCAAGTATACGCATGGATTCTTCTAGTTCTAATGATGTTAATTTTGAGCGCTGTAAATTTCTGTTGTACGATTCTATGCATAAAGTATGTTTGTTGCTAGGACTCGTTGCGCTGCTATGTACTCTGGACATTTTCGAATTATCATACTGTGATATGTAGCTAATCCTTTTTTCGTACAATTTGTACAACATGGCTTCTCGGTTTTACTGGTACATTCTTGGTAACGATGTCCATGCTCACCGCTGGGCCACATGTGTCCTGGTCACGACAAACTGCGTGTCCAAACTTATGGCACCGGTAACGTCGTATGGGATTCAAATCCTCTTCCATCCTGTTGATCTGTAATCCAATATATACGCGAACCTTTTGTAATAAATGAACAAATATTGCTCCATCCATTTCTAAAATCCAGTTGTCTTGTTCTCGGAATCTTCGTTTTTCTTTATACAAAATACGTAATGTCCGTTTTTCCTGTTTGTTCTTCACCCACATTTTTCTGTAGTAATTCTTCTATAAACTCTGTTTATGTTAAGATAAGCGCTTCTCCAAAAATACGCAAAAGTAGACGACTTTTCCCAATTTCTCTATACTCTATTCCCACTCTCTTATTTACTGATGTCTGTAGTTTTTTTCTTTTTCTATTTATTTGGTAAAACCACTACTAAATTTCCCCCTACCGTCTCTCGTGATGAGTCTATGCAAAATGTTTGACCAATCTCTTTAATCATTGTAGTTAAACATTCTTTAAGCTTGTCACATTTCCCATCAATTTTGTTTATTATCATTATTTCGTTATTTCTCCTAATCCTTTTTCCTTTCTGTAATACTGATGCATAAGTTCTCTTTGTTTTTTGTTGATTTTGACATGTGTATGATGTATCTATCTTTTCCTCTTCGAGGCCCTCTAGGCTTGTCTTCACCTGCGACAAGTGCGTTTTCGTTTTCCATCTGCTTGTTTTCTATCTCTTTTATTAACATGTGTAGTGTGTTTATTCATCTGCCACCCTTATTACTGTGTCACTCCATTCATCCCTGTTTGCTGAATATTCTCTTTGATTCGACTTTCTGCCTCATTGATCTCCGTTAGTACCTCAAGATGTATTGCAGGTGTTTTTCTCACATCTCCTCCTTTCTCCCTCTCTTCCAAAGCCGTCGTTATTTTCTTTAATCTGTCAGTTAACGTTTCTAATCGCGCTGCATCTCGCAAATCCTCATTTTTAACATGCAAATATATTACCGTTTGCCATAGTTCTCTTATCCCATCCATAATTATTGTCTGGATACTTGCGTTCATACGTCTAAACTTCTCTCCCTTAAATATTTTTGCCATCTTAGCTACTTTTTCCCCTGATTTTACTATGTCGAGGTCTTTTTTCTCACAATCCACCATTTGGTCGACATAGACGTTCTTTCTATTTGTTCTCCCACATGTTCGTACATTTGTCACACTACCTGTTGGGGATATTCCCTCACCTGAACTCGCATTTTCCGGCGATCCTACGAAACTTGTTTTCTCTTCCTGTTCCCCCGTAGCTTCTTCCAAGTCCACCACCAATTTACTTTTCCCTGCCATTACCAACTACGTTTTTGGTAAAATTATATTTATTTGTATACTCAAATTTTGAATGTCTTAATCGTACTCCTTAGGGCCCTTGATCGGAATTGATGGGATGGTCCCTTGCTTGCTTCCGGAGAGTAAATTAGTTTTTTTCCTCCACGTGGTCATACGCAGTTTGTACTGTTTTTTGACAATAAATTTATTTATTTACTCTATTTAACGTTTAATTCACCGTTTACCCCATTAAAAAATTCCTATTTGCTCCAGAGATATAGTGTTCTTTTCTAGTTCTAACACGTTCGCCTTACACGTGTTCTTTTTCAATAACTTAGGCCTTCAGTTTCTGTTGTGCATAGAAATTGGAACACGGCCCTTGGGGTACCTTCTGAATTTCTGCCCGAATTTTGGGACCCCTACTCTCCTCCAAACTGGTGATTTCACAACTCTTCCTTCTCTTCTCGTATATAATTTCAGTGTTTCTCGAGAGTAGCACTAGAAGCTTCCCTGCGTGGTTGGTCACCTGTGCTAGAGACGTTAGTGATTCTTTCTTACGTTATATTATATTTGCTTTACAAGTATTCCCAGTTACTCCACGTTCTAGTGATAACAACATTGTGGGCTATGTTGTTTTATTTGCATTAGCAAACTATTGCGTTAATTTCTGTACTTTTTTCTGTAAGCAGCACGTTAAGCACATTTCTACTATCATGCTCTCTAAATTTTAGCGCATTCCGCTGATTCATTACATTAGTACGTCTATTTAAAGTTGTTCAAATTCTCAAATACATGTTTACGTAAATTTGTGAGATAAATTTTATCGAAACCAGTCAGTAGAATGTCTGCAAATTTTACTCATATTGTTACTAGTATTTACTCTTGCTATTGCACTTCCAATATTATCACTGACACAATGTCTTCATGCCGTTTCCATGTATATACGTTCTCGTAACTACCATCGCCATTTTTAATAAGAACTGTTTTTACTCATTATGCGGGGTCTGTTGGTCGAATTTAGCCAAATTTTCGCCCACTTTCTCTGTTCAATGTCATCTTTCCGAAGGTGTATCACACATTCATTGTAATTACAATTTTCACACTTTTTGTTAACTTTAATACGGAACGAACACGTCTAGCCACCATCATAGCAATGTAAACTCATAATAGCACACTATTAGTTATCTTGAATCCATCAGTCTGCTTCTTCCATACTTACTCCATACTTATTAATATATACATGCGTAACTTGAAAGTGTGTCTGTCTGTTTGTTACTTAATCACGACTAAACCACTGAACCAATCGTGATGAAATTTGGCGAGGATATAGTTAAAATATTCAGGATGAACATTGGCTAACTTTTAATTTTTTAATGCGTGAAAATAAAGATAGAAATGATTTTGACCATAAAATGAAATCGGAATAAAAGAGAGAGATATTTGCTTACGCCGTCTAAACGGTTAGAGATAAGTGACAACTATGAAAGGCAATATTGTTCGCCTCAAAGAGTTCTACAAAAAGGTCCAGGAAGCATGTCTATCTAAAAAGGTTTATTTACATTATCATAAAAAAGTTATTTAAAAAAGGAGTATTAAAATACTTCAATTTAAGAGAATACTTCAAGAAAGAAAAAGTCAAGCATCTTCAAATTTAGTAGGTTTTGTTTTGTGCGTTTAACATCTTAAAATTGTACAATTTGGACGAATGGTTTAGGTCTTAAAAGTGTTGTAATGAAATGGTGAAGCCGCGCTACTGACATCGTGTATTGCCTGGGAAGTGAAAATTCGATCTGCACGGCTCCTGGTGAGTGGGTTCGTTGGACTGACGAGTAAAAAAGATCCGGGAAATCACCTAGTTGAATTTATAAAACGATGTACGTTGTTATAAAATTGGTATATTTTAATAGAAGCAATGTTACATTATTCATTTGTTTATGATGAAGAAGCCATATGGAAGTAATAGTTCAGTTCTTTCGAGGCGTATGGTGGACTCACGTGGCAGTGAGCTGGTGATGTATTTTGTCTCTGGCCATTTAATGAAGAGTGATACCGTCGATAAAGTGTGTTTCATTATATTCCTCGGCACAATAACATACTTTTCGTTTCATCTAAATATGGCCTAAAAGAGTTTTGCAACTATGGTGAGCAGTGTTTTGACAAGAACTGTAGCAGGTGAAATGTGATGTGAACCTGGAAAGCAATCTGAGTCGTCCTAGCACTTTAATCCCCGCGGCACGAAGACTATTCTCACGTCTCGAGACTGCTCGACAGCACGACGCGGAAAATTGTCTTGTTGCGTTCTATCACTCTGCTTACAGATAGACGTTTACGAATGCAAATGCTCTGCAGGCGCTCCCTTCATGTAGACAAGCAGGACTTCACCCTCTGCCTTCGTTTACTCATGATGGAATCGGTGGCGCGGAACAGTTTCTTTTGGTTGGGTGGAGGACATCTGTTCGATCAGTGATAGAATGATGTTAGGTTTCATTTAATTACATTATATAGTGCTAATTGTACATTTATTTCTAGTTATTATCTCAGTTCTGTTTTGCTCTTTGTGTGTCTTCAAACCTACTCGTTCATTCGTCCAGATCCCACTTATTTAAATCGACTTGATTTAAACAAACCGCATCAAAATTCAGTATAATTTAACATCTATGTCAGAGCCTTTGAATGGCGTGAGTGTAAACTGGAAAGTAGGTACAATAAAAACCTATTTGTTATCTCGAGAAATGCCCAGATTCATTTGTTAGAATGACAATGGGTAAAGCGCCAGTGACGCATCAAAGACAGTTTCGCATGCCTTTTCTGCTCCATCTTGACACTTTTACTTCCTCTTCTGCTTTAGCTAAGATATCTCGGGTAAAACCTCTACATTGGGTGTGATGGCCGCATTCAAGTATTCATATTAGCAGTCCCTTATAAATCTGTATGGCATTACTTCAGTTTTTATTGTGTTCCTTGTCAACGATCTTCTCTTCGTCTTTAGTGCGAACCCTGAACCGGAGAAACCTCCCTTACCTTCATGATTGTCATTTTCGTCTCAAATCCATCATATTTGTAACCGCTCGCCCTGTTGATGAGTCAGTTTCTCCATTACATCTATAAATTGTTACTAAAAAGTACATCGTATGCTTCATTGTCGTATTTTCTCTTTTTACTGATTCGTATAGGAGTATAGTGGAACCCCGCTAATCCAAACTAATTGGGACCACAAACGACCTCTTCGGGCCTACTAAAACTTGTTTTTTTTCTTTCGAAATTCCATTATAAATATAAATGTTGTGGCCAAAGAAAGGTTCTGCTCTGAATACTGTGAGAATATATATGTATTTTTATGTAATTGTTTAATTTTAAAAACTAATTTTATGAGATCAATTTATCAGTAGCAATAAAAAGAGGAATAACCCCTATTCGATCGCGATATTTTGTAGAATCGGTTCGGTTTATCCGGGTTTTCGATCTGATGGTGTTCGGACCAACGTAGTTTTACTGTATTTTGCAATTTCTCTCTTTCTCCTTTTTTGTTACTCCGATTCATTATTTGCTCCTATAATACAAATCGGACTGATTTTTCATCTAATCATATTTTAGTTATGTTCTATCTAAGCTACCTTTTCCAATTCCGATTCTACCTAGTCCTCTTCATTTGAATAGAAATGAAGTGTCTGTTATATTTTCAGAAATTTTACGTATAAAATCTCATAGTGTTCCAAGCAGAGCACCAGATGTACCGTAGGCAAAGCCATAAATATTTGCGAAGAAACCCGACAGTTGCATGTGGATATTATAACTGTTCTAATTTCTCAGAAGAGCATAACGCTTCGTTACATTAACAATAAATATGAATGAGAGTGGTCGTCCTAGGATATCATGTATTTAAGTTAGTTTAGATTTCTCATCATGTGACAATTATTAATTAACGGTAAACAATACCCCCGTAGATTCCAGAATGAATTGATTTGATTTGTAAAACATTGCATAATTTTCAGTTTACCAATGTATGATAAGAAATTAATGTCTACTCTAGTATCTAGTTCTTAAATGCTATACAATAAAACATAATTCTTCATTTTATTTTATGGCACCATAAACAAACGTGTGACAACTTATAGTCGCATTGTAAACATTATTTAATTAACTTTTCATAGTGTTTTCTTCCTTGCTTCATTCATTTCCCCCCTTCCCAACTGAGGCATAGTGTTTCAGAGAAACACCAGCACTGTGGTGGCGTGGACGGCTGTGAGTATTCGCATGTCGGCGCGCGCTGACAAACTGGTTAACTCTTATCTAAATAAATAAACGGCGGTGGAGGCGGCCGTAAAGCGCATGCGCCGGTGCTGCTGCCTTAATTACACGTGCGGGGTGGCATTTGGGAGAGGGAAGGACTTGCGACTTGTGCTTGTTTGTTTTTGCCTGCGCTGGCGGCGGCGGCGGCGCAGAGAGGATTAGCGACAGTCGTGTTTAGGCGGCGCACTGCGGTACTATATCTGCGCCCTTGCGACTTGTTATACATCCTTGAGGCAACGCGATTCTTACTTCTTCCTTCACATTCACATCTCTAGCTTGCCATCTGGGGAATATTATTGTTTGCATTCATTATGTTGTATTGCGTAGTTTTACTCCCAGTAATACAAGAAACACGGCCTCATCTGTGGCGAATTATGATGTTCGTTATGTCGACTTTATTATTCAAAAAGGCCTTCATTCCGAATCGATTCAAAAGAAAGTTCCAGTTGGCCAAGCTGTTTGTATACGCTTACCTTCTTTAGGTTTCTTGATGTAATTCAGTATGCTGAGTTCCTTATCCCTGCATTGCTTTGGTCATGGTTAGCTTTCATTAGCTCTATTGTAAGTTTCATTTTCTTTTCTTATTTTTTTCATCGTGTCTTGTTGATTCATTTGTATTTCCTCGCAGTCTTTCTGCGCATTGAGCATATGATGTGTGCACACTCGTTCTGCCTCTACCCGCCACCTTCTGCTGCCTCTGTTGCTGTGGCCACCTGCCCAGCGACTGTTCTGTGTGCGCTCATAAATTGTTGTAAGGAAGCCTCTGGGACGCCGTGAAAGCGCGCTTCCAACCCTCCCTCTTTCCTCCCTACTGCATCATCCCTCCTCTCGAAACCGACCGGTAGCGCCTTACCACCACCGCTTCCGCTTCACATCGATTTTTCTTTTTCCCCGCATGTTATATCATTCTTAACTATTATATGTGATGCTTAGCCCGGTTAGCAGGATTTATGCCCGGATAATGACGGCACCGGATAGGAATTATGGGAGAGGGGGCTTTTCACTTTTCTCGGAGGGCGTGCTCGCCGCCATCGTCGACGCGCTCTCATATTTCGCTGTTTTCCCGCTGCGGCGCGGTGCAAGCAGCAGGCTGCTGCTGAAGGGGGATGTTCGAAGCTCAGGGCGCCAAATAAAGTGCCTCGGGATTTTTCTTCTTACGCCTTCGTCTTTTCCACTGCTCCATCTCCATTCGTCAGGGTAGAGTATTGGGTGAAAGGGGATGGGAAGAGAAAGCTAAAGGCAGAAGGCTGCCACCGTCGCTTTGGACAAGTCCAGGGCGCTGGCGATAAGCTTAATCATGGGACCCCGACCGCTGCGCCGGCGAGTGGTTAGTCGCTATCGCGGTTCCGGCTCCAGACGAAAGAACCGCACGCTTGGTGACCTGAGAGGACAAGCCACTTGCTCTTTGGGTAAGTGGCTGTTGCAAGGATTTCTTTCTCACTGTTTTCTGTCTTATACTGCGTTAAAAATGGAAAATAACATTCTCACGAACTTGCCACATATCTAAGTTGAGTTGATTTGCATTAATCTGAGTTATTCTTCGTAATCATCAAGTTTTAACCAAAGTCCGAACTGCATCCACTCGGCTGCCCTATTATGTTTGTGATAAGATAAACGTGGTCTACTAATATATGTGTTTTAATTCATAGTACAAATAACAAACCATATCTAACAATTTTAGGAGCGCGTTCAAATAATATTCTAAAAATACGTCCTGTACGTAGAGTTTTCGTATTATGTAACCTTCTGACATTCACACATCTTTTTTATATTAATAATACGCGAATTCCCTTTTAAGTTGACATTAATAAGGCAAAGATACTGGTGAGTTTGACCCCTATATTCAGGAAAGAATATTGCCCTTTAAAAAACTTGCCCCGAAAATCTCAACCTATCTGAAGACCCTTATTAGTGGGTAATAATGAAACTATTCTTTTCTCCCATTGCCATCATTTGTGGTATTTTTCCCTCTGAATTCGTATTTGACTCTCCCGAATGCAGTAGTATACCTACATCTAATGAGGTCTGGGGTGGAAATCTTTTAGAGGGCCTCCATCTTCATGTCACACACAAGCATGTTTGCTTGACAATAAGTGCATATCCATCGCACCAATATACTTTTAAATATTGAAATGGAAATCAGAAATTTATTTTATAATAATCTCAACTATTCTTCATTTTACTGACATGAAAATGTGAGGGCAGAAAACCTTCCCCTATCGCAAATTCTATCTCCATCTATGTCATTACCTTGTTCCTTCAATCTTCACGTTCACTTTTTTCCTCAATTTGTTTGATCCCGCGAAAGCATGCATTAATTCCATGAAATATAATTAACTACGCATTATTTCAATCCAGTATGCTGGATAACAATGTCGTTAATCAGATTTCCTCATTTTTCGTAATTTTGGGGGGCGGAATTCAGGAACAGCGGATTTCCCAAACTCGAAAAGTATAAGTCTGTGATATTGGATTCTTGAGCCTATTAGATGAGCAGCCAAATTTCTTTAATTTTTGAAAATCGCAAAGAGAGTTAGAAAGGAGCATTTTCATTCTCTGTTGAAGAGCATGAAGAAAACAATAAATAACCTTTATTATAGATTTTAAGAATATTACTGCAAATGAATCTAAGTTTATCAGTAATAAATTGGGGAAGAAGAAACAAGTAGGTGTGAAGGGGAAGTGACAGGAAAAGAAGTAGGATGAATGGCAGATTGAAATATCTAAATGAACCTGTTTTCGGAAATATTTCATTAATTCTTCTTGCGTCGTCAAATAAATCGACCTGCTTCTTCTTGTAAATTTGTTTTGTAAAAGTAAATATTTATTTCAGTCTAGAGTTCACGAGTAGGTTGTTAAATCAGTTCCCATGCCTCCAAACATTCCTCTATGACTTTTTTCTCTTAAATGTTAGAAAAATCTATTTCCCTAGAGTTCGTGTTAACGTGATAAAGAAATGTGTTCCATATTTGTGAATCCAATAGTATGGTTTCTTCCTAAATAGAATTGTATTATGATTATGAAAGCAAGCTGTTCTTCCTTTGTATTGGCATGCCACATCTTCCGTTACCATTTACTGTACGCCGCCGCCGCAAATGTAGGTGGCTGCTTAGCTGTTCCACCTCTCGGAAATTAACGACTCAAGGCGCATTACAATGAATTGAGAAACGTTCTCAGAATGACTGTAATTCAAAGCAATTTCCCTTCAACCTCTCGCCCCGAAGCCTCCATGCACGGACCGTGCGCGCACAACCACGGATTGGCATTGAAACGCAGAGGCGGGTTCATGCGACATAGAGAAAAATCGAAGCAATTGATTACAAAGAAATATAAGAATTTCGAGGAGTTACCGTCTGTTTGGAGAAATGTCTACATTACCATAAAATATAACAATATTTCTTAATACTAAATCATGTCGTGACTGCATGAAGACAAGATTAATAGGTCAATACTATCAAACGTGCTGACTGCTCTAACAAAACGCCATCTTGCATGCTTTGACTCAATATTAAATCAATGGCGAGGTCGAAAAGGGAACGAGTTTAGAAGTGCGGAGACTTTTCTCCACTTCCCTTGAAAATAAATGTCAGCACTGAGATATTTTTGTCCGTCAATCATCATGAAATACTTAAAACGTATTTCGTACATAGAAGAACGATTCTTCATGGGAGAAGTTCTTAGTCGTAAAATAACATCTTCCCGTGCATTGCAGTTTCTATTGCAACACATTATATTCGGTCGTTAGCTTTTATTCTAATGCGCGCGTCATGCTCCATAAAGCGATTTTTTAGTTTCCAACACGCTCGTGCAGAGATTTCAGTATCAATAGCAAAGTTCTTCTCAATAGCTGAGGGAATGAGCATCTAAGAAATGTCAGGCGAACATATCATATGCTTATATGGAATAAAACATTTTATTATCTTGTTATCTTTCAATATGATCTTGTCATTTTTTTCATTTTCTCTTTATTATGTATCGAAATAGTGATTCATAGCTCTTAAAATTGTTCGATAATACAAAATAAGATTATATTGTCACATTGACAATCTTAATTCCCAATTAAGCAATTTGTGTTACGCATTCCGAATCTTAGTTAACGCAGTTAGTCCACGTATTTCCCGTTGCGTTTATTTTGCAAACGTTTACTCCCATTTACGTTACGGCATTACCTTCTGGGG
>NNCF01126749.1:384371-528566 GCA_002313205.1 Laupala kohalensis
TTATGAAATTGAATATCTTCAAATCCTCGGTTAAAAACTACCTCCTGCACCAGTGCTTCTACACTGTAAAAAAATTTATTGATTTTAATAAAAGTTAAATTCGTCTTGTACTTTATCANGCAGTAGTACTTTTTAAATAACTTATAACAATTTCAAAAGCTATTTTCTTGCATGATTGTGTTGTGTCTTATGATTCTTATTAATTTAGTTTTATGTGTACTCATCTTTGGCACGGTTGAGTACATTAATTCTGTAGCCCCATCCTGGTCCGGGTTTTTCTCCTTTTTTCCTTCGGGTAGAGGTGGATTTCATATACAGGTTCTCTAGGCTTTGTCTAGGGGCGTGTTTATTGTAACAATAAATCGTGAATTTAGTGTTATTTCTACTCTTATGATTTTTAAACACTATACTCAGAATAATCTATAGTTCGGTAATAACTTGTACATATAATTTTTTGCGTAAATTTACAAACATATTGACATTATATATGTATTATAACTGGCATCTAACTTTTTGTCTTATCTAGGAACTTATGCTAAATTTTTTTGAATCCGCCTCTGCCTTAGGGCCCTTGATCGGAATTGATGGGATGGTCCCTTGCTTGCTTCCGGAGAGTAAATTAGTTTTTTTTCCTCCGCGTGGTCATACGCAGTTTGTACTGTTTTTTGACAATAAATTTATTATTATTAT
Organism: Laupala kohalensis; assembly: GCA_002313205.1. Taxonomy (NCBI): domain Eukaryota; kingdom Metazoa; phylum Arthropoda; class Insecta; order Orthoptera; family Trigonidiidae; genus Laupala; species Laupala kohalensis. The sequence continues at coordinate 385,062 of NNCF01126749.1, forward strand.
TAACACTGTATTTCACACTTGTATTTGGTATTCTCTAGAATATAACTAAATTAATAATTATTCCATTTAAACGATGATGAAATCCCGTTTCAATGTTTTCGCCGGTTTACATTTTACTTGGTTGGTAACTAGCTATAGTACAGACGTTTCTTAGTAAAAGAAAAATTTTGAATGATCCTTGTTTTCTTCTCAATTCAGTCAAAAGGAAAACACGCTGTGAAACAGAGGACCAATTTTTTTTTGATTTGTTGTTTTCCATTTGTTTACCTTCTGCAATTTTTACAATAGTAGACTCGGAAATTGATTCCAAACTTAAAACTAAAAAGTCAATAAACTTCTAATTGTACTCTTAATATTTGGAAACCATTAATACACTCATTAAACCAGAGAGACTATTTTGCATTCTAAAAGGATATTAAGAAGGTCAAAAATTTTATTAGGGTTGTGATCTATCAAATTAACTTTTTGTTGCATTTAACTTTAGCATTCCAGTGCAATGCGTGATGTAAACCTCGATCAAAGATTGATCTTGGGTACTCATGTGCTGTATATAAAGACTACCGCTTCTGTAGAACTGCGAAGGTAAAATTTCACTTGTAATTGCAGTATTTGTTAGGCGGAAGATCAGACCTCGGTCTGAGTCTCGCCATTAATAAAGTCATTTATTTATTTATTTATATTTACAGGAAAGCGCAAAGACTAATTCTCAGTTAAAAATCTTGGGTTAGAACAATTGTTGACTGTGCGCTCTCTTCCAATGCTGTGAGAAGCAGATAAGTAACAATATCCGGGAGTTTGTTCATGGATGTTTTAAAATTAGAATTTAATTTGAATTATAATACAAAATTTAAAATGCAAGACTACGATCCGGTCCTGAACAAGAATATTATCTTTGTAATAATACCTTATTTTCAGTGATTGGTTGCGCATAACGGAACAAAAAGGAATATTTGCAAAACGTTATTTTTTAGAATTCTTGATAGAGATTCCGCTTCAGTCCTATGCTTCAATTGTTTCTTAGCCAGCGCAGTGATCAATGGTGAGATAGGACGGGGGAGCAGCGATCAAAAGTGATATTGGTGGAAGGCCGACTCGAAATCTTTTGTGGCACGTGCCATTCTGGAAGTAGTTTATTACTTCACGGAACTTTCGAGTAAGAAAGGCATGTCCAACAATTTATCCTTTGATGCATACTACGGGTAATTGCTAAGCGCAGAAGGAGGTAGGGAAGAGACTTGAACGTTTTTCTGAAATAAATAAACAATCTACAAGGTTGCTTCTACAACAAGCGCTAGCTGTCCTCCACCACTTCGCTTCCAGTCAACCCCTCCTGTGACTGGCAGAAATTTCCCTTCGGAACTGATACATTTACTTCATGGTGAACAATCTTATTTCCTTTCCATTGAATTTAGCCTTTTATTAAATGGAGAAGTAAAAATTCCGGATATAGAAATGTTTCTCTTCCGTTGTCTCAGAAACAGTATTAGGTATTTTCTTTTACTTCGTTATCAAACCAATATCCTTATTCGTTTCTCGAACTTTGACAGTAAGAAAGGAAGCAACTTAATTTGAATGAGGAAGGAGAGAGAAGAAATCAGAGAGTGTTGCGATAGACACAAGAGCTATTGTTTTCCTGGTGGGAAACGGGAGTTAATTTTATTACGAGTGCGAGTGACGACATGCGCGACAAAAACGGTGATCCATCACTGTCCCCATCGACTCCTGCAGCGTCAAGTCACGCCTCCCTCAAGTCATAGCCCCTACTACAGCAACGCCTTGGAAGGCGACTTGTGTTGCTGGAACTATGCGAATGGAGCATACTAGTCAAAGGTCAGAGACTCAGGCAAAACGAACGAAACTATAATCTACTGACTCAAATTTCTGTTGTACATTCGTATTCTTCAGTATTTGTGAAGATGAAAAACATGTAAATCTCTTATACAGAGAAATAATAAAAATCAAAAATATTTAAAATAACTTACTCGATTTTCACTAAGACTATTTTAAAAATTGGTATTGTGTGGTGTGATGTAGTAAATCGTAAATCGGAGTAGTGAATTTAACTATTGGGATTTCTTTGCTTTTTTATTGTTTTCTCTTGTAAATTTGTATCAAGAGTGTTGAATAACGAATGTAAGGGTCTATAGTATTCATCCTTTGTCGCTGAAATATAACCCTGAGGAAGAAATGAAAATCGCTATGTTGGCTTAGCAGGATTTGGTGTTTCGTTGTTGTTTTTGTATAATGACTTAAACGCAATAAACCTATATCCCCTTGATAATTTGTTAGTTTGTCATTTTTATATTTTTACTATACTATTGTTTTAAAAATTTGTCCAAGAAAATATTTGTAGTGTTATTTTACATGAAGGAACGAAGACTGACTGATCTGACATATAGGAACGGTGTACGGTATGTCGTTTTGATAAAACGTAATGATTCATTACGGATATATCCCAGCAAATACTAAGCGCATAAAAACTTCTCACCCTCCAAATTACCATAGATTGATAATGAACTTATAAGCATCAAGTAATCCTTTTTTTATATAGCGAAAAGATACATGAAGTCCTCATGGAAACAAAAGTCGGACCGGAATACAGTTGTTGCGTAACCCATAAGCCAATAAGCCAAAGACAGGGGTAAGTTATCAGACGGTCCGTGTTTTTCTATTTATGGCTTTACTTATCGATGAAACATTGCATGAATGACAATAGATATATTGATGCCAATAGAGGTGTGTAATGATACTGTTGAAGACACGGCAGTCAAATGTCTTTGGCTAAAATAAAGGGGAAAGAATAGAAACATTTAGTTAATTGAGAATGAATAATGTAAGATAAGTATATTATCGCTTGGTAAGTAAGGTGTAGTATCAAAATCATGAATGATAGTTCCCACTCTCTTCAAAAAAAGAAGAAAGACCATTGTTCTTTCTGCACTATATCTGTTATCATGTTCACAATTTCACAAGTGAACAAAACATCCAGTGAGATTCAATTCGGTAAATGACGTAAATATCCCCCTACACACATTATTAATTTTGAAAATCTAAAAATATTTATAATGAATTTTGCTCTACAAATATGATCAACAGTAAATTTCGTGTGCTATAATTTTATTACGGCATAGTACTCGTAAAATACGATCAAAATATTTCAAATTGTTCGCGAGCATTATGAGGGAAATGGAGAAGTTTTGGGCTGAGTAAGTTTGTGGTTTGTTGGTAATTTCACGGAAAGTGTAAGCTGCTTACAATTGGAAATTGCGGATGCTGCGGTGGCGGCTGCATCTCAAGCCTCAAGCAACAGAAAGTGAGAGTGGCTGTACAGACGATGAGAGACATTACATGACAAAATCATTCCCTACAAGTCATATGAGCAATTGGTTTGTTACTAAAATAGTGCTACAAACCATATATTATAGAATTGTTTATGTTTGCAATGTGTTTTAATCTTTCAGACAAACTATATTATTACAACATCATGTACCCCTACCGGTAAAATTTCTAAGAACTCAAATCCATCATATGTTGGTAGATTCACACCTGTATAGTATTTTCATGCGCAATATTTTCCCTTGTTTAATATAAAATTCAAGATCAGGATAATTATGTTTGCATTACATGTCGTTCTATAATTGCTCGTCAGTTGTCATGTAATTGTGATGATTCACAGAAAGAAAATTTCACAATAAAGAGATAAAGATAATGACATAAATACTATAATAGATAATGAAATTAAGGTATTAGTCGAACCTATAAATAAATTCTTTAAAAGACTACGCTAAGCATAAGACAACTATTTACTTACGAATCGCTACTTTATAACTATAGTAGCCTTAGCTACAGTTACGTAAATTCAAAAAGTAGAACAAGAAAAAGAACATCCAGGTACCAAAAATATGAAAAACTATAAAGCACAAAAAATAATTATATCAATGCAACCAAATTTTTCAATTTGTTAGCAAATGATCTAAACAATTACGTAGTTCAGAGAGTTCTACGAATAAATTAAAAAATGGTTTATACAAAACGTTTAAAAGTAGAAATAGAGTGCTCATCATCTAGTATTCTTAAAATTATCTATATGCAAATATTATGTGCACTAGTCAGTTATTTAGTATCTAAGATTTTAGTATAAGTATATAAATGTGAGATGTAAGAGTACCAGTTCTGCGCACAGGTAACTTCGTTTACCTCCGCAAAGGAATGCAAATCAACAATTGTATTGGTTTTTATAATTTTCTGGTCTATATAGTTAAAGCGTTGAAAATATTAAATTATGCATTTTGTTCAGGTAAAATATGCACCAAATACATCATATTAATATAAATTTTCTTACAACTAGCATATTTTTATATTAGTGTTCAATTTTAAATCTAATTAAAATTTCAAATCCCTGTAGTTTGTCTTGAAAAAATCATCTTTGTACTTTGTGGTTGCTATTTCATTTAGTCTCAGTATCTTAATGCGCAGGATACAAATCAGGAAACTCTCTTGTTCTTTTGCCGTCGTATAAATCTCTACTTTGCATTTTTTCTTGATGGAGATTAATAAAAAAGTAGGAACGTACTCTGTGATCTGATTGAACAATAGATTTCATGTTACAGCGATCTCTATATACATTCCAAAATAACTCTCATTTAATGACTCGACTAGATATTTTTAGCGACAACGCAACTCGCAACAGCAAAAGCCCGCGTGGACGTATATTCATAACAAAACGTTGACAAACCAAAAGTCGTACCGAGTACTTTAGTTTACTCTCGAGGAGCAAGTACTTTGGTTGAATGATTTCGTGGGACGAAATTGCTTAGCATAAACAATTTTCTTTCATTTATGAAATAAAATAAATTTCATTACTTTAATTAATTATCTCACCCTTAGGTCGTACATTATTTATTTCGTATTAATTTAAAAAAGTGCAGGAGGCACACATCCTCCGAAATTTCGTTTATCGTCTACCATCGTAGTTTCTCGAGTGCATCATACACAAAAGGGAAGTTTCTCTTCTTCCCATATTCTTCCTTCAGTTCTATTCACATCCTCTGTCTCGACATCCTATACTGTACTCTGTAATTAAATATCCCTTGGAAGAAAGTGTGTCGCTACATTAATAACCCCTTGTTAACAGCGGGGAAATTGGCATCGGATTTTTCTCCTTTGCCTCCCGCTACAATGGTGGCCTTAAAACCGTATTACATGGACCAGTGCTTACCACGAAATCTCTTTTTCCTTCTTCATTATTTTTCTTACTTTTGTGTTGTGCTTTTGTCTTCTACAAGGCTGGAATTTTGGCGTAGAGTTAATTTTCTCGGGAACAGGATATTGCAGTGGGATGTGTTTTTTTCTCTTGACGTGATTTAATCCATAAGCAAACGAGATTTGTGATTCAGCGTTGAAGCTAGGATTGTATCAACTCGGTTTGAGGTAATAGAATTTTGTAACGCATACGTGCTTCAGGACAAGGAGTAAGAAAGAAATGTTGAGAGAGAAATTGTTAGAATAACATCCGTCGTTCTTTGTCTACCTTTCAACCAATATATTGTAATATGACAAAATAACAAATCATCACACGCAACAATCCCTTATACGGAATAATTACCAGAGTATTTCGCAGTTGCTACCTGCCATTCCAAGATCCATATACAGCTAGCATAGTGAATTCAGATCATTTGTTCCCTCCAATTCCTCAAAAACTAGAAAAAATGCAAATGAACTATTTACCTACTGATTGCGTGTCTTCCTGCAACGTATTTCCATATTTGTTGAACTAATATATGATTATTGATAATCAATTTTAAGTTGACACAACTTCCCATAAGTTTTATCGATTTTTCTTCGTACTCTCTTAATTCTCGTGTTTGACTTTGTGTTCTCTTCCCTGCGAATAAAATGATTGTATAAAATTGTTTTCCAATGTTTCTTTCTAATATTTTTAATAAAAAAATATGCCTGTGAAAAATATTTAAATCGTATTCGTACTTGATGGGCTCTAACGGACGTAGACCTCTTTCTTTTTCTTTCGTTGACACTTGTCCTCCCTCATCCTGTGAATTTCCTCCGTCACTTACATTCCCTGCACCCTCATCCCGTGCTGTCGCAGTAACTGCTGCCGCTGCTGCAGCGTAATTGTGCTTCGTTTTCGGTTGCCGCGACGCGCGCCTACCGTGAAATTGATTTTGCAATGAACTATTGATCATTGTCCAGAGGACAGGCCTCCAAAAGTCTCCTGGAACTGCAGCAACCTCCCATGCGCTCTGCATATGAATGGAGCCTTCAGAAAGCTCTGTTTATGCTTGGCGTTAGATGGACCGACGGATTATATTCCGCATTTTCGTCGGCAAGTGTAATTAAGTGCATTGCGAGTGTTGATACGTGATTGCGCATTGTTGGTATTTGAATCACACGGTAGATTTATCTGCAAAATTGTTAAGTGCAATGGGAGTTGAATAGCATCCCATGTTTAGAATGTTACACAATCTTTCTTCTTCTTTTTTTTGCATCCACGTGAGGAATATCAAAATATTCAAACATTAGTTGTTTTTTTTAAGAATAATGAGTGTATTTTGTGTAATTCATTGAATACAATTACCTAGAACTAGGAATAAACTTGAAAAAATCATGGTTTCATTGCCTGGTTCATAATGGCGAGTTTGCGTGGTACCTACTATGCTCAAAGAGAAGTATAGATTCTCACTAAATAAATATTGGTTACAGAGATAGAAAATAAATACACATGCGATGGAAAGTCTGAGATGCCCCCCCTCTGGTTTCCTGTCACACGGTTATAATGGATCTTCTCTAAAGTGTAAAATTGTTTATTATGCAATATAACGACAGTTCTATAGTTGAGCGGGTTGCCTACACACTCCTGTGGCTGTTCTATCTTCAATAAGTGCAAACTACTGGTCCCGGAATGCAAACCATCCAAGATGGGTTCTTTTTCAGTCAAGATACATTCTAGTTTAAATTTTCATTGAGACAGTCCGCTCGCTCAATTGTATAGAGTATATAAAAATAGGGTTAGATACATATACTACTTGTAAAATACTAGTTTATTTCCAAAAGTGTATTTGGAGAAATGGATAATATTATAAGATGGTGATTGCATTGTGTCTAACATCAATTTATAAATAGTATATATTATTTTTAAACATAATTTTATCTAAATTGACTGACATTTAAATCTGTGTTGGAGTACGTTTTCTGAACTTTGAAAAATATTCAACCTTAGAATCTTAGTCGTACTATTCAATAATTTACAGTTAAGTACTATTCACAACCCAATCTCTAATGTCACCAATGTTAATGATCTCTCTTACGCTCTTTCAAACAATCTGTACATCTCATTTTCCCCCTAAATAATTGTGGTATCCTTGAGTCTGAATAAATACTCTTCCCTTACTCTCATTTATCTCATAAATCTTGATCTTCTGCCTCCGTATAAACAATTCTGGTGCAAAACAAGATCTTCCGTCTCCATGTCTTCCTCGAGTTGACACGTTTCTCTGGATTCCTTTGCTATTCTGCACAAGTAAACTTTAAAATTCCCATTATTCGTCGTATACTATTATTTGTTATAGAGATTGAAGTGAATTCAAATTTCTTGTTTTTATTTCCATGGTCATATTCTTTATTATATTCTCTTCCTCTTAGACTCACATCCCATCTTGTCTACCATCTTATTATTAATGATTTTGTAAACACTATTTTTCCCTACACTTTCCACTCTCCTTTCTTTATACATTTTGCATGAATACATGACCTTCCTTTATTCATTCCTTTTTCAATTTTTTAAACTATTCTTTTGAATAGATTTGCAATATAATGAATAGATGAAACAGACATTCTTATTATTATTTCTATTCCATTTGTTGCTTCCGTTCCGCAATATCCGCTCAAACTTAACATACATAATCGTGTTTTACACTTTAGAATTCGTGTTGAAATTTCTTATTTCCCTATACTACACCTGTGTATCTTAACATTAGCCTTTTTCCTCATCTATATAGTTACCAAAGTCGATTCCGTGATGCAATATTTAGTTAATCCTATTCTTATCATGCTGCATTTAAATTTCTTTATGATATGAAAACCTTAAGATGTGCTTTCCTTTTGTACTGGTGGCGGGCACATTGGGATTCACATTGAACTAATACTCTTCTCGTCTCCCGCGCGTTCCCTGCCCGCACCCTCGGCCACCCCACAGCGCCATGCCTGCCTCCGCACGCGCAATTTGTTTTGATTAACTGCACCGCGCCCCGAATAATGAAGCGCCGCCGCTAATAAGGTACACGCACTAATTACCACCGGCCTGCAGTGGTGGGCGATGGTTATGGTTACAGCATCCCTTTCCCCTCCCTCTCCGCCAGACCACCGCTGTCACCTGCTGCCGCACGAGTTACTGTCAACGCTCTTCAACGCTCTTAAGATTTGTTCCGTCAGAAGTTAACTGCATCATGCGCTACGGGAAATGTTAGTCGCTTCAATCAATGGCTTTGTTTCGAAAGCCAACAAGGGAGGAAGAGTCTGCACTTTTCATTTACTGGAAAAGTTTGACACATGAAAAGTCACTTACTTCAAAAAAAATGGATATTACTCTACAATAATATATTTCAATAGTCGTGTACTGATATCACGTATAATATACAAAACTGATTTGTAACTTATGCGCGCCAAGACAGGAGTCGTGTCATAGCTCGTTCTCAATAGGTGAGTTATCTGATTCGTACTTACGTAATACGAAGGGCGTTTTCATTCAATCAGCCATCATAAAGTGCGTTCTCACACAACGTTCAGCTGAAAATTTTCCCTTACGATGATAGACGTCATGCTGGTTGCATTGCGTCAGTAACAAAGTGAAAGCATTCATGTGATGTTTAATTATAACTCAAATTACTGGTTAAGTTCCTAATATAACAAGGAATTAATGTGTATTCAATACGTATCGTACGTCAAGCAATAATATTAGTGAAAATCAAAAATAAAAGATCAATATAACAAAAACTTGGATTCTCTTACCTTGATGATGGATAAAAACTAATCCGAAACGTTTAACGAAAAGAGCTGAATATCTAATGAGAAACCAAGTTTTCCATTGCCAACACTCTTCTTTGATCTAAACAACATGTTAGATGTACTCTTCACCATATTTAAAATAACTTTAAAAAATAAAACACATTAGCTGTATTTAAATTACATTACGCATTTAACTTATCAAAAACTTTCGAAGCATTTGCATCGAAACCCGTTGCGCACACTTTTCTATGTAAAAAAAACGCTTACGAGAATTTGAGAATAAAATATTTTATAATTGATCATACCAATGTAAAAAATAATATTCCTCATTAGGCAAATGAAAATAATTGTGAATCAAACCCCGTAAGTTGTTGAACTAGTAATTTGAATATAGAAATAAGTTTGACGACAAAAAATCGCAATGGATGCTCATGAAATATCCGGGGAATAAAGAAAGGCATTTGGCATTATGTTCGCTGAGAATCTACACAATGCTAGTTAGTATTTTCTGCAACAATGTTAATATAATTGTTATTTTCGTAATCTCGTTAATAATCTAGGAAAAATTAATCATGTTACGTCGAATGAAAATGGGAGACGGGATCGGGGTTCGAACCCGGGACCTTGAGCTCAACGCGCTCATGCGCCTACCGACTGCGCCATCCCGTTCGCCACCCGGGCCCGTCAACCATTCTCATTCAACTTGTGAAACCCAAAGACCTCTGAGGTGGTCTCGTAGAGACTAAACTCCTCATCTGATTAATCTGTTACCTGGCGGTGAGGTTCACCGCAATCTAAGAGATTTCTATGTTAATCTAGGACAATTTTCGCCATCAATGTATAATAGAGACCTCGCTAACAAATGAGTTTCGTTCTTAAATTGCTGACGAATGTTTTCCCCTTATATGGAGCATTTTCCTATCTTTATTTCTCGATCTCAACCTCTCCTCTCAAATTCTTCTTTGTTTCTTCTCTGTAAGTCCACTGACGTCTCTCCCTCTCCTCCGTTACGAGGCGACGTGCACTAATTGAGAAAAATGCCCTCCTGATGCAGGAAGGAGGGGAAATGCTCTCCCTGTCTTAGCGAGGGCAGTGAGACGTGGTGTGCGTGTAGTTTATTGACACTGTTTCAGACACGCGTTCAGAAGACGGCGAAGAAGGTGAATTTGATCCAAACACACGTAGGTACCTAAACGCATGGTGGAGATGTTTGATTGAAGAGGGTGCAAATAGTAATGCAATGATAATTAATCGTTTTTTATTCCATTTATAATGCTGAATAGAGATGCGTACGGAAATGTAACTCACCAATTCCAGATTATGACTGAAAATTGCTATATGTTGGTAGTATTTAACAGGATACATTAAGGCATTAATGGAAGAAAAATTGATGATATGTAAGTAGAATTATCGTGAAACTTTGATGAATAGCTGTAACAAATGTGACCGGGGATGAAGAAATGGCAGTGTTGAGTAAAGTGCAATCTACGCTGCAGCCGAATGGTGAAGATGTTGGCTGTGTCGAAGAGATTTGTGAGGAATATGTGACACTTCACATATCATTAAAAGAGACAGTACTACCAGAAATAAGTATTATTATTCTCGGATGCAAATATTTATTCACGGTGCACTGAGGTGATGCTAACCTCGTCGATGAGGGTCTGGGAATAGCCTCTACCAACATGCTCATGACAGAAGCAGTTGCAGTATCAATAGCAGAGTAGTTGTAGCTTTAGAAGCGTGATAGCAATGCGGAAGGGGCTGAGGGTGGTAGTGTGGATAGCCGCGCACCATCTGATAATGTTCTCCATGATGCAAATCTCCCCATGATAAATGCGGAGCGAAGCTGCAGGGCGAAGGCCAGAAATACGCAAACAAGGGAGAGGATCAGATGAAGTAGAACACAAGCAGTCTGCAATAAAGAGAGAGAGAGAGAGATGTAGGCAAGGGAAAAGTTAGGTAGATGGTTCGTTGCAGATTACGAAGTGTTGTACGGAGCAAAAAGAGAGCGTTTATCTAATACAGAACCTCTCAGAGAATGTGGAAACAATAGTATTTTGATTAAATTTATGTATATTAGAATTAAAAAAGGTTTAGTACGAATTGACGCACAGATACAGATTTAATTGTCGTTTTATTTATTAGACACTTTGATAAATTAGTTAATTAAATTGAAAAAATATAACTGAATCATAACTAGGACTCATGATGAAACACAAAACATAAGAAGTGTATTGATAGTGCATGAGAAATCATTGATTTTGTTCAACAAATCCAATTATTCTGTCATGATCTTCTGTCTTGAAACACTTTTAACCCAGCGCTTCATCAGTGACTTGAGTTTCTTAATCAAGTATTCCTCCTTTCTCTCTCTGTGTGTGTGTGTGGTTGTAGATAGTTGTGATTGTCCGGGTTTTGATCATTGTACCCAGGGAGAAGTTAGAGATGCAGGGTCGAGTAAATGGAGGTTAAAAACTTGTTATTTTCAGTAAATTCAGTGTCATATATTGATACTGTTTTTACAGTAGATTAAACAAGACCGGAATGAAAATATTTCTGACAGCTCAACCAGTAATCATGTGATTTATTGTAATTCTCTGATTCGCTTAAATGAGAGTGCCACTTTTGTTTCCAAGTGGTTGTATATTAACCTTTTTTGTAATAATAAGATCAAAATGTAACAGACACACATTTTTTGCTGGTTTTGAATCACATCCCGACACTTAATAATATATCATAATCATAATAAGCAACTCTATTTAAACTTGTGAAAAAATGGAGGAGGCTATGTTCGTTACGAGGTAACTCACTAACAAATAAGTAAACTTATTTTAACAAAAAATGAGCGTTTATTAGCATTTTTGCATTAGCATTATAGTTTCCATTTCCTTGTTTTCAACACTCACAGAGGATTTTTGTACAGAACCTTTAGGATTAATCAAACCGAATCATCATGTCTGCTTGTTTTAATGTTCTAAGGTTAATTAAAAGAGCATAAATTTCTCGTAATAATAAATCATGAAATTATTACAGTATCTGAATAGTTACGTGATAGTAAACTCTGGTGTAATAATAAAACAGTGGAATTGCTTTGTATGCTTAAACGCCATTTCGAATGTGCAGCACAAGGAGGTGAGTGGGAGTAAATGTCAAGCTGAAGTAGCACAGCCATCAAACATCATGGACGCAAGAGCACTGTCTGATACAGGCAATGACACGGATCGGTTAGGGAGGGTAAATTGGAAAACTGGGTACCTGGCTGCCTCAGGCGTCTCCTCGCACTGAACGGGACATCACTACGTAAATACTGATGGACGTTACGTCCTGACCTTCAGTGACCTTTGTGAGCAAAGACGGTGATCGTATCGCTCTTGAATTTATGACTCACTGTAACCTAGCAACGGCCTACTCCATTATTGGAGTAAAAGAGGGGGCAAAGAAAGAAGACATCGAGTGCTCAAGGAACCAGTGAAACAGATATATGATGAAGCAGGGACAGGGAAGTCGGTAACGACATTACATTTGAAAGACGAATTCATAAATTTCTGAAATTGAATTGAAAAAAAACCCTCTGTCATAGGAAAAGTTTCTTTTTCACTGATAGAATAAAGAGTGCCTCCATTCATTTTCGTTGTGGTTTTATTTGGGGGGAATGGGGGATTCTTTGTAGGTGATTAAGGAGCGTTTACGATGCTTGCATGTCAGCGAACACAGAATAATTCTTATTCTAAGAAACCTCTTCAGAGAGGATGTCCTATCTCGTTCGTCCTCCCCATCTGGGATACCCTGGATAGAATTTGCTTCACACATTTTATTACAGGATTCGTCATTTTGTTATTCATGTCAAACTAGTGAAGAAATTAACAACTGAAGAAAATTTGAACCACAAAGATGCAATGCTTTACCTGCGTAGGTGGAGGTTTTTATTTAGTATTTAGCTATTTCCTTTGTGTGTTTGTTAATACTGGTATCTGACTATCCGGATTGTCTCCTTTGTATAATGACAATTAAGAACTGATGTCATCAAATATTTAAAAGTTGTAAGAGATATAATTATTTTTCATTTCTTCCTGCAAATAAAACTAATCATTATTTTTGTTACTCTACAAATAATTTCAGAGATTTTATTTAATAATAAGCCAAGTATTTATTTTCGTTGTACCGAAACATGTTAAGTAATCGTGCAGAAAATTAACGACTATAAGATAAATTATACGTGGAATATTATTAAAACAACCTAAGAGATTTATAGAGTTTGGGGAGGGTATAAAAGGAAAAATTGGTACAATTACAGCTATGCAAAAGTAAGCTGAAAATGTTCACCCGATTAACATATTGTTTATACCAATGGAGATAGCACCTGACTAATTTCAGAGAATGGGTCCATATAAACACTCCGTGGGCCAGCGCGTATGTATGCCAGTGGACGAGACCAGTAAACCTATTTATACTAAAAAGCTTACAAGTTGAATTAACATTTTTCTGTAGAACACACATCGCTATTCATACTCGTACGTTCGCAATAATAATTCTCCACCCTCCTCACTCTTTAAATTATTCCAGGTGCATGTCACGAAGTTTCTTTGATGGACAAACACACGTTCTTACTTCTTGTTCGTAATATCTCGAGATGAATGTCACCCACATATCTCGTGAGCATGGTGAGTCACGCGATTTCTAAAACAATCACGCATGCACCATGTAATATCTTTTTTTCCTCTTAAAGTATCTTCAGAGGTACTTAAATATATCTATTGTGTAAATTAATATAGTGAACGAATGCGTACGTACATTTCTGTTTCTTCGTTATAATAACTAAGAACAAGTCATTTTTAATCCACCCATATGACTTCATTAACGTTTCAGGACTAATTTTTCCTCTTTGAAGAGAAGATGTTCTTTTATTCCAATGTACGGGGATGCATCTTTTAATCTTCTTCTTCTTCTTCGGATGCATATCCACTAATGGATGTTCGCGATCACATGGTCCATTGTCTCTCTGTCACGCGCAGCCTGCATAAGCGATTGCATGCTCCGTAACTCTGTCCATTGCCTAATGTTTCGAAGCCAGGACATCTTCTTTCTGCCAGTTCTTCTTTTGCCGTCGATCTTTCCTTCGATCATCAGATGTAAAAAATTATACTTTTCGTTCCGCATAATGTGTCCCAAATAGGCGGTTTTCCTCTTCCTGATTACATTGAAGAGTTCACGTTCTCTGTTTACGCGTCTTAGAACTTCTTCATTTGTAATTCTCGCCGTCCAAGGTATTTTCAGAATTCGGCGATATACCCACATCTCGAAAGCTTCCAGGTTTTTGATAGCATTCTTTTTAAGGGTCCAACCTTCCATACCGTAAAGAAGCACAGACCAGATGTAACACTTTACAAACCTTATCTTCAGGTCAATGTCAAAATCCGTGCATGTAAGCACATTTCGGATCTTCACGAACGCCTGTCGAGCCTGTTCGATACGCCATTTTATTTCTTTGTCCGAGGACCAGTCTTCGAATAGCCAAGTACCTAGGTACTTGAACTTGTCTACTCTTTCTATGGGCATTGCATCGAATGTTATTCTGGGGTTTTCATATGCATTCAAATTTTTGGAGATGATCATAAATTTTGTCTTTTTAGGGTTAATATTCAGCCCCATGGACTTACCGTGTTCTCCAACCATATCTAGCATTCGTTGTAAATCGTCCAAATTGTCAGCTATCAAGACCGCATCGTCGGCATAGCGAATGTTGTTGATCCAGACTCCATTAACCCTGATACCAATCTCGACATCTTCCAGAGCCTCTCGAAAAATTACTTCCGAGTACATGTTGAATAAAAGTGGAGACAGCACGCATCCCTGTCGTACTCCTCTCCTAATTGGGATGGTGTTTGATACATCGGTGCCTAGTTTTACCTGTGCGATTTGGTCCCAGTACAAATTTTCAATGCATCGAATGTCTTTCTGGTCTACATCAAGTTTTTTGAGGAGCTGCATCAATTTGTGATGTTGTACTCGATCAAATGCCTTTTCGTAGTCTATGAAACATAGACATGCATCTTTATTCTGGTCGTAACAATTCTGGACGAGTACTTGAGTTGCCACTATCGCCTCTCTGGTACCCAACCCCTCTCTGAATCCGAATTGTGAGTTGCTTATGTCTCTTTCACATTTTTTGTATAACCTTTGGTGTATTATTTTTAAGAATATTTTTAGGGTATGACACATTAGACTGATGAGTCTATGTTCTCCACATTTTCTTGAATTGGTGCTCTTAGGTAAGGGAATAAAAGTAGAGCACAACCATTGTTTAGGGTATTGTCCAGTATCATAGATGACGTTGAATATTCTATGGAGTGCTGTGATACCTCTTTCATCCAGAAGCTTGAGTATCTCTGCTGGGACTTCGTCTGGACCACTTGCTTTATTGTCTTTCGAATTCTTGATGGCTTTTTCTATCTCTTCCTTGGTGATTGATGGACCGGTTAAGTTACCACTTGGTTCAGTTTGCTTTGGGGGCCTGTCATCGGCGAAAAGTTCTTCAATATATTTCTCCCAGACCATAAATTTTTCTTTGCTATCAAGAACTATCCGGTTGTCCTGATTCACCACCAAGCTTGGTTTCCGTTTTTTGTATATTCCCGCGGTCTCTTTTAACTTTTTATGCAGTTTTAGATGGTCATGCTGTTCTTGCAACAGTTCTATTTCAATGCATTCTCGCTTGAGCCAGTCGTTCTTTGCTATTCTTATCTTTGATCTTATTAGTTGGTTAATGTTTCTATACATGCTGTCACATGCGTCCTTCCTATGCTTCCGACGCTCATCCATAAGCAACAGAATTTCATCTGTCATCCATTTCTGCTTTCTGTCTCTTACCTTGTATCCCAATTGAGTCTGCATAATATTGGTTACTATATCTGTTATCCTTGTCCACGAGTCGGTTAGATCTTCTCCAANATCTTTTAATAAATGAGTATAAACCTTTTATATTTTGAAAATAAAAATAGTAAATCCGAATTTCCTTGCGTCGCTACAATAGTAGCAAAAATGAGGGTTACTTGGCGTATATGCCAAATATAATATGTTGGATGGCCATATATAAAGTATACAAAATACCCTGCGCAAACCTGTAAATCAAACGATTTTGACGTTTTTATTAGCTTTAACCGTTGTATATTATATCCTGGGAATCTGCTACTCGAATTACCGGGCATTATGGGTAGTTTACAGTAGTACCAACGTGATAAGTTGTTCTCATTACCACCAACGTGATAAATATACTTTAATAGGTTTCAGGGTACCACAGCACATCTATCATTTTGCTGCAAGACTAACTCAAAAGAAGTGTCTTTACCGAACATGTTTTGTGCTGAGAGGTTATGGTAACATTACATTTTTCAGATGGAAATGAGGTATTAATTTCCAATGCACATGCAGCACAATACAATGTACGTAATATCACTCAGTTTGAATTGTTACACTTACAGCACAAGAATAACACACAGTAATTATAGGTTAGGCACTGTATATTCATATCGTTATAATACATCAAATACACAACATTCATTTTACACGGAAAAAGTACAATAACGTAACTTTTATATACATATAAGCCTTTACATTTTTTTACCTTACTTCAGCTTTTCTCACACAGCATTCAATTTTTTCCTGAAATTCACCTTGGGTTCATTTTTTTGTGTGGCTTTACGGCTCGTCGACATCAAAGGTCATTGGAGCCCTAAAAACTTGTACAGGTTCGGAAAATGCAGTTACGCACTAGGGAGAGCCATCAAAAAGCGACCAAGAATCAAGCTAATAAAATGTAGAATTGTTCTATAATTAAAACGAAAAATACATTGAATTGAGTTGGAAGTATGAAAAGTAAGGCAAGATGTACAAGTGATAAATTCAAAACAACTTAGGCTAAGTTATAAAGCAGTTAAATTAGTTAGGCGAAGATTGACACCAATAATTGAATATTGGTAAATCAAATGGCCAAAAAATAATCATTTGATTAACACCTGGAAACAATCAATTCATAAAAATGTTCCACCGTACAGGACACTAGGTAGAATTATAAAAATTTAATATTATGTAAACCCATAACAACCTATGTTACATATTCATTTACATCAATTCAATTGTTTTCTTAGCATCTAATCATGCAAAAAGAATTTTATTAAAATCTGGTATTCATTTGCCAAAATCATAAAGAAAAATAGTACATCTGACTAGTTGAATCGTAGATAAAGACATTCGGCCTTGTGCGGCATACCGGCATGAATTGGCAATAATAGCCACTATAAGCCACACGTATTTTAACAAACGCCGAACGGATCGCGTAACTCTGCAAAATATCAGTGATCTCAACTATAAATAAATAAATATTGAATTATAAATAGTTCAATGCGCAATACTTACTTGTGACAATAATTCGAACTATGTGCTATTTCGATGTCTCATGCCGTAAAAAAGTCTAATTCATTTGATACAGTGTAACATATCAATTGATATGAATCAAATAAGTAGATTGTTTTGGGTTGGTCAATCCTATTTGAAAACCCGTTACATTTGAAAACATCCACTTAACAAATGCATCTCTCATACATTGTTGCATGAACAAATATACTGATTGTAATATACTGAATATTATGATACTAGTCCACAGACTATAAACACAGACTACTAGTCCCACTAATGAACGGAGAAAGAAAATACGAATATTAAGAGACCAATAACAATGACATATTCACATTTAAAGCATTTCACAACAACAACAAAATCTTTTGCAAGAACCATGAAAAAACCAAATCCTATATTTATAATACAATGAGCAAATAAGTAGTACATTAAAAAATAATTGTCAGTCCAGTTAGTTGCCATGTATATGTTAAATAATGTGTTAATAACAGTAATTTTAGAATATCAAAATTAAGAACATTCTGAATTAATGACTAGGACACCTTTCAATTAAAATTGACAATAAATTTATTTATTTATTTATAAAAACATGTTTCATTGAAATACGAGCAGAAATACAAACGAAAGAAAAATATTTAATATCATTCTACCTCAATTATCAACAAAGATCAAAGTAAAAAAAATATTGTAAAAAAAGAACAAAGAATTTTGATCATCAAAAGGAGAAAATATGTCAATTATTGTCTTTTATGAATTACAATGGGTGATCTCTATCAATCCACACCGTCCGAGACTAAACAAAGAAACCTTGAGGAGAAAAACTGAATGAAAATTTTATTTTTAACAGTAAATACATTCATTTTCACCACAATCACATACACAACAAGGTTGTATAAAACACGCCCTACCCATTTCAATTACAATAATGTTGAATAAGACTGAGATTCCCATACCCTTTATTATTTCATTGTATTACAAGTTATATGAAAAATAGCACAATACGATAGATTCAAGACAACTTCAGATATTTCATTAACCATCAAAACATTAATGACAAATATGTTTTTCAAACAATGATACATAAGTCACTATAAACTTCCAAGATGTATTAAAATTATTAAGAATAACAATTTTACCAATATTTTGAATAATTAAAGCTAACCAGATAAAATGTCATCGCAATATCCTTCCTGCAACCACAGAAATGAAGGTACTCACTTCCAGACACAAAAAACCTTTCTAAGTTAAATCCACTAATATCCTGAGGGAAGTTGTAATAATATTATAAAAAAACAAATAAGCAAAACAAAGAAATATTCTAATGTAATGAATATTAATATAATTGATAATTATTTATAACAAATACACACGGGTTAGTTCTACTATAATGTTTTAGAAAAAAGGTTCAAGTTTACACGTAATATTAGAATTTAATTAAAAATTTTATTATGGTATCTTATGAGCTGATCTGGTACGTCTAAATCTTAAAAATTTGATAGGTTGTCCACCATATTTGGTAACAACATAAATTGGTTAGACATGCATAAAGCTTGTTGATTGCAGACAGGCAAGTGATCACTAGTGAAACCACATTACTGGTATACGATGGATATAACTGTATCCAGTAGTTTTCATTTTATGATTTGTGTCCACACCTTACTGAAATTCAATGATAATGAAGTTCCGGGAAGTAAATTCTATTTATTTATTTTTTTGTGCGGCTTTAGGGTTCGTCAACGGTAAGGTCATTAGAGCGCATAATTTAATAAAATTTTTGCCGAGAATTGAATTCCAAAACCATGTCATTCCCCATTTCCACATGGTTGTTCAAGCATCATATGATTATGGATTACCTACACTTTACAGTTTCACTCTTGTAAATTGCCAGCCGACACATATATTTTGTAGTACAATCATCTTAAAATATGTCATGTTCATCAACACACACACACACTTGCTGTGAAATAAAATAAGAAGAAGAAAATTCTTCTAAACAAGCTTCTTTTACTGAAAATAAATAAAAATTACTAAAATACACAAAATTCAAGGAATCTTATTGGGGTTACACTAAATGTTATTTGTAAATGGATATAGTCTACATGGTGGATCAAAAACGTGTTGCGAGAGTTTTCTTTATATTACTAACGTCTACCACCTTAATTAAAATATGTACTGTAAGATCTTGTTGTCGAAATTAAATCAGGTTTTTTTTTCAAATACATTCCAACATTCTCTCCAGACATCTTCAGTTGTTGATAAACGAGAAACATGACTATTAGCAACACAGTATAAACGATAAAAAAAGTAATGAACCAAAAAGCAAAAAAACAAAAACAAACATGTATCATAGTCATGTGTTATAACAACATTATAAACAGATGATAAATGATCATTATCAGAATGCCGATTTAATTCTTCCTTTGTACCAATAATATTAAGACATACCTAGTTCCCAAAAATTTTCTTCAGATAAAGATTTTGAATATATTCTTGTCTGTATGAACCTCCCATGCACACATATTTATTCCACACATGATTAAAACAATTACTTCTTGAGAACATTAAAACCCTTTATCGGTGAGGCATGTTCCCGGAAACCATTTAAAACAATAATGTTTTAACGTTTCCATATTGTTATATGTTTGAATTGTTTCTTAATAGTTTCAGAATATAAAGTTGTGATGAAGACATACTTCGAAGAAATGAAAAATAAAAATCCTGAGGCAAGTCACACCATAGCCCTAATTAATAAACCAAAGGATTTGTCCAGAGACAGATTTTTTTGTCTTGAGCTCTTATAGCAATTTTTTCTCTCCATAAAAGGAATAAATTTCCGGATTAACATTTAAAATTTTGTAATAATCAATAATAACAATATCATTGATTTTTCAATACGTATCATCGTTTAGATTTTTTCTAAAATTTTCTATAATTTTACAATGACTTTATAGCTCACAGAACACAAAGAAATTATGCGTGAAGGTTCCTTGATTAATGAAGTAATGAAGTGATAAAATCAAAATTAAATATGGGAATAATTCTACATTCAAATTACTTAATTGCGCCAATAATGACGAATTAACGTAATTTCAGCAGGTAATATATATATACATATATGANAACTAGCCTTCGACTTCGTAAACATATCTTATGAGAAACCACACTAATACATAAGGCATAATGCTTTCTTCCGATGTGCGCTTTTCTATTTTTCAATAAATCTATAATTTTATTTGATTTTTTAGAATTATCAAATCCTGAACTTTATTTATTTCATAGCTTCAAAAGTCTTGTTTTTGCATAAATTTCTCATTTTAGTTTCAAAATGTATGTTGAACATTAATGCATCCTATTCAATGATGCTTTTTCTAAACACTAAGTGAACACCATACATTTTCCATTTTTTTTCATACCATAAACCTAGCACTTTACACACATAAACCTATTCATAGCACCTGAATTGCAAAGTACATAGATACATGCTAGTTGGAAAAGGAAATCTGAGATTATCATATTAATGCTTTTGTGATTTATTTCTCATAGTGTTAAGATTTATTATGTGTATTAATTGTTAAATATTACTCACGTTAATTTGGTGGATGTAATTTCTTTCTTTCGCAAATGTTCTTTCTTAAATTACCATCAATAAGTGGCCTACACCGAGTTCACTCCTCTATCGCGCCAAAATGTATTGCATAAATTAATTTAGTATATACATTACTATAAAATTAATTGGATTTTCTATAGTTATAATTGCGTGAATATTTTGCACAACTATGCTACTAGAAACATTGTTGTAATTTCATTCGATGTTGTACAAATCACGCTACATATTCTTTGTAATCAATAAAATACGTAAATACTGATGTTGATAAACGTTCACATGGAAATGAGGGAAATGAGACTTTACCTTCTCGTAAGAGATGCTGAGATCTTTTAGTATACAAGAGTTTTGAAGAAGGTTGACTTGGGAACGACAAAAACATGGCAATACACTTTCACCTTTGGACACATATATAAAGGGAAATTTACAATAACATTCATATGAATACCATTCATTTGAATGTTTAAAACTTTTATTTTCTGTCGAAATATAAAACCATATTTTAAAAAATTAGGAAATTAAAATTGAGTTAAACGAAAATATATTTATCTGCATCATTCGATTGCCAATGAATATTTTTCTTAGAATCTGATTCTATTTCAATAGATTGAATAGAAACAATCTCTTAATACGATTATATGGTGCAAAACACGTTTTATTGTCAATAAAATTTCCCAAGAACTTTCAAAGTAAACTTCTTCCAGGGCAAATAGGTTTTTCTGTCCTCCGTACCCTCCACCTGAGAAGTTGAAATAAAAAGAGAGCATGTAATTCATTAAATCGTCCCTACTTTCTCTGTCACTTCTTCCTTGTAACAAAAAATTTCCTTAAGAGAGGAAAAGCAAGCCTTGTGTTCAAACAGACGTCCCGTGGGCTTCTCGCCACACGCCACTCTTCTGTCTCCTTCATCCCTCTCCTCTGCAGCCGCTCATTCCACCCTCAACGTGTCTCTCACCTCCCCTTTGCTGCAAGTGAAAAATTCTCCCTGACATTTCTTGAAGGCCTCCTGCTTCGCGTAATTAAGAATGTCGCCGCTACCTTATTGAATTTCCTCGTTTTCATTTCCAAATGAAATTCGGTGAAAAAATGAAATCAGGAATGACGGATTGTATCGTCGATCCTGCTTTCAGTGCTCCATCAATTTCAGCTTCAGCATGAAGAGCTATAAATAATTCGAAACGACTTTTTAAAATACGATAAAAAGAAAGGCTGAGAATAATGAGATAAGTTTGTATCGCATTTGCATATTTCCATCGGACAGTTTCAAGCCTGCAAGTAAGAAGTTAAATGTATGAGATTTGAGATATGTGCTGGGATTACAAACTTCCTCCAACTGTTCTCCAAATCCTGCGGATGCATTAAGTTAATTAAAGATCCAGGAAAGAGAAGAGAGAAACGGAGGAGTTTTGGAGAAAGGGCGGGATGGGAAGGATCTATACATTAGCCTTCTCATTTGCCCAAACCATTTTCTAGTCTAAAGCAAACCAATATTTCTTTTATTTTCTCTACTCCATTCGCAGTTTTTAATCATTTTGAGTTGAATTAACGAACATTTTTCCTTATAGGAGAAGATAGTCTCTCTTCGCCAATGACTACACTATAGAAGATGGTTAATAAATTATACAAGTTTTGTCCACTTCACAATAATACAAATGTCATAATTAAATTCTTTGGGAAAAATTACTAATGAGGGATCGTTCTCTGGGATCAGGGACTAACTGTTGTGGATGATTTCACAATTTGTGGCGAAGTTACGTAAGTGTTGGTGACGGGAGGTATTTAATTTATGTGTTACGTCACGCATATTATGTTCAATATCCATAATTTTCACTCTATAACGTAGAATATCCTTCATGATTATCATTTAACTTAAGCGTTGAACAAATTTCTTTATACGTTTATTGCTATATTAAAATCACATTCAGGCTCTATTGGGTGGAAAACTTTGTTTCTCTTTTAGATGTTTTGTCTTCCTTATATTAATTACGAATTAAATATCTCTGTACGATATTAACTTAAAACTACCTTGTCAAATGACTTATTTAACTTGTTTCAAATTGTAGTGGTTTATCAGAAGTTTCTAATTAGGCGATGTGAGAAAGCGAGGCGTCATTTCTTATGATTTTCATATGAGTATTCCTAAATACAAATACGGTTGCAAAAAGTAGATGGCTCTGGATTGAAGAGTCAGTCTCTCGTGCCAATAAGGAAAAAAAAATGATTACTTGAGTGTTGAAGGAATAAATGAAGTTACGTAACAACCATAATACCCAAAATTCCTTCATATACATATTTTCAGTTTTCCAAAATTAGCAAGTCGTGTTTTGTGTGTTTGTAATTTGCCCAATGCAAGCATCATTGAAAAGAAATTTATCAGAGAGAAAAATTTCTGAATTTCTCATAAACCTTCTAAAAATACCAGAGAATATTAGGGACGATAATATAACAAAAAAATTAAAATGCTAAAATGGAAGTTTCATCCGAGATGAGCGCGGTCACGCAGATTTTACATATGTTTATTTACGTTAGTTTATAGCACATTTCACAATGTCTCTGCGTGTCCCTTTCAGCGAAGCGTGAGACTTCTAGCAATACCGTCCGATATTGTTTTAATCCGCGTTCTATAAGATTGACATGAATATCGTAATAGATATCACAGTCGTAGGTGAAGTAATTCTACGTTGTTCTTTTTTAATCCTGCCATTGTTTTTGTGAGACTCACGGCCTCCGTTAAAATGCTTTCCGGTCTGTGGTAAACTTTTGTGTAGATTCACTTGCCATGTCGAGGCACAATGCGTGGTGTGACGAAGGGCATTTGTCCAGTTCACGCTTGGAGGAACCCTGGTGCTGCTGCTGCAAGCGCGAAGCTGCGTATGTTTAATGTGCGCGAGAAAATGTAATTAAAGAGAGATAAGGAAATATTATTTACTTTTTACCAGGAGTTGCAACACTAGACAACTTATGTAAATTTAACTGCAAAACATTATTTGATGAACTTCAAAGAAACAATATTTCGCAAATTGTTTCATAGCATTTCGTTTTGCTTTTCAGTTGTTCATGTAGACTCGGTTCCTCGCATTTCTTGTGAAACGAGGAAGCTAGATTTAAATTTCAATGACGGGTTTGTAATATTATCTTATATTCCCCAGTTGTTAAAGGAATATACCTTATACACATTGATGCACTTTGCATCCTGAAATTCATCACGGGCGGAAGAGTAGTTGATACGCGAACACATTGACGAATATTTTTTGTAGTGGGAAGTGTACTTCTATAAAAGGACAACATGCCGCCCATATCTTGAAAACGCGGAGATCGCGCCGCGTGTGGTCTCCCCTCCACGGAGTCGGTAAACCTCCCCTCCACTCTCTTGCAGCGTCGTACTCATGACTCATCGCCCGTTCGGCACGTGACGTCAGCGGCGCACCTGAGATGAGCGGTGGGCAGGCGGCGGCGCGGCGCGGCGCGGCGTGGGAAGAATACGACGGGACAAGGAGGTCACCATAGAACATAGACAAGGATCTCAATCACAAGACACGAGAGGGGGAAAGGACAGAAATGCATTTGAATAAGAATGAATGCACGCACGAAGACATTTCTTTTGGTGTAACAAGAAAAAAAATTTCAATGGTAGATCGGGTATGAAACAGAGAATGTAATCGATAATACAAAGCAGAGGGACAGAGGAAAGAATTCGAGAGAAATTGCGAGGTGAGAAGAGTTTTACAAACTTGAAGTAGATAGGCGTGCCAAGAGAAAGATGATAGCCAGTTACATGGCTGACTAGTTTGGAGCGAGTTGTGCAGAAGAAATGCGATGAAGAAGGGAGAATGCATGTGCTGGGGAAGGCTTGTGATACTTTCATGCGAAGGAGACACCCTGTTTCAAGGACATGATTATATGCACAGAATGGATGGTAAATTTACGGAGTAAATAAAATAAATGTCATCACACATTATGAATACACAAATTTTGGAACTAGACTTCAGAAATGTCCTTGAATGTTGATTTACGCATACTTATGCCGAGTTAGAAAGATTGAAATCCCACAACTTCGTGAATCACTATTGTATAGGCGCTCGTAAGACTTCGTTTCACATATGTAGATATATGTGAAAATATTTTAAGTATAATTATAGGTGTATTTTGTTGTTGTTTCAGATGTAGTAGATACAAGTTGCCATAAGATTAAAATAGTTTCAAGATTTCTTGTCTCGATCTGTGCGATTTGGGAGGTGAACATGTTGCTTGCTTCTTATGCTTGCCCCTCCGATTTCTCGAGTTTTCAGAATCCATAACGGAAGAAGCTAACCCGCGTCCCATGGAGCGAAAGCGTCGACAGATACCGAAGATGCACTAAACTACAACATAGCCAGCCACTCGTTTGCTGATATAAAACAGAGGAGCGATTTTCGCTTTGTGAGTGAAGAGCATGCAATCCATAGTTTATTGAAGAACCTCGACACTACCCATTCGACGCGCAAATTTGGGGTACTTACCATAGTTTACTTCATGGCTTGTTTTAAATCATTTTCGGAATTCATATTGTGTGGCGTTACGATTCTAACTAATAACAAATTACATTGTCCATTTTTAATTTTTGTGAGGCAACGTTTTCAAAGCCATTACGAGGTGGTATCTTTTTTATTGAGTTATCGGTCAATGTTATGTTTCTACCCTTATATGGTTTCTTTTGAAAAATAAATAAATGAAAAGAATACGTAGTTACAAAAATGGGCCATAATAAATCAAGAAGAAAGTGAAATTTCTTAACATCCTCCTCCTTTAGAAGGATCCATCTCCTTTAGAAGAAACTCTTGTATGTTTTGAAAGATTTTCTTTCAGGAGTAACAGCTTTGTATATACTACATTCTTCAGCATACGTAATGTAACGAATGTTTATCTGAATATTTGGGATCGATACTTGGTGGAACGGAAACTTGTCCATTCAAGATATACATTACCATGTAAATATTCTAGAAAGCCCTTGATAATCGCGTTGGCTGTATAGATAGAGGTGAACAATCAGATTATGGATCTCAGGCATGAATGTTTTCGTCATATGTTTCCAAGGATGGTCTTAGGAAACAATGAATGGTTGAACTTGAGCTTTAGAAATCACTCTGATCTTTACAAAATATCATATTAAAAAGTAAAATTAAAACAATCTCTTTTGCAAGTACGCATTGGTGTTCTGTTGATGTGCTTTCATTCGCTTGAAAACAATGAAACAAGATTTCTGTCATTATTCCTTTGGATATCTGCAAGTCATTTCTTCCGAGTTCACAGTTACATCAGATTTGTTAATGTTTGAATACTTTGTTGGAAAAAGAATTCGACTTTTAAAATGTTTAAACCAGATTTTGAAGTGATGAACAATGGGGAAAATAAAATGGAGGAAGAAGCTACATACTACTGATGTGAATATTGCAGAAAGATGTATTGTTTGCCTTTATAGTTCCCCCTCATTTTTTATTTATATTAAAATGCAGAATAACATAAAATCAAAACAAAAAAGGCGCAACTAACATACTTTCCATAACTGAAGTAAAATCCTAGAGAAAGGAAAATGTAAAATGCAAAGTTTGTTCGTACAATGGTATCTTTAATGTGTAGTAATTACATGGGGAGATAACTGTTTCTCTTTCCCTTCGTGCATAGTGAAATAAAACTTTACAGCCATCTCCATTCTCAACGTTGCGTAAGAAATGGAAGATTACAAACAAATGAATTCCTCCATACTTATTATTCCATGTTATTATATCGGTTTTTTTATTCACTCAAAACTTTCCTCGTTGTAATGTTTGAAGCTAGTAGTCCTCTTCCTTGCATCACACGTCAACACACAACATCACAGCCAACAAAACAATGTGAAGATGAGGTGACTTGAGGTTCCATGACATTCTGATTTCTCCCTTGACACAAAAACTGATAGGATTTTAGATGTGATTGTGTCCACGTTTAAATAAAAAAAGGCAAAAGAAAAGACAATTATTTTCACGTGAGGAAATTTTCCGAGACGTATGTTCGATGTCGATATCCATTCTCTGGGCAGTTTTGACAATGTCTGGTGAATGTTAATACTGTCCAGGTATCCGAGTAATGTCTTTTATTCGAATATGGACTGGGCTGTATTAACTTCGCCTATCTCATCTAAACATAAGGCTATGTATTTAAAAAATGTATAGGGACAAGTACCATGCAGATTTAGCGTCTAAAATATTTCAAGAGAAGGGTTATTACTTATTAATTATTTTACATCTAATAACTTGTATTAGGTATAACATAAGAATATATTAGATAAGAAGCAGAGTTATTTCAAATTTCTGCTCTTCCAATCAAGAAATATTACTTACGATTATCTTACGAATATCAAATAGCCAGTTAATATCATTAATGGAAACAATTTTTCAGTATACACTTTGTTTGATTTATTCGTTAACTTAATTACATCTCCCAGGAGGCCACGTGGCCAACGTTCGCATGAGTTGCGTAGTTGTCGCATGCGAACAGTCGCAGATCAACACGTGGTAGAAATTGTCAAGTTAATTTTATTTTCTCATTTACGAAGTATACAGAAAGCATTGCAATCGAGAAGAAATTCGGAAGCGAGATTTCGACGGAAGTATCCGTTTTGGCGATCCCTGACTCTTAAAAAGTTGTTTTTGGCATAACGTCCGTCCATCCGTCCGTCTGTGCGCAGCGATTCTCAGTAAATAGATGAATCAATTTGATTAGCATTTCGTGTTTACGGTAGAATTTGCTTCTTGTTTATTCACGTACTCTGTATACTTCAAAGCAAAGTGTTCTAGACATGAAGGTCAAAGTACTCTTTTGAGTGTTTCTAAAAAACGGCTCCAACGATTTTACTTAAATTTTCTGTACGTAAAGTATAATTAGTATGCATTACATCCGCAATAGTGGTACTTGGCTTAAAAGTTTGGTATAGACGCAGTAAAATAATTTCTGTTTGCTACACTTACACATTAGTTAAGTGTTTCAAGAAGCTTGAATAATATTTAGCAGTGTAAATGGACCAAGTAGACGGAGAATACAATTTTCGTGAAATGAAATGAAAGATATGATAATGATAAAATACATAGGAGAACAGAAAACCCACTGCAAATACGAAAATACATAAATTTCTGTCTACAACGAAGCTACATTTATATGACACTTTTACGATATTTATAAGACTATGTCGCTATATGTTTTGAAATAATGTTCTGAATATTTATTTTACTTTCATATTTCAAATAAAAGACAATAATAAGTTCATCTAGCGACTTTGAGCATGAATAGAGCACTGGAACACAACCAAAATATAGAGGACCACGCCAGAAATGACTCTTTCACTACAGAATTTTTTCTCACTCTATGCTGCAGACGGAGAAACGTGTATGAGAAAGTATGTGCAATAGTTTTGCACCACTAGTTTTCTTACGTCTTTACATGAAGGCAGGGATTAGTATTCTATTTTAGAAGATCGGAGATTCGGTATGATATTCGAGGAAAGTACATATCGGTTTATTTATCTTTCATTATTATACCATGTGGATTGTGAATTTTATGAAAACACTTATTATATGTTGACCAAATTAAATTGTTAATAAAACCCAACTCTTCTTATTTATAACATCAACTATAGCAACTTTCGGTATGTGATCACAGTCCATGAATTACAAGTGCGAAGCCAAAACTGTGTCATGTTAGTGCAAAAAAACATGAAGTCAAAGTTTCTAGCTTTAAATTCGTCATTTTATTATTCTCCAATTTTCTGATATTACTCACTTCACTACGAACAATCTCACTCTAGCGTCTAAAGAGTAAGTCTTCACGTCATATATATTTGTTACGTTCTGCAAGAGTTTCTTTCCCGAAACAGTATATTAAAATATTTATTTAATTTAAGTAGCTTCAAAAATTTCCTTTTCTTATCTGCGAACTACTGCCCCGGAGAAGTAGTCAATTCCCGAAGAGCCTTCCATTTCCACGAGGACGTCTCCACACGGCGGAGTAGGTGCTCTCCTCCTGCCCCCACGGTATCGTCACCGCATCGTCGCCATGGTGCGGCGGGTGCTCCAATAAACGTGACGTCATTCGGGGACGGCACCGGAGGAAAGTGGCTGTCTCCGGTGGCGCGACTGGCAGAGGAAGTGACGTCGTGCCGGGGAAGGGACGAACGTTTGCAACCGGAGAAGACGCCTGTGCCTACAGACCACTTCTACGTACCTTCCGGCTGCTGCTTACCTGATGTCTTTGCCCTTTCGTGCCCCTACGAACTTACTCGGTGCACCTAACATAGGAAGGGGTTGAAACGACTGGAGAAAAATTCCTAATGTTCGTCAAGAATGTTCTTCTATTCGAAATATTTTCCTTGCAAATTGGGGGTGGCGAGAGGAATTCCATTTTAATAATTGTAATCATCCCATTTTAAAAAGTGAGGAAAGTGTAATCTATTGCAGCTTCTTATATTTCACTCGTACTTATTTGCTCGAATTTTACTTTGAGTTGATAGCTTTAGTCGATTCATTGAGTGCATTTCTACGTGGAACATTTTGTGGTTAAATATGAACATTAGATCACTCATGATGTATTGTATCAAAATTATATAAGAACCTGCACAGATTGTATTCGTAAACAGAAACTGTAAAAATTATTGTTTACCTGGACATGTTCTGTGTAATATTAATTATGTCACACAAAAATAGTATTTCCTCTCTAATACGGATAACATTCATTTCATTCCGACCAAGTTAATGGTAATAATAGTAACCATAAAAATACGTATTGTAATTCTACTACTATTACTATATTACTTATTGTAATATTCAGGTTTAAGAAGGAACATAGGTGCTACGAGCGGTCGTATTGAAGCGTAAGTTAACTCCTTGGCCAAAAATCTAAGTAACATAACCGCACTCACTTCCTTTTTTGTGGTTCTACTCGAACTTATGTTCGTGCTACGTTTTCAGGTGAAGTCCCTCCCAGGCGCAGCAAGAAGAAGTGATGAGAAAGAAGGGCTGAAGGGTCTCTCCTGCGATTGACGGAGTTGTCACAGAAGACGACGCTCTTTGTTGATCACATCCCCCTCACGTCCATTTCACTCATGTCTCTCCTCGAGTTCTTTGAGAGTATGAAAAAAATACAGTGGGAAGAGAATGAACAGTTTGGTAGAAAACATCTTGTGTGTTGTTTACTTATAACATTTTAAGATCCCTTTAGAAAGTGTTGGAGTTTATGAAGTAGAACTTACAGAGTGTCTCAAGCACAACATATTCGTCCCGAAATATGGAAAACTTGAACACATGAATTGCACATGGGTCATTATTTGTATAATCGGCCAAAAAAAGTCGACCATCGCGAACTTTAACGAAAACATTTTTTTCTAGTTAATTACGTCGAAAAATGAGGTTTATGCCCATTGATTCCATATTTTTTGTCATTTTTTACCATTGAGTGAATCCAAGACTGTTTTGACATAAATCAAGCCTATATGAACAGCAAATGCAAAATGCTTAAAAAGATAATTATAGTGTTTTATACGGAAAGATTAGGCTCCATTCTATTGTTTTCAACCATACTATTATATTATTTTTGTCAAACGAAGACCATTTTTGAGTTCAAAAACGGAAAATGCTACTTTTTTCCAAAATACAATATCACGGATTTTCGCGATTGTTATTTGAAAAATACCCAAATGCATTGAATTTTCATTGGTAAAAATTTCATTCATTTTTTTCATAATTTGACAGAGAAATAGTCAATTACATCGAGGTATTATATTTCATGATTTAAGTAGTTTTTCAGAATTCATGATTATTCGTCTTATCAACTCTATTCATAAGTAAAACTCAATTGACTGTAATTGTGTTTTCAAATTTTTAGTAAAACTATATTTGAGTAGTAAGAAAAAAGTAGAATATTATTAATTATGTTATAAAATAAAGTGTACTTATAATTTTACGTTCATTAGTTTTTTCTTGCAATTTTATGGAAAGCTTGAAATTAATTTTTTTAGTCCTCTCGCACATGTATTAATTATGTACGTACCATACATTCTTTCTGAGTGCCCACCAACAAATGTTTAGGCCGTAACTGATAGTCCTCAATTTCAAGTAATCCATACATTCAATTTTAAGAAAAAACGTTCAATAATCGAATGTCAATAAAGTAGAAACTCAGTAATCAGTGAAGACGATATTGTTGGTCAAAGTAAGTACTGGATTCTAGAACCATTTTTCACTTGAAATATTTTGTGTGAGGAACAATGGCCGGGATTAACAAAGCATGTTCACTGGAAATTTTAAAACTATTTGTTCGCAGGAAGAAAATTACGAGACAGTTGACAGTTTTTTTCCGCAAGAACTGATTTTATTTCAATATAGATCTAAAATTGAGGTTAGTTCAGTGTGTACAAATCATGAAAAAGGGTTTTTAACTTTTTATGAGCAGAGTGTGAAAAGTTTTTGTGATCTTTAAAAAAACATACTTCGTTGATTATGAAATCATTGTGGACTATGACATGTGACTTCGAATTTAAACATAATGAAGATTTAAGGAAATTCATCATCTTTTCAATAAGCGATTTCTTGATTCAAGAGTTTCTTTTTCAAAATTTGCGCAATTGCGACCAAAACAATGCGTTTTAGCTGATGCTGCAGGAACTCACTCAGAATGTGTGTGCGCAATCCATTAGGATTTCAATTTGATGCTAACGGGTACACAAGTAACGCCTTTGACTGCTGGAGGTAAAAATTTACAAAATTACAAGTCAATTGAGTTTACTTATGAATAGAGTTGATAAGACGAATAATCATGAATTCTGAAAAGCTACTTAAATCATGAAATATAATACCTCGATGTAATTGACTATTTCTCTGTCAAATTATGAAAAAAATGAATGAAATTTTTACCAATGAAAATTCAATGCATTTGGGTATTTTTCAAATAACAATCGCGAAAATCCGTGATATTGTATTTTGGAAAAAAGTAGCATTTTCCGTTTTTGAACTCAAAAATGGTCTTCGTTTGACAAAAATAATATAATAGTATGGTTGAAAACAATAGAATGGAGCCTAATCTTTCCGTATAAAACACTATAATTATCTTTATGAGACTACTTTTTAAGCATTTTGCATTTGCTGTTCATATAGGCTTGATTTATGTCAAAACAGTCTTGGATTCACTCAATGATAAAAATGACAAAAATATGGAATCAATGGGCATAAACCTCATTTTTCGACGTAATTAACTAGAAAAAAATGTTTTTGTTAAAGTTCGCGATGGTCGACTTTTTTGGCCGATTCTACAAAGAATGACTAATATATTTTATGGACCTAAGAGCTCTCTACCATGAAATCTCATGGGCATACGATCCTCGTTAGTCCAGAGCGTGATGGTCGCACAATTTGTTCTAATTTTATCACTTGACAGCATTAAAGTGTGACGATGTATGAGTGTTATTTATCTCTTTGCTTTAATTTTTGCGGCAATTTTGCTTTAATTTTTATTTTGTTATCTTTAGACTTCTACGTTTTTAATTACAATATTCTCATAGAACACGTTTAATAATATATTAATTTATTTAACATGGTTAAATTTTTCGAAGAATTTTAAAAATATATTTAATTGTATTTGTAAATTATTTTAAATGTGTAATTCGATCTAACATGAGACAATTTTCGGATGATTTGTGAATGTTTAGTGCATCCTATGAGAAAAAGGTGAAGGAACTCCCAGCACTTTCTTTCCATGATGTAAAGCGAAAATCACAGGCACTGCCATCGCAAACCCCGTCCTCAGGCGTGACGTTTCGCTTTTAACAAGCGGCGAGCTCGTGAAAACTCTCTATTATGACGCGATGAAGGCAAATTCATCGCGCCTGGATGAGAGGACGTGTTTGCCCTGCAGCGGCAGAGCGGCAGCAGTGGTGCCGGTGAATCACCAAACTAGTGGAGAGCGAATGAAGAGAGAGAGAGGGTAAGGGCGGGGCATTGGCGGACAGCAAGCGCGCGACGGCAATTTGTCACGTGTTATCGTGACAGCGCCGCGAGGGTCGCAACCCGTCCTCCATACCCGCCCACGCCTTCACAGAAGAGGACGAAGTGTCACCCATACATGTTCCATATGTCTCTGTCGATACCTGCGTTCTCACATTTCTAATCACGCCCGTAAAGCAATAAATGTTTAACTCACTTCATTATAATATGGCTTACTTATCTTCTACTTTTATCTTTTCCTTTCTCACAATTCCACCGATAAATTTATATTCTTATTTTTTCGCATCTCTTATCTTCATCTTCATTCTCCGCTTATCAACGTCTTCTCAGTGTTTTTATATTGGTATGACTCTTTTATGCTCCTCCGTTTCCATCATCGATGGTGCCTGTACGATTTGTTCTCCGACAGTTCTCTTCTGCTTTCGATCCCATCAATCCTCCTCTCTACTCTTAACTTCTCGACAACATTTTGTCCACCACAAAGAACGCTATTTGGCCACTCCTCACGGATGAATGTTGAAGCTTGTCGCGAGCGATGCGCAATGGCCACGTTGCGGTTTATTAGAAGAAAAATAACACACTATTAGGGTATGAATAGAGTTCTTTAAAATATTTCATTTTAATATGCGTTTTTTTGTTGCACCGTCTGCAGCTATCGTTAGCACTTGATACTCCTACTAGTTTTCCTAGAAGAGTCAGATAGTCTATTCGAGGATAGTATACCAGCTATAACAGTTTGGTAAGCCAAAAAGACCCACATTAATAAGAGTTACAAAACTTTAAAAAAAAGGAGATAAGGAAGCTTATAATTTGCAAAAATTGAGAGTTTTCTTTAGCGGGAAAGATTGACGGTTGGGAAGAAAGTGTTTCAACAAACAATTTCAGAGGGACGCACATTTCAGGACATTATTTATAAACTCACAGAAGTTTTGATGACAATTATTTTATAATGTAATAATTCTAAATTAATGAAAGTAGTTTATCACGTAACTTAAATTACGTAACCTCACCCAGAAAATATCGCAATAGCCCTGGAAAATACTCAACTCTTGTGTCCTGCAACTCATGAAGAATGCCAAAATCACTTTCCAAATATGCATTCTAAACTAAAAGTAAGAGAATATGATTCCACTAAATAACAAGTTTCTAATGTAAAGATATTTTTTATATTTTTTTAAATTTCCTTCAGTTGGAGTAATTTGAAACTATTATTGTTCTTCGACAAATATTTCATGAGGCATTTTAATAGCTGGAGAACAAAACTATTCTGAACATAACGATTCCCTCCCATATCATTTGATTATAGATAAACAAGAAATTTAAAGGTTGTGTTGGTTACATTAAGTAAGTAAAAAACTTCAATTTGTGATAAGGAAAATTTTTAAGTATGTATGTCGCTAGGTCTCAGATTGACGATAAAATATTTCCCATTTTCATTCATAACATATTTTTGTTGAATTTGACAAAAGTGGAAATGGATTTTCATTTTCTTTTGAATATTTCAAATTCACAAAGAACAGGACATTTAAAAGTCAATTTCTTTTAAATGGGAATGTATGATAGTGTATGATGGTAACTGTTATCAGCGCCTTTATCCGCTGAACTCCTTAGCTGCATTTCATTTTAAATGAACGGGTGATTTATTGCATAACGAAAGTGAAAGACAATAGAAAATATGAGTTTTATCTTTCTTCTCATTTGAGAACGACAAAGTAATATGTAACTATTTTACATGATAGTACAGTTCTCCAAGAAAACTTGAAAGTAAATATTAGATTCGAAATTATTAGAGTTTCTGCAGAATATATGTTGCGAAAACTTTTTTGTGATTGTGTAAGCGTATTGTTATGTTCATATGAAGATAATAAAAATGGGCGTTGGGGTGGAAGTACGGTAAAAAAAGAAAACTTTCCATGAAATACACTTCTGTAATTACTTCTTGTCTAAAGCAAATGCTTAATAGCATTCTCGCGCGTGAGCGAGAAATGTTGCCAGCATATCTCCTTTAAGCATGAAGCGTCTGACCATGCGTCTGAGGAGAGCACATAAACGCCATATCCTCTCCTTCGCCATATTCACCACTTCCGTAACCAGCAACACGTTGAAGATACTTCGCCATTTCACGGAACTTGTGATCACTGTGTATATGACCTCCAATGACATGAGCGTTTCCTTGAGCATGTTGTCGCCCAATATTTAATGCTGAAAGAAGAAAATGCGACAGATGTACGATCAGCTTTCTCCTCGTGGTTTTATCTTTTAGCTTTGTCTACATTAAAGCTCTTCTAATGTAAAGAGGATATATGAAAGGAGGTCTTGAAGTACTGACCTCCTTTATTCTATAGTTAGAGATCCTTGTCTATACATTTCCAATGATTCGATAACCATTGAAAAATACTAAAGAATTCCAATCTCAACATTCTGAGTATCACGATACTAAGTAATTGTGAGATATCGAAATTATTTTATCAAAATTACACAAATGGTAAGACGTTATCAAGCTATCACACGTTATGAATATTATGAAGCTTTCTCGACTGTATTTCATCTGTAATGAAAGAGGTATTGTAAAAGCAGTTGGAGTAATATTAATG
The DNA here is from genome assembly GCA_002313205.1 of Laupala kohalensis. Taxonomy (NCBI): domain Eukaryota; kingdom Metazoa; phylum Arthropoda; class Insecta; order Orthoptera; family Trigonidiidae; genus Laupala; species Laupala kohalensis. The sequence continues at coordinate 420,695 of NNCF01126749.1, forward strand.
CATCCTATGACAACTTATCGTTTGACTATAAATCTTTGATCTAAGATAATCAAAAATTTCAATTAAAATAAGTTTCATTAATTCTGAGGCCAGGAGATTTCTCTTGAGCGTTTTCAATATGCAGAATACCTGACCTAAAAAATGTTGAAGCAAAACTTTATACATCGTCCGTAATTGAAGTGATTGATCAGAAGAAAATGTTTAAGAGATGTTGAGAACTTTGATTCTATTCTAAACCAATCGGATAATAAAATATACAATATGTATAACTATATTTACATTTTTACAGAAAGTCAAAAATTCACTTCTTTGTAGTATTTATCACGATCACGTTTCGTGAATTGTTTGATTCCTGCACTTCAAAAGGTTATGAAACGTTCAATTAGTCTCCAATTAGATATTTTATTCAGTTATACTATAATTTTCAATACAAAAGTAATTATAAGCAAAATAGCTCAGATAAATACAATTAATCGATCGGAAACTTCTTTGAAATGGACCTGGCAATGATGTCTTTGAGAAGGTTGCGTTTTGTTCCTACAATTATGTGCGTACTTATATATCAACATTCAAGAAGTATATTTTAACTATTAAGGAGGTTCTTGGGGAAAGGTCAACTCCTGCAATAAAATCAGATCTACTCCAATAAAATCACAATTTCCTGCGATCATCAACTCACCTTTCATCATGTGATCAGGATCACCTTTCATCATAAACTCCCTTAATAGTTTATAGCAAGGGTCAAGATCTAATATGGAAAGAATATTCAAATGTTCAAAACCAAAATGTTTTGAAATTCTTGGTAAGCAATATGCTATTTATTATGCATCACTTCAGAAGGAAACGAAAAACAAAATGTTCATACAATATCTCGTGTCAAAGATAATTCCCTCGGCCTCGCCAATAATGCGTTCTTACATTCAATTTCATTTATCTCCCATCTATAAATATTTAATTTCTATAATGTAAATAAACATTTCTTAATTTACAGAACCCAAGTATTAAAAAATCAAGAACGCCTATTTAATAGTGCAATACTGACAATACAACAAATAACAAAGAAAAAGAAGAAAGTCTCTGTGGAATGACCATTAAAAATACCTAAAATCCAATGCACGAGTATCTCGGTAATTAATTGTTTAATTATTAATCTCAGTAAACAATTTGTTTAATTCCGTAGTATCCTCCGAACAGTTTCCTTCTTTCGAAAGTTTAAACCACCAAGGAAGTGTCGGTGTTGGTAAAAATAAAAAGGAAACCTGCTGTTCGCGAGAGTTCTGATCTGGAGCCGTGATCGGCTGCGGGTCCGGGTTCCAAACCAGGAAGAGACACGAGGTCATCGTTGGGTGGCTGCATCGATGCAATCTCCTGCGGGACGCCTTCGCTCCGCACGTTCCACGGAGAAAGCGGTCTCTTGACAACCGAATCATCTATAAATCTCAACAAACGAGGACCTCAACCTCGCACAGTATCTCTCCGCACAAATAATTACCACTGCCGTCGAACATTTCACCGCTCTGCATCCCTCAGCGACGAACATGGACGAATAGGGGTAGAGCGCTCGCAAAAATAATTGAGAATTGTATTAATTATTATGCGTCGAACCGACAAAGTCAATCCATCCGGTCACTAAACAAACTCAGAACTTGGGGCTTATGTTTGGAATGTCATACGAAGTGTCTGAAGTCATGTATATTGCACTGGAAATTTATCTCCCCTTCTATTTCTTTTAGCAAATATCGCATAGAGGATTTCCTACAGCTAAAAGTACATTGATTTTCATTTTTTGATCAGTTTCATCAATTGAAAACGTTTGAGCACCTCCTCATTATGTTTTACAAATTTTGTAATACTATAGAATTTACATAACTAAAAGTTGAAATATCAAATGACTGTAGGTCTACCTTATCTTGAATACACAGCTGTAAAATTTTATTTCATTTTTTCAGTTTCCAATCACGTCAACTGCTGCTGATAATCGTCGAGGTGTAGAGAATGCAGCGACACAATCGTGAAGACAACTATGCACCAATTATAATTTGTGTTTTGTTCCTCGTTACATCCGCATTTGTTATCTCGTGTTTCAAAATAAGTTGAGGCAAATGAGTGAACAGAATTGACAACTCAATTTCATATTTTATATTGAAATAAATTATAATTTAGACCATAAATAAAATAATTTGATCATACATTACATTAATAATACAGTTATTAAATTTAATAGTTCAAACACAATTAAATTAGTTCTCACTAAATCAACATTTTTCGCTGCTCTTTCAACTTTCTGAGCTAAACGAAATACTGATGAACTGTCGTATTAACTCTGGGTCCTCATATTTATAAGTTCACGGATTGGTACTCTCATGTTAGTATGACTACGAAACTTGGCATTAATAATAGTTTTGTTAATAACTGTACAATAAGATATTTATGTGTGTGTGGCATCATGAGCACGTACAGAAGACGTGTCAAATCAGTCGTGCATCTGGACTTCGTAAGCGCTAGAAGGATCTCAAAAGTTGGAATGTCCCTGAAAGTTTCAGAGTGGACATTCGCTCGATATGTTACAAAACGTTCCTGAGCGAACATTCGGATGGTACGTAACAATTGTCGGAGGTTGTTAGGGACCCAATATGAAGAATAAAGAAAATAATCTACCTTTACGGCACTGTTCCTTGAGGGGATAGCATCGAGGAGCAAGCGTTAAGAAACGCTGAAGATATCACCACTTCATTTTGACGTGAATCGTCATCAGATCTAACTCCATGTCAAGTTAAAAACAGATTAAGTGAATCTGTGTTTTTATTTGGTAAATTATATTATTTTTGCCAAGTCTTCACTGACACCGGGACGGTATGGAACTGGACAGATTTGTGGACTGAAGATGTGAAAGATGCGCTATTTATTTGCCCCTACTTGCTAGGACTATGAGACATGGACAAGAATCAAACACCCATCATTTAACTTCTTTAATGCATTATTAGTGGTTATTAACATCAACAGGAAGGAACTTTTGTTTATAGTAACATTAAGTTGAATAAATATTTATTCAACATATTGAAAAGATTGGAATGAACGAGGTTGTACCCAATAGCATAGAATGAAATTAAAAAACCTTGCAAGGCATTCGGGCCAAACGTATCAACTATTTGCTCCATTCCATAGTATTTTCATCAAAATCGGAATATCGTGAATATTAATTTGAAGATTTAAAAAAATTTCTTTTAATATTATTTTTGTGATATTTTTATTGTTGATAATGACACATCGAATCAAAAGGACTAAATTCATTGCAGCAGTACTGGAAAAGCAAATGGAAATATATCAATCTTCCGAGTGATTTAAGTCCAGACGATTCGCCATTTCACTTGGCCGAAAATTGTCGGGAATTAAACAATTCTGTAGTTGTAATACTACACTTTTTATATTTTTGCTGCGATCAACTTCTTTTAAAATTTCAATCTAAGGATAACAACATATTTGAATATCGTTTTACTTTTCTTCAACACTGAACGTTCCCAATTTTCCTACAATCGGGCACAAGAGAGGGGTAATATATAAAGGGTTTTCTTTTATTCACAATACATTCTGAATGTATGACCTTATTATGATGTGTCGTTTAAATCATCTTAGAATTCAACTGGTTCGTTTCATTCCAAGTAATTGGTTTTTGGTGATACTAACGACTTTTGTTCAGGAAATTTATATTTGGAGAAAATTACGTTTAGGTATCTCTAGACTGGAGTATAAACTTTAAAGTCTCAACACACGCCCTCTCATTTTCATTCCCTTGTGGCTTATCCACAAAAAGCAGCCCGTTCTTTCTCCCTGGTGCCACCGTAACACTGCGATCTCGAAGCGTCTGCCTTTTCCCCCTCGCCATCCCCTTCTCTAATCCGGGGTTTTCGCCCAGGGCGCTACTCGCAAACGACTCATCATTAAATATGCAGGCAGCAGCGGCGCGCTCACCGACGCTGTTTCGTCGCCGTCACTTGTTTGCCCAACAGCGTATTAGCGAAGCACGGAGATGCACGACGTTCACTCGCTCGCACGCACGCACGCACTCATACAGAGGCGACGCGGAGAAGACGACGACGACGACGACCGGGTGTCGTTTGCATGGCGCGCGCGCGACTGCAGCAGGACGATTACACTGCTACTGGAGTTTCGCATGTTGGTGAACTACGCGTCGCGTCCAGAATCGCGATATAAATGGAGGGAAAGACTCTGGGCGATTTCCTCAGTCGTTGCTCAGGAATACAGGAGACAACTTCTCTTCACCTTCATTCCAAATTGCACTACAGCACAATATATTATTATGTTGCAGCATTATTTCTTGAAATAAGTTGCGTTTAGAGTAAGTACCACCAATGAACTGTGTGAAAAAAGGAATGGTAATAGAAAAATAAAGAGCTGGACATTACATACAAATAGTTTATAATCCACCTGTACAATTAATTAAAACATAAATTTTGTAATCCTGGTAGAGGTGAAGAAAATATCGGTAACATTGGTTAGCATAAAGTGTCTATTAATTTTATGTATAACAAAAACGCTTCCAAAAGATTCATCTCGGTGAGGGAACGATTTTACACTGATAAATTATCGGAAGGTGTTCATCCATCCACTTACTTCAGCTCCACCAAGCTGATAGGGACAGTGCGAACAGCTTTCGTCGGCTCTCTTGTTGTCCTCGGGAAATTCTCTTGGAAGTTAACACTTTGGGGAGTACAAATAGCGCGATCGTTTCTCACCCACCTTCGTCCGAACGGGAGTTTCTTCTTCAACTGATCCGCTTCCAATTGGACTCTACGTTGAGCTAATGTACGGCATCAAACTTGCTGCCGCTGGGTGTGTCTCTTTGAATTATCTGGAGCCTTGGTTCTCCTTTGCGTCGCTATCAGTTCAGTTCACCCAAGGCGTCCATATCACTCATGTTCCATTGTTCATCAACGTACTTCCTGCACGCGTAAGCATGAATACGTTCATTTGAGCTGAATCTGAATGGATCGATTCACTATTAATATACGTATATATTTCTGCTTTCTTAAATATCCTCTTATTGTTAATTACAATCTTTGGTTTTGTAAAATTTTGTTCTCATTTCTTTTCATTTCACAGTGAGTAACGAGCGTATGAAGTCCAACAGATTGCCAATTTCGTAAAAAAATGGCCAGAACAAATTCAATTGGCATAGAATGTTATTGTCATATTGTTAATTTGTGTTATTTATATCCACAGGTCCTTCCATCGAGTTATTTATTCATTATGAATTACGTATTTCAATTAGTATACTCTTAAATACTTATTTAAGCTCTTAAATCAATATTTATTTTTAACGTGATATGTACATTGTGCTACACGTATCATTTTAAAGTTTTTTAAATTTTATTACCATTCCTCTGCATCTCTCCTTCTGAATCCGAGTAATACTTGTAGGTAATATTATCTACATTCTATGACTATGCGACATTCGTTCCTATTTTTCCCTTCTTTCTTCCTATTGTTTACGTGTATTTCCTTCTTTTTATTTTAATAATCCGTTTTCTTATTCATATTCCACTCGTTCTCATTCGTCTCCCTTCGTCTACGCAGCCACGCCAACATCCTCTAAGCACTTCCCATAGTGAAGAACTCTACTAACCTGTACGTGTCCCTCGTCCTCAATTTTCTCAGAATCCTTAGTCCCTCGGGTGCCCACGTCCTCGCCCTCTCCCGTCCTCCCGTGAGGCATGCCAGTGGCGCCTCCGCTACCGTCCTCATACCGTTTGCAAACGATGCGATCCACTCTTCTAACGAGCTCTCCTCTCAATCCAATTCTGATATTGACCCGCGCTCCTGAAACTTTTCGGCGCGGTGATTGGGTGCGCCGCCGCCGTCGCCGAGCGGCTGGGGCAAAAGCGATGCGATGCGACGCGACATGGCAAGCGCAGGAAGCGGTGCGAAGAAGGAAGGAGAAGGAAGCGATCGCTTCGGAGCAATGCTATTGATGCAAGGTGAGAAACGAATTCATTGCTCTGCAGCATCAGATCAGGAAGTGTTCTTGAGTTAAGAATAAGGAAATACAAATGAGCTTTCTGTAAATAAAACACCCGTCTACTTGCTATTCTCTCACGGCTCAAACGGCGGACACTGTCCTTCCTGAGTTCAAAATGAAAACAGAAAGAACTCTTTCCTTCTATTCGTGGTTCCTTCCCTCCATGGTAACGCCTTGCTTGCAAATTTGCTGGTGCGCTTTCGCTAATTATCTTGTTCTCTGAAACATTGTTGACACAGTATGGAGGGCAAAGCAGTACGCCATTGGCTGCATTGAAACGAAGCAAAGAAAGAAGGTGACGGCCGTAGAAAGTTGTAAAATGTAAGGACAAACGTAAGGAAAGATTCGAAGAGGGATATTGGGTTCTTTCGTATGGTCCTCCGAAAACAGACGCGCTACCAAGATTACACTTCTCTTTCCCTGAAATAATTCCTGAATTTGTTAATGTAGCCTTGAATTTATGAAGACGTTTTTATGGCGTCATCCTTTCGGTGCGCCTCGTATTCCGAACGTACTACTGCAGCCCTAATGTAATCGCGTCCATCAAGTTGCGCGGAAAACCGACTCGGGGAACCACATATCCGCAGGTTTGTGTCTCTAGTGACAATAAGAGTCATCAGGTGAACGTGTATTCCGATTTGAAAAATCGGAAATCGGTCCATCTTCACCTTCTGTGCCTAAAAAACATAACGAAGACCAAATGGCAAATTTATAATACATTGAATCCTGATCAATTTGTGCAAACCATTCCTTGATAGAAGTTTTAACTGTAGTTATGTTATTAATTTCGTTTCACGCTTCACTAATAGTTTGCCAACACCTATCTGTGTTTCGAGTTCTTGTACACATATCCTCCTCATCGGGTGATGATCTCCTGAGTTCGCCGGTAGACGACAGGTGATAGGCCATCTTCGGCACTACATCCCTCGGTCAGCTCTCGACAGCAGTGGCGACGCCCTTATTCTCGTTAATAGAGGCTTCACGGAGCGGAGAGATGGACGAAGGGCTTTCGCCTTCGCAGTGCCTAGTCGCCTCGACTGCTCGCGGCCGCAATGTTTTTTACCGCTCTTCGAAACAAGCGTATCTATTTTCACCTCTCGGGGAAGAGGGCTTTGTTCGAAGGTGACCTCAAGAACGAGGGGAAATGAAGGAAGAGCAAACGGGGTGTCTACTGAGTGAGAGAAAGAAGAAAGATCCTCGCCACGAGGAAGAACCTGGCGGTATGCTATTAAATAAACAACACGGCAATTTATTTCATCCGCCCCGGACGGCGCGGCGGCACCGGCGCTGCTGCATCGGCTGGGGGCTGTAGCTTTGGGATGCTTTGGAAGTAGGAGATAATTCCATGTGGATGAAGCGGAACTCGTTGAGAACTACTTAAAATAATTCAAGAATACTGTAGCGAATAAGGAAGTGGAAAGCAGAATACAATCAAGAAGGATAATCGGAGTATCGGATAATCGGAGAATAAAAGTTATCAATAAAACGCGAATGCCAAGAATGGAATGACCTTCTGTAACGATGACTGAATGCTGATGATTAGTGATGGTGATCTTACGTAGCAAGTCAGGCAATTTCTTTTCATTGCGAATTCAGTGACCAACAAAGATTTTGAGGTATCAAATAAATGTGCAGTAAAAGGATACGAGGTTTTTGTATCAACAGTTTCAATGATGTTTTTTAAATACCAAAAGTTTTATCTAATAAATTAATGTTTCCAAATTTAAAAAAATAATTTATAATTAACTGTTTAAATGTAATAAAAATTATTTGAAATTGCTGTGAAATCTTAGAATCAACAAGTTTAAAGCACAAATGAAATACCCTAAATACATTCGTTATTGGTTGGATCTAGGTTACGGTACGTTTTCACAATTCTATTAATTTATAAGTCAATCGACTTAGTGTTCTGTTATTGTCAGACCACTTCCAATATTTTAAATAAAAATGTAACAGAGTGCTGAGGGAAATTTGGAAATAACTAAATGAAAGCAGGTCACACAGTTCGCCTTTCGACTGCGCGTCGTAGAAGTTACACTTCTTATCACCCCTACAATTTTCTCGAACGACAGTAATTGTGGACGCCGCGCCGCGCAGTCCGGAGCCGTACAATATAAACTCGGTGCATTAGGAGTCTGATATCTCGCCGGGCAGTACGGCATACGCGCTATTGTACGTACATTGTTGTTGGCTGTGCTCTTCAGGGACGCAACGGAATTGCCCTGTTGTTGTGACCGTTCTACAGAAGATGAAATCATCCACAAAAGATGGGTGTACATTTCTTGCATTATTGGTTCCGTGTTTCTGTGACGCTTTTTAACAGAAGTTCAAAAAATGTTTTGCCGGAGAGCCATCATATTTTTCCACTTATCATAATATTAAATTGTGTGGTTTGGCTACCGATGTCTTGTGTAATTGTAGGACTATTAAGAGCAAAATAAAGAACGTGAAGTATACTTCATCGCAGTTCACGTTTCAAACTTCAACGGAATATCGATTCAGTAAAATATTAGTTAGTTGCATACTTCATATTAATTGTGACTAACAAAATGTGCTACAAATAAATTCTTAATCTAGATACATATTAATATTTCCTGACAAAATGTCACAAAAAATTAAAAACAAAATGTTCTGGAGATTGAAATAATTATTGCCTGAAATGATAAGAGCCCTCTCAAGCTTTCGACATGTTAAAACTATCTAGAACAGTCTACGTCTAACAAAAATGCAAAAACACAAACACGCCAGACATCCTGCTGTGGCTTTCGTCAGGCAGAAGTCATTGTGCCAATTGATGTCTTAGAGTGTATAAAATAGGAAAACACGTAGTTTAAGTTCAAGAGCATTAAAAATAACACATTGGATGAAATTATACAGGTTTAAAGCATTATATTATTTGGCAGAACACATATAGCAGCTGAGCACGTATACCCTGAAAACATACATATCTTCAGCTCCCTGGTATAAGATATTTACTCAGTTATAAGAAATTTTACATTTCTTTAGTTCTGTGTTAGTTTCTAATACGTAGAAACGTGTTCGTATTTTCCTGGGAATACGCTCCGCGTGAACAGTGTCTCTGCATCTCAGAAGCAAGAAGTGATACGATGCGACAAGTGTGTTTCTTGCCTTATACGAGTCTGACTGTGTTATGTTTTCCTCTTCTGTTTAATTCCCTACTCATAATCATGTGATAACGGAAAGCGATTGTTAGAGAGAAAAGCGGCATTTCTTAAAGTCTGTTTTTGGTTGGTGAAATAAAGGTACTTTAATAAATCTGCTTTAAACATTTTATTAAACTAGTTATTACATGCAGAAATTAACTCATTTTTCTCTACCAATGTGCGTATCGAATAGTGAATGTGTTTCACATACTGATTTACTCAAGATGAAAGGGAAATATGCGTTTGAAGGAAAAATGTAACATTATATCCTCTACGATGAAAATGAATGGATCCCCTAAAACCTGCAATATAAATAAATGTTACGAAGCACAGTTTTGGTGCAGATAATTATGAAACCTGTGAGCGGATTTCCCTCTTCCCAACTTGTCAGCATCCGGGCGTTTTAGTGCATGACTCTCATTGAAAGTGCGCGCGGCAATGATGCTGCGGACGATAGAAGTGGCAGCAGCACCGTCACAGAAATGAGCCCATAATTAAGAGACTCAAGCCTCCTCCCAGCAGAGAGCGAGAACGGGAAGCAGCTGGGACAGCTAAATAGAACTTGAAATAATTCTCGCTGCTCGTTTCCTTTTAGTAGATTATTTGTTCACAAGTGCAACGACAATATGACTACATGGTTTTACTCGTTTTCTGATACATTTCTACAACAAAATAAGGATGTTGTGTAAATTAATTCATTTTTTCACATGTATGCCCAGATGTGCATTGATTTTTTGTTTTTTAAATGGTCTTCCTGATATTTTGCATGGACTGTGGAGTGTCGTTAACATCGAAATAAGGAAGACCAGGGCTATTGGCCATAGATTTTGCTTTTGTTTTGTGTGTGTGAACTTGCAGTGAATTTGGGGTATACTACTGATAGCTGAACTCATTGACTGTGAAATCATGAAGGGATATTACTTTTAACAAACGTTTGGTGAACCCATACTTTTCCTTGCCTACTATACTTGGTTTGGTATGTCAACGTTCCTCGTATAGAAAAAGTAAGAACAAAAAAACTTCAGTTTACTACTCCAAAACATCGTAAAAATACAAACACAGTATTCATAAACGTAAATCATCATGAAGGCTATAAAAATAAGTAAAAATGACTTACAATATTAAAAATAGAGAAATAAGCACCAGAAATGGTCCGAAATAAACATATGTTCCGTGATGGCTTATATCGACATTTGTCTGTAGTTTTACCAATATTTTGTTCGAATCATTACAAATAAACTCGACTTCGGACCATATCCAATACTTCTGATATCTTACTATTGTTTTAACTTAAAATTCATTATCGTCCCCTTAGGCAATCATCCTTAGATACTAACTGTCCTGAAGCATGATCAAGACATCCAGATCTTTTCCGAACAGCGTGTTGACATTACATAACTTATATTATATCTTTGAAAAAGTAATGCCCCCTGCCAACTGATCCGTCTGGGGTCTGCCAACTAGCCCCAATAGTATGGGTACTACACAATATACACGAACGATTATTAAGCATAAAAATGATCACAGTTAACCAATTTATTATTAATAGCTATTGGAAAACCGTTAATATACGACATTCTACGACTTCTATAATTACCAATACCAATAATACATTTAACTCAATAATTTCGAGCGAAAAATTACTTATCAGTCAAAAGGAAAACAATTTTTGAGCCCCGATAGAACTGTACTTTCTATGATGGGTAGTCCTTTAATGCGAACTTACACCTCATACCAACCATCCCCGGTCTCTCCAGATTAATTTTACTTTTGTAATCATATATATGCAGCGATGTGCTGTGGAAAAATTCTGGTTAAACATGTATAATTATTCTTGAATAATAATTACAGGCGTTAACAAATAAAAATAAGTAAATATTAAAAAAAAGAAAATACAGTAAATTACGTAACAATAAATAGTTTATGAACGATAATACTCTCTAATTATTATGTTAAATACTTGAGTTATTGATTTTACTAAAAAATTAAGTAACAATAAAATGACAATAACGTTATGTACTCATCTTAATCAATTACATATATAGACTGTTGATCTTTATTCTGAAATTTGATCAAGAAAATCAATATCCTTTAAATTCTCATGAATAATCACAGTAGAATATATAAGTATAAAATAATAATACTTTGCAAATATTTCGACTTTCTCGAGACCGATAATCTTCCTCGAATACATCCAGATGAAAAGAGGCTACGTGCTTTCAACGAATTCTATTGTGTTTTAAAAGTTCTGTGTTATATAAGTACGGCTAAACGATCTATTCATTCTTTCCCGTGATCTAAGGATATTTGAAAGATTAAAGAGAAAAATGTAAAACGTTCCCCATCGTTCCAGCAAGACAAAGAATCTGCTCTGAAAGCATTTTAAGGGAGAAAATTTTAATCAACTTCACAAGAGCAGTCAGATTAAGAATGTTAAAACCTCACCAAACGCAATTCTACTTCTCCGCCTCGCTGCCCGCCGTTTGCTCACTCAGTTGATGCAAGTGCGTACTTCCTCCGATTAACATAACCGCATCTACGGACGGCCGCCCGGGACACAGCCACATGGGTGGTGGCAGTAGTGGCTGCAGCCAGCCGCTCTACGACACCGCGAGAATTTACATTACCGGACGATGGCGCCGACGAAAATAACTTCATTAAACAAAACTCCTTCGCCTGCTCGCCTAGGAGGGCGACTACCGCTGCTTTTTAATTACTACGCTCGCCGCAGGATGAGTCACAGTCACCTATGGCTGAAGCACTGGCAGCGACAGCGACGAAAAGAGAGTATGAGATCCTCCTCAAGTTTCATGTTATATTAGATGCTTCGATATTTGGATATAGCTTCTCGGTCGGTTTCATTCATTCAGCACATTCGTGTCCCCTGCGGTTGTAAACCCGAGGTAGTATATATACTATGTGTGTGTAACATATATGAGAGTTTCTTCAATTACCGTGGAGAAGTGAAATTGTTTCTTCAATTATCATGAAGAAGATTCATTTGACAAGAAGACGACTTTCCCTTAATACATGGAGGTATATAATTTCACAATCACTCCCACAATATCAATAAATAAAATTATTTGAATTAAATTTGCTATCATTTGTGGGATCATTTAGGAATATTATTCAGTAATTGTTCAGTAATATTGTAATATTCAGTAATAGGTCAGACAAAATAGGATTATACCTCCAATTAATTCGCAGGAAGCTGGAAATGGATCTAATCTTTTCTTAAAAATATAAAAAGTGTAATTTGAAGTTTGCACCAAATTTCTCCTTGTGCATCCCCTTCGTAAATCCCAAAAATTCAATGAAGGGTGAATATATTCTGTAGCATTAAACTGGAGACCTTTTCAGAATACTAAATATTACATATTGTAACTTAATATTATTATGTACATTGATATTTATAGATTTAGTATGTTAATACTTCATTTAAAAACAATTCTGGAACTACATGTTTCCATCCTCGTAAGCATTTGGGTCACCTAATAAACATCACGATACAAGTTAAAGAAAGTTTGGTAAAGTAATATTCAAGAATCGATAGATTTAAGATACAGGATTTGATTGTGCACCACATCAAAAATTACTTCTTTCTGGTGTTATTATTATTTTACGTATTTAACATAAATATACCGACCAAAGACCGACAGCTGTGATCTAAAGGTAGTTTTCTCTTCCTCGATTCCGCTTAGAGATAAGAGTGTTGGTTCAAACCCTACTCGGCAGAACTAGATGAGACTTTCAGCTGGGGTTACCCTCACATACTTCAGAATAGTTTTGGTTCGATACTACACATTCCACGAAACCCAATATCTTTCCTTCCCAATTCCCTCTCCAAAGTCACGGTTAGGTGGAAGACCAGGACCCAAGATCTAAACAGTGTCATTGGACATGAAATAAACTAATTTAAAAATATGCTTAATTTAAAAAATGTGGTTTTGAATTTGCACAGTATCTACTATACTCAATTTCAAATACAATATACTCGTTTTACGTAGAACTACTTATTGCTGTAATCTTGTAAGAAATGCGTTGTTGTTCGTACGTTATTCGCTGGAAAACGAAGAACTTCTCACACAGTCCATAAAGCCCTGAAACGTAAAACACAGTGTTATTCACTATAAACACTCTAAAATGTGTGTCATTATTAAGGACATGTGTGAAGTGAATTGATGGAGATGATAGTTTTGGGAAAGTGACTGATTGTCTTTAATAATGACACATATTTTAGAGTGTGTATAATGAATGTGAATAGCAGACAATCTAGTAATCTCAATTTTGACAGTGTTATTGTTCATAAAATCTATATCCACAAAAAGTAGACTCAAAAGGAAAAATATGCTACTTTTGTTAAAAATGAAAAAAATATGATGTTTTTGAACTTATGAGAACTCTAACCCTTTGACTGAATCCCATATACAGCCCTCCGTGTAACTTACCCAATCCTTTATGGTTGAAAATTATTTAGTACTTCAACTAGTCGTAGAAACATGAAATTTGATGTTTATCGTAGGTATAAAATAACAATGAATGACAAAATTCAAAATATTTGAGAAGTACATTTTTCAATAATATTACGTCAAGAAAACGAGCATTACCTTGTGGATGAGCCATGTAGGTAATCCAAAGCCACCTCGATTACAAAAAAGTAATATTACGTCGAAAATCAGCAAAATTGTATTGAAATTTATCGTCAATAGTACATGTTATTTAAGGTTTTATGGATGTGTTGAAGTATTGTGTGCTTTAATTTTACATAACTTTATATCATAACACTATAATAAACACCATATGTGTTTATTTCTTTGTGTCTTTGTGCAAATAATATGACAAAAGTGGGTCTTTGTGGAATATTTGAAATGGCATATGAAGAGTAACAATGACAAGTTGCCAAACGTAATCTCAGTGATTTTTTATTGGTTAAAATATTTTTTATTTATTAATGTGCCGTAGAAACACGTATAGCAATAACTTGAAAGTTAATCTGAAGAGTAATAATTAGTCGAGCTACATAGTGCGTAGTGTTTTTCGTTAAAATAGCTTTATTTATTTATGTTTCGTATGCGTTGTGATTGATACGCTGAGGTATGTTTTTGCATTTTATGTTCATTGTATAGACGCTCATCGAAATACTGTAGGAAAATGTTTATTTATTTATTTACGTAATTTTTAAGTCTCTTTACGATACAAAATTTCAGTTCATGTTTCAACGCTTTCGTGAAACAATAATTATATCAGTTTATTATCTCTCTTTTATACCTATATGTTGTTTTAATCATTGTATCTTTTGCATGCAGATGGCCTATTGTTTACTCCTTGAATGCAGTTGGCCTTGAGCATTACCACTCAAGAAATAAATTATCAATATCAATATATTAATTTTGAGTATTTATTGAGAATTTATATCGATTCATAGTTTCATTTCACACGTGTGTTATAGATTTTTAGTATTACCAATTAGCTTGGAAAGAATGTAACAACTTAGAGAAAATAGTTCAGAATCTTTACGAGAAACAGATCTGAGGAATACATATTTTTTATTTGAAAATTATTCATGATAGTAAATACATACAATAAATCAGGCATTTTTCTGAAAATTTTCTTTGCAATGAATTATTCGGTGCAGCCAAAACCTATTTTCTGCTTTTAGATTAAGTGTCACCGTATGCACTCCGCGTACGTTGCTCTACGCGGTGAATCATTTTAATCTAGCAATAAGAATTTTTGCTCTAGAGGGCTTGGCATGTGCGCAGTCCCCAAAGGAGGTTCTAGAGCAACTGCAAGCAAATGCAGTACGTCCATTCGGCGAAGAATTTATTAATTTATTAATTATTATTTAATTTCCACGAGAGAGAAAAAAGAAAAAAAAGGTCGGAGTTTTAGACGTTTTGAGTTTTTTCACTTCGAACACAAGGAAAAATTTGAAACAAGCATCAAATTACTCTTTGTACATTTATTAGAAGAGATTCAAACCATATCCAAATTTCCGAAAGTTAATGGGAGGCACCTTTAAGTAATTGTTCAGTGCTATTATAAGGTTGAAACCACTGGACTACTTCTTACCACCTTCTCCAATCACAGTCGTCCTCACGTGAAAAATATTTGCATGTCTTTTTTCCGATCAGTGTGTCGTATTGGGGGGAGCGGGGAAGGGGAGCGATTGATTCCATTGACAAGCAATACAGTAAAAAAAATGAACGTATCATTGCGACTATGGTATTTTGAGAATACAAATTGTGTTAAAGTGCTGCAAATGTCCATTTGGCAGCAAGTGAAACTTCGTGAGTTGCAGGAGTCTGCTTCTTGAAGCGCTGAATCGCTGTTTCTCTATCTCATCCCTTGCCTCTCGCTCGTCCTCGCGGAAGTGGCCGCGTAATCGTTTCCCGTTCGGCGCAACGTGGCGCGGCGCGGTGCACAGCTTGAGCTGAGAAATTTATATTTCCGGAGTTGGGTTGAGGCGGCGAGGCGGCGTGCGCCTTCGCGTCCTCAGTGCGCTTCCACCTTCGCGAAGGGAGTGCAGGAGAGGAAGACAACTTGGCACTCCGGAAGGAGCTCTTCACTCTATTCACAGCGCTATGAGCAAAGACATTTCAACTGGAATCGGGAAATGCTTTGCTCACTTATTCAAATATACAAGATTACAAAGAAACACCATTGAACATATTTTTATTTCATTACCAGGTAAGTCGAACAGCAAATCGCCCTCAGTGAATATATCCTAAAGATGCATCATACGGAGATGAATCTGCTATGGTAGCCTACAGAACAGTTAAAGACGAAAATTTATCGAATGCAACAAGTCAGATTTTCACAATTTATAAGAAACTTCTGTATCTCTTTAATACTTAACTTTAGATAACCTTTTTGTAAAATTAAAATAGATAAATATATTTTCAATCACAACACGATTTCTAATTATACAATTTTAGTCGAATTTACGTCGCAACACTTACAACTAACGTACACTTACTTAACTCTAATACTTACAACAAGCAGTTACGTTTCAGGATGAAAATAAATAACCAAGTATAAACTGGTTAACATTATCAGATATTTGATAAAAGGAGTTTATTTTATTTATAAACATTTCTCTAGCTCTGGTAAAGTTAATTTTACTAGTCGACTAGACCTACAGATCTCATTTCTTTTCCCGTTTACCTGTTCTCTACTGGGTGTTGACTTCCCTTTCTACATGAATGTTTCTGGTGGAATTCCATAATGTTTTCACAATAGTATGTGGAAATTTTATAAATTTTCTTCTATCTTCATAGCGAAATTTAATACTGCTTTCACGGGCTTTAGAGATAAAGCTTTTTATCTCATTCTTTTCATTTCCCCCCTTTTAAATTATTGCAATGGTATGCATTACTAAAGGAACTTTACTAAATCGATGGTATTTTGGCACCAATTTCAGCTCCACAGAGTTTCTATAACTAGCTGAAGACTTGTCATTACGAGTCAGTGGTAAATTTGTGTTAAATTAACTAGGTGTAATTCAATGGAATATGAAAAGTCACGAGGAACTCAAAATTGTTAATCATGAATTTAGCAGAGTAGGAAGGAGTCTCGCGGTAGTTGTTTCAACTGTCTATCTATCTCTGTTAAAAGTTACGATGAGGTCAAATGTGCAAGAAAGGCTGTTCTCGTTAGAGAGTGTTACGAGTAACTCTTACTTCGGCTGACGCATCACGATTGCACGTCAACATTACGCTGCATAATAAAATGTTAACAGGAGAATTTACATAAGGCGCCACGAATATGAATTTTTACAGCAAAACAAACGCCTCTGATTTGAAGCCGGAGCGATTCAGAGGTCCACTCATTGCGCAGATTTCGCAAGTAGGAAGTAAAATACTTGAGTTCTTTAAAAAAGCTTCATGAAAAGACGTTGAGGATTGCTAATAATTATGTTTTCAAAAAACGTAGAAGAGAAAAAAGAGTATACATTTATGGTCAGTTTAAAAGATTAATATGGACAGGGAATCAAAAAGTATTTAGGCCAGCGAATGGACCCTGACCCGACGGACAATTCTCTCTGACTTGTTTTAATTCGCCATGTCTGGAAATTTTATACAATAAAATATAATTCTACATAAATATTATTCATGCACTTGTAAATACGACGCGAAATTTTTACAATTGTAAATATCCAAGAATATTCGGTCACAAGGAAGGAATTCACATTTTAGAAATACATTTTCAATATACATTTACTTTTGTTCTGGGTATTGAAGTGTGAACAAAATATTAATTATTTACTCTCTCCCTCACCTTGTCTACTCCGTTATGTATTAAAATCAAGAGGACATTTCTCACTATCCCGGGGTATCTTTTAATAAATCTTATAAAGTATCGAAAAATTATTCAAGAAAAATAAATATTTTATAATTGTAATAAAGTATTATCGTCGGACAACCGCATTTAATTAAACACCGTTAACCCTAATTACTACTGATAAACGACAGAACGGTTTGTAGATACTGTAATTTTAAAGTATATATTATAAAATGAATAAATCATCTAACAAAAATATACAACAAATATAAAACAACGAATATTTTCGTCAGCATGAAAGTGGGAGACAAAAGATTCAAAAACTAAAACTAAGATTCACTTAAATAAACAAGGGGAGTTCAATACGTAATCCAACACATTTTTTCTCGGATAATTTTAATTTTTTTAAATTGGAATTTTGTTTGGAACATTCTCAAACATTCCTACGGCTTCTCATATATTTCTATCAACTCTCGATAAACGGCAGTGCTATAATCAACCTTCAAAATGGCGTCTGCAATTCAAATGCGTTTCAATCAAAGAGCATTGAATTTCTTTTGTCGTAAAACCAGACCATCACAAATATTCACAGGCGTTTACACAATGTCTATGGATACCTGGCACTGGATAAAAGCGCGGCGCGACGTTTGAGGGAAGCGTCTGTCATTCACAGAACAAGGAACCCTTCGTGGCTCAAGTGGTAGCGTTCTAGCTCATCACCAAATCATCTCGGGTTCAATTTTTAGCTTTTCACATGAATGTCCAGAAAAAATGTATAGATTTCCACATGAATGTCCCAGTTCATATATAGCTGTGACAACTGAAAAGCGAACCCTCCTTCCTCTATCCACCTTCTCCTTATTTCAATAACTCTTACTATTACTAACAACTCCTACTAACACCTTCACATGGGCCAAGTTGTTGGTAAACCCAGCTAAGCGGTCCACCTACTAACAATAGTTTACCACTCAACTCCTACCTCCTATCGCTCCATGTAGAAAATCAATAACACGCTATATTTCCCATTTACAAATACTACAATAAAAAATAAAACAAGGAGAAGGAAATATGTCTGATCTCCCACGCGCAGGTCGGACGCACATAACTGCGATGCCTGCAATGTTGGAACGTGCTGACACTCTCATTTGATGTGATAGATGAACAATAATCAAACATCTCAGTGTTATCTGTTGGTTGTACTGACACTTGTCCACTAGTTAGCGTTTTCACGGTTGCGCCCGCTGGGTTCGCGAACGCACTTCTCCCGCACGACAACGCAACGCCCCACACAAGTCTGCGCACCCAAGAGTTCACAAATCTTCAGTGGACAGTTCTTCCTCATTCACAATATAGCCCGGATCTCGCACCTTCTGTCTTCCATCTCTTTGGCCCACTGAAGGTTGGACAACGCAGGAAGCACTGCAGCAATTATAGGGAAGTCATTGATGCAGCTAGAACGTGGCTCAGACACAGACCAGTAGAGTGGTACCATGATGGCGTACAGGCTCTCACATGAAGGTGGCGTAAGGTCATAGAATTGAACGTCGATTACGTTAAAAAAAGGGCGTTATAGCCAAGAATTTGGAAACATTGTGTTTTTAAAACCTGAATAAAACCATCGTGCTTTGAGAAAAAAAAAGTGTTGCATTACTTATTGAACGCCCTATGCAATTTCAAATAGAAGTATCAAACTGATTAATCTTATTTTTTCGTGGAAGTGTTTTGTCTGCCATAGATATGAGTTATAATTGAGAGATTTACCGAGCCCCTTAATTTTTTAAAATTATTTTTCATGAGACTGTCTGTTGCTATATTCTCTATTTTTACGCAATATTTGCAAAGGACGTTAACCGCCATAAGTTTCGAGAAGAGGAGCTTTTAAATATTAATTAGTGGGTTATTACCGTTGACATAATCCCCAATAAAATGCAATCATAATCCGAACCAGTCATTATTTGAAGTGTATTTTCGCTAGTTGTGTTTGCGTCCTCGACATCCAGGATTTTAATGTTATCCCAGTCCATATTGTTATTTCGGTTGAGGTGGTGTTCAGAAGTATTTGGGTTGTTAGATTATATAATGTTTGTGTTCATTGATTCTGTTCCGATGAACATTTAGTTTGACCTATGTAAGTAGCTTCACAATCTGTACAATTAATCTTATATATTACATTTTTATACTTGTGGATAGAGTGTTTGTGTGTTTTGACAAATTTAAGCTTCTGTAAAATATTAAAGCTAAGGTTAGGCAGATGGATTTCAAATTTTGGTTAATCTTCCGAGAAGAAGGTAAAACTATGATGGGATGTTCCTCAATGCTAGATTTGGCAAAATTGATGAATTCCCAGAATTATTGTATTGCTTTCCTTTAAGAAAATGTTTAGTTATAAAATAGTAATTAGCATTGAGGATGGTAAAAACAACTTAAAGATTATGAATGTGAAAATTCGTGCCTGATAATGCCATGGCATTGTCTACTAGAGTATATAACATTCCAATTGTTTGAGTCGCAGGGTGGTTAAAGAAAAATGAAAGATTCTTCCTGAGTACGTTGGTTTCCGATGCCAATTAGTAGTGAACAACGCTGTTGAGTAATTAATTTGGATATCCAAGAAATTTATAGTTTGGTTGTCCCCTTTCAATTGTGTACTTGATACTGTGGATAATAATGATTAAATATATCAAGCTTTTCTACTACTACTTTTCTTCTACTAAACGTTTAAACGAATAGAAAATAATTTCTTTTATAATTTATTCTGAGAAAGCAAAAACTAAAATATATTCCGCTTAATCGGTATATGAATAGCGTTGATTGTATCTCATTGAATTCCGTGGCTGTTGATCTCTTTGAACGACGTTCTTGTTAACGCACGTTCATTATTTGGGAACTGCGTGGGTGTTTTCATTCTGGTCCACCACATAAAAGCCGAACGCGCCCTCGAGGCTCTTGCCCTCACTCACTCCCTCCCTCCACCATTTATCTGCCTCTCAGGATTCAGTTTACAAATTTCACCTTATGGCGAAACAAAATTCTGTTAAGAGCCGCAGCAAAGGGGAGTCTTTTCTGTGACTCACAATGGGAAGGAGGAAGCGAGTAGGAAGGGCATTTCGCAGTGGGCTGAATTTATCGCGTGGCTCGCGCCTGTGAGTTGGGCAGAGGGGGTGGAGCATAGAATGGCGGCGGGTGGAGGAAGCAACGGAGCACTGAAGCGAGTGGTGGAGAGGAGGAAAAAGCTGCGTGGTGAGACGGGGGAGGAGGCGACGGGCCCCAGTGGCGGAGGCGGTGGTCCCGAGCGCTACACGTAGCAACAGGTTACGCTTCCGAGAGAGCCAACTCGAATTGCAATTAAAGCCCGCTTCTGTGCCCGACACGGGCGGGGAGTCGCCTCCACTGCCGTCAGAGCGTAAATGGAGAGAACGCGAAATGCACTCCTCCGTCTGTGTTGCGACGTCTAATGAGGGACTAAGTCCCGCTCGCGCGCGCGCGAAACCCACCGGCGGCGGCCGAACCCAACCAGCCAGCCACTCTTGCCTTGAGCGTCCACTCCAACGCCCACTCTCTGACTTGCTTCTTCATCGTATTATTGCCCCCGCCCGCAAGCGCTGTCTTCCCTCCACAGCTCTGCCCTTTGATATCATTCTGTCCAGACTATATAATGCACTGAATCGCATTCTCCTCAAGATACACTTTCAAGTCAAGCGGAAAATCAGACTTCTTCAGAATGTCGCTTTATAAAAATCAAAATGTCGCTTTACTTTAGATATTGGGTCTTGCATCACAAGCGTTTTTCTCCCACAGAAAATCTCTTGGCCGCTTTGGATAAATTTCACTCCCAATGGCGCTAAATGAAAACACAGAGAAAATATGCTTTATGATGATTTAACTATTAAGAGAACACAAGAAAAAGTTCACACTTCTAGTTGTAAAAGTAACGTGAAACTAATAGACACACCTAGTAAGGTAGTTCTAGAAGTGTGGAATACTCTAGTAAAACACTAGAGCATTCCACACTTTCTAGAACTACGGAGCATTACTAGGTGTGTCTATTAGTTTCATGTTAATTTTGCAATAATGTGTTAATAATTCGTTCCTTGCCATGAAACGAATATTGACCTGTCACACGTTGCTACTTAAAGATTCCATAATTCATATTTTTTTGCTTTGAAATTATAAAGTATTTTACATTTGTTAGTATTATATTCCAAATTGTCTGTAACTTGATATTTATATTTTTAAAGGAACCTATTCGGAGTCTCTCGGGAAATTTAATCAGTTTCTTCGTAAATTTACACAACTCCACAAAACATGTTACATTTATCCAGTATTCCTATTTTACTCATAAATATTGATATAAATGCCGAAAAACACTGACTGATAGTTTCATTGATAATCAGAACGTCCTAGAACCCAGAAATTACTAATTTTATTTTATTTTGTACACATGTATTTGTTATTTTCACCGGATGAACCCCATAAATTGGCCATGTGTTAAAACTTATTGTAATCATATTGAACTTCATGTACAAAAATAACAAATAAAAATACTTAAAATCATATAAGAACCAGGAGAGTTAAAACCTATACACTCCTCGAACGTTTACTTTGCGAGAAAGCATTAAAACGTTTATACTGCCTTCTTTTTCTCTAAATGGTGAACGTGATTTTGCGATCGAGATTGATTTAAAAAAAAAATGTAATTTGTCATCACCGAGAATTATTCTCTTTATCTATTTTTTTCAACGTCTCACAATTCATCTTCCAGAACTTATTGACACTACAAAAACATGAAAACGTTTTTTGACACTTTATAAAATTTCTATTTACAAGTAAGATCATACTCAGTGCAACATTTCGAAGTATATTACTTCATCTAGAATTGTTGGCAGGCTCTAAGTATATTACTTCCTCCTAAAAATTGTCTTCCATATTTTCCAAGTGTTTATCGGAATATTCTACCCTTTCTTATCAATCCGCTTTTGTTTCTTCGGAGATAAATCATCTATAAGTAAAAAGGTAGGTAAAACCACGTTTAAGCAAACCCTATCTTTCTACCGACAAAACTAAGAAAAAATTAATGGAATATAACTGAAACGTTCTAAATATATTTAAATGCAAGTTAATTCAGAAACACGTCCATTGTATGACAAACAACAAATAACTATATTTGCAATTACTCAGATCAAAAGAAATGTGGGGTAAATGAAACATAAAACTGTGGGACCTACAAAATTCCTTAAAGAAAACGTCAATGATTTTCTGTTATCTTAATACATTACTGACAAAAATAAAATTCATTTCAATAATTTGCCCACTGTATTGCAATAAACGCTGTACATTAACTTTGAATGTCATTCTTTTTGATAAATCTATATTTATAAGGTTATTTTTCTTCAACTGGTGCGCTAAAAAGCGAGGTATTGTTATATTTGTTCCTCGGTGTCACGGACGTTCAGTTTTGACCATCTTTTAGTTTCTCTTGATTTTTATTTACCACTTGTTTATTGTTATCCTGTCTGACCGTACATTGGCATCTGCCGTACCATGCGTCCTGAGATGTGTCAGCGAATCAGGTCCGTCCGTTAGTGGGATCAAATCTGGCAGAATGAGATCTGTCACCTTTGTGGATCTTGCAAATCCAAATCTTTTAACATGATTTGTGAGATTTCTGAGGACGGTGGCAGATTTTTATTAGTTCGTGCGAATGTTTTTCCATTATAACATGGAACTTCTAATGACTGAAAACAATATTTAAACTTTCTCGGTAGAGACGCATTTGGCTGGCAATTGCACAGACTTGGTCCAAAAATATTTGGAGCTTTCGTAGTGTATGAAGAGGGGTCTGAGTGATCTGTAGTTCAGTGTTATCTCTTCCAGGAATCGGTTCATTGGAGGAGGACGGCCTATCAGGTCTGCCAGATTTTTGTTCCCGACCGATCTCTTACTCCCGACTGAATTACTTATTAGAAATGCAAATAAATTGATTTTTTCATTATTTATTAACCACACTCAATCAACCTTCATTCTTCACTCATTAGTAAATGGTGTGTTGAAATTAAGCTACTCGTGGGTAGTCGAACAATCAAAATTAACTAATGTTTCTTTACAAAGAAAATTCTATTCCAGAATTAATTTTTTCAGTAATGTTGACTTGATTAGATTTGAAGCAACACAGACCGTGGTTATCTCTGCTCATGCTTTTCCGAGTTCTTGAACAATAGATTTTTAATCGAGTTTTGGTCTCCCACGCAGCTGATCAGTTTACATCAAGAAATTTCTTTGACATATTTCGGGGAAATATGATTTGACGGCTATATAGAAATGTTCTTCCTCCAAGTGCAAAAAAATCACACTTCCACTCTCAAAAAATTTTATCGTGACTAAGAACTTGACACTACGTACAGACTATTTCTATTTCCAATACATCTCTTGTGCTCAAAAAATATTTTGTGATATGCTTGTAATAAATTTAACTACTCGCATTATCAATTTACCATACTCAAAATAAATTTTCTTCATTTTTTTTCATGTCATGTGGCATGGGCCGTAAAATCAGTATGTTATAATAGTTTCACGTTTTGCAACAATATTAATTCAATTCATAGCAAGCTTCCAAAGAGTTGTTCACATTTTCTTTGCTTGTGACTTTTTATATAGCTTGTGTAGTTGGCACCTAAATGGTATTTATGAGTAGTTTGAAACAGGAAGAACTCTAAATTGAACGTTCGTGGAAGTCCAGCAAGACAAATATAGACAGCGAGTTATTGCCATGAAAATGTCTTTGTCATTTCCGAGAAAATTTATTTGAAAGTGTAATCAACTGAATAGGATAAATAAATTAGAAATCTTGTAGTTAAAAATGAATGAAGCTGACAAAATTTAAAAGGGAGTAACTTCTCATGTGTTAATTCTTTTTCATGTTGTTATGGGTTCACAAAGTTGCTGATTTGTTCTGAAAATTCCAATTTTAAAAAGAAATCCCCCACCAACTCTTGTGTTTTCTTCATGCATATTAAGACGTAATCGAGCATTTTGAGAGAAAATCTAGTTGTTTTTTGTTACCTACCTGCGTACTACCTTGTCTCGACAGTCTACTCTGCACATGAAGATGAAGTGAGCATCCACGCTAGGAATTAAATATAAACGTCATGCAAATGAAGCTCCATTTTAATCCCGTATCTGCGTCAGTCTCTTCACTTACTCTCACTCCCGTCCCTCGGCCGTGAGCTGCTCTGTCCCTCACTGCTCTAATGTGGTTTCCTCGGACGAATCGCTAAAGCCTCTTCCAGTGCAGGTGGACAGGAAAAAAACGGAGAGAGTGAAATGGAAGGAGAATGTGTTAACGTGTAGTGTATTCGAGTGAATAGTGAAGTGGGGCTCCTTCCCATACAATTGATTATAAACTACAGTAAATCATGGAATACCTCAACTCCAAGTCAAATCCGTCAGTTATATAACGAGGACATGGTCTATCCCCGAACTTAAGAGACCGAAGTGTAATGCTGGCTGCATCATCCTTTCCCTCTCCTTTTGCCGACGGCAACGAATAAAGGATCTCTTCCTTCTCTGTGAACTCTGAAGGGGACATCAGGTCTGATAAGAAGACAGTTCAGTTTCTGATTCAGTCACACTCCTACCAATATCTGTTTCAAAATACTTGTGATTGGCATAAACAACGTTCGTCACAATTCATTTTAATCCCATTCTAACTTGCACATTGTCGTTCAATGTTGCAATTCATTTAAATCATTAGGCGATAATATTATCTTAACAAGTATGTTATTTAAATAATTTAAGTTGATGTATTTACTATACTTCTCACAGAACTCACATTATCATTGTGCTTTTTTACTGTGGAAAATATATTATGAACATCGCTCAATAAGAAAACCGCTGCTGTGAGTGTCACTTCTTCCAGAAGCGATCATTCTGTTTCTCTGATATCATGAAAGTGACACTCAGTTGACAAAACGGAATTCTAACTACTCGAAGTATTGTCATTAAAGGAATTTCTGAAACGAATATGAAGCAATTACTTTCGATCCATAAAAAAGCGTATCTTTAATGCACTTTATCGCATGTATGCTCGATCCCTTTCCCTAGTGCTCGGAGCCAACTGCTTCTATTCATAGGCACGAAATAGGGCAGGGTGCACCAGCCGCTTCTCCTCTACGTTTATTCTCCGAAGCAATTACGTTATTGCGTTTCCGTGTAGGAGGCCCAACGCGCCGGCGGCGCAGCGCCGCGGCCGCAGCGGCAGGCGCCCACGGTTTGCAGAGAACGACCGAGGGCCACCCAGAGGCACCGCCGCGACCAACCGCCAGCGAGGGAAGGGGACAGTTTACCCATGCAATGAGAAATAGGAATAATTGCTGAACCTTCGCATCCATTTCATTAAAATGAACCAAATTTGTTACTTTCCAATTATTGTTATCGTCCAGAAAAATAATTAACTTGAAGATATTAGTTCAATCTTCTACTCTTCAACCCCAAGGGTCCAAAGGTCCTCGCTCTCGTAACATTCCTTGAACAGGAAAACCAAACACTGTACTTTGTGTTAGTCACACTATGATTTTAAAATTTCATTACATCTTGTTAACAAAATATCCACAATCTACAAAATGACTGAAAAAAGTTTACTGATTTCTAACTATGACAAAAATGAAACATTCAATTAAATGAGTTGATATTAATTTTTTCATTCACGCTCACTTTAAACGTAACCATGCTTTAAGTATCGGTATGGCTTACTCAGGAAAATTGTGTCAGATCACATGTTTTTTTTAAGTTTTCTCCTCTTCAATTTCCCGTTAATTACGTTCATCTTAATTGCCAGTTATTTTATCATTTCATGGGAGAAAATATGAACTAATATTAACAATTAACCTACGAAGCGGGTAAGTTTAGATATGTTTTCTATGGCCGCGAAGGCACTCATCGTAGAACTGGAATACGAGGCTGGAATACTTCCCCGCGGGGGCTTCTTGAGTGATTGGAACTGTGGAGAAGGAAGCTCGCGACATCGTTGTTGTGTGGCAATATACCATACAGAGGGTTGCAATCAAGTAATCGTTGGATCAACGAACATCTTGCTTCCAAAATAAATACGACTCGATGCTCTGCGTTATCAATGTTATCAAATAGTGTCCTCAAATTAAGATTATCTTTATTTCTTAAGACGTCTAGGTTAGCGTTTTGACAAAACTATCGTTCCTATCTTCCTGTAAGGAAATTGTGTTAAAGATACTTTTTTTGCAATTGTTTTTTGTTTATCTTTTCATAAATTTCAATTCAGAATGCCACATGTTTTAATATCGTTTCTGACCATAGAGTATTCTACTTAAGGAATCTGCATTGCAATGGTGGGTGTCTATTGCTTTATCCTTATTGCTTAACAGCACACAACATACCCATTGGCAATTTATAAATCGTAATTTGTTTCATTTCTTTTCATTTCGCACATCACAATTTATTTCTTTTATCGTGGAATTGATGTATTTAAAACGTGTGTATTAAAAAGTAGTTTTCCTTGTCATATAAAATTTTGTCACTCAAGTATTAAAAAGTAGTTTTCCTTGTCATATAAAATTTTGTCACTCAAAATATTATGAAGAGAGAGGTAATTCACGTGATAGTCCCTTGATAGTAAATTCTTTGAGTTTTCCTCTCCGACGGAAGCAGAGACGTCATAATTAATAGTTTCTCATAAAAGTTGCTTTCTTCGTTGACACTGGAAACAATTGGTATCGCTTGAAGGTAATAAACATTTTGGTATGTAAATGTTTTTGCCATACTTCTATTCCTTAAACTGTTGCTGAAAATAATAGAATTTATCTTCATTAAAGTAGACTAAGTTTACCGGCAGTGATGATAATAAAGTGTACGGACTAGGCCCAATGTTCAGTGGGAGAGTTATCGCAAGCGTCGTCCCTACCACCCTCCCGAGGATGAGTGTGTGTCGCCCTCCTCCTCCTCCGTCACGTGAGTGCTGCTATTGTGCACACGTCGATAACATCGGTAACGACTCTCCGCTTCTGCGAGCGTTAATTACCGAGTTGTGCCGTCGGTAATAATGTTGCAGAAAGCCATATAATCCTATCCCCTTTAGTGCGCGGCGTCCGTATTTAAATTCCGTCGGCTGTTTAAAGCAAATAAAACGCTTTTCCTTTCATTGCAGTGCGTCGCGTCGGCGTGGATGGCGCACACAACGACCCTCTGGCCTCCGACCCTCCTCCCCCTTCCAACATTGCACCTGCATCAATCGCATCTCTTGCATGAGCTATTCCTACTGCCCTACCGATGCCAAGCCGACTCCTAGCACGGCACATTATTTCCACGTGGGGTTCAATTTTTTTTCTCGTTGTTTGTTCTCCAACAGACTTTTTTCACAAATTCATTCGCTTAGTCTATGACCAAGACATTTAGGACTCAAATGGAAGTTATATCCAATTTCCTTGTGAATCGCCACATCAATATCCAAAGAATCAATATCTTCTTAATTGTGGTACAAATTAATTTTTGTCTAATAAAAATTACTTTCATTTCGCGTCCTCCAATGTGTTATTTCGCATGTGTTCCTCGTTCGTTGTGCTACAAGTGCTCAACGGAGGCAAAGAAGCATGCACTATGAAAGTAAAATAACTGGGAAGAGCTGTTGGCACGCAAGGCTGTGACTATCGTTAGAACTGCGCACATTCTGCAGGGTGCCCGAGTTTATTTTTTCACTGTGTCTTGGCCTTCTTATTATCTAAATATTTTACATTCTGCATACTTCTTTCCGACTAGACCTACGTTAGTATCTTCTATTTCTTCAGGACGTAGGCAACATACTGCGCTGAAATCGCACATAAACGTACGTGACCCTCCAAAAGATAAACCATTTGAGTTTTTGCCGCTCATCTCCAACTAATTTGTTTTAGAATGTGTGATGGTGACAATGACATTCCTTTTTCTTGGATATTTAAGATTTTCCCGATCATTGGAATTGGTATAAATCAGTTGCTGTAATGATAATGTAATTTATTTAAATGAGATTGTTCCCGGTTGATTTCTGTGACTTACATTCTTTCCTAGAAAATAACTTTTTCTCTTTGGGATGACCAATCTCCCATCGAATGAAAATAACACACGTGCGACTTTCCCCGATTTGATAACTTCGCTTCGTCAGTACCGTTCATATTCACCGCGATTGGTGTCATACGTGTAATACTAAAAACAAAAAGAAAACATTCACACAAATGATCGGATGTCACAATCTGAAAGTGCATCGAGAGGCGAAGGGTCTGTTAGCAGGTTACTTAAAACAGTTTAGACTCGGAATGGATGCTTTATGGAAAACACCCAGTTCAATTAAATTTACACTCCCAAAACCTTAAATCCCATAATATAACTTTTCCATTAAACCTTTTTTTTTTTCGAAGAAGAAAAAGAACAATTGAAAAGTATTACTCTTTTACGCTATCATAATTTACTAATAGTATTCCTATTTTCGTTTAATGATTTATGGCTTGTATTAAATATAAGATTGTCTGTATTATGTCTTCCTTCCTATAGGCATTATTCCTACAGTAATTATTGGATAATTATGTTTAATTTACCAGTTGTTCTCTTTATCAAGATCGTATTTTGCTGGAAATCTGTCTGAAAAGGAATTCGTAATTAAAAGTTGCGTAGATAATAATGGAATTTCCATTTTATAACTGATGGAATGCCAGCTCCGTTGTGGAGGTTTGGTGATTGCATGTCGCAAATGCAACTCCTCGACATTTACAATAGCGGCGGCTGCTGTGAAATTTCGTCTCTCGTTTTTCCCGAGGCCCAACTCCACTCTCTCCGGCACCACTAATCGCTGCATTATATCTCGCCAGAATAAACACGTTTAAAATGAATGTTACGCCATCCATGCCCTAATTTGTACTTAATACAAGGTTTATTTTTATTTCTCTTTTGTGTACGTAACGAATCTCTCGCAAGGCTCTCACTGTTGGTTCTTTTGTTTCAGGTAAATCCACCTTCCTGAAAAGACGGCCACAGCTGCAATAGGAATACCTGTGAGTTTTATGTCCCTCCTTTTCAGTGATGTTTTTTTTATTGTTTGTTGAATAGACTTTTGTAGTCTTTATGATGAAAATAATTAAAGAGATATTGTTCTTTACAAATACGTAACAATACTCTAAGAAATTGATTTATCTTTCATTACGGTTTACTCATTTTCTTCTTGAATGCAATAATAAATTTAATGTTGAAACGGACCATTAGACTCGTTGAAAACAAACCAATCTAATAAATCTCTATTAATGCCGTCCTTTGCATAACAGATATATTTAATATCTAATTTTATTTGAAATAAATACATAAAGCTAATATACGTTCTTTGAATCAAATACATAGCTTGTAAAATTGATTGGCTTACAACTCTTTAAACATGTGTTAAACACAGTATGTGACCGTTAAATGCATATAATTATCCTTTGCCTAAATCGCCATCATTTGGATTTACTAATTTTAAAGAAATATTACACAATTGCTTTGACAATTTCTTGTATTAATAAAACAGTTTGACTAATGAATTTCATTCGTGTTTATCTCAATTTGTTGTTAGTTATTAGTGGACGTTTTTGTTTATTTGAAAATGCAATGAAATATGAAGGGGAGACGTGGTTTATTGTAACAATATTTTATAATATCAAACACAATAAACTATTGGAAGTACTTTAACGAATCACACTTTAAAATGAACTATAATTAATTAATATTGAAAATATATTTATACTTGGAGGACTATAATTATGCGAATATTATCACTGGCAATCAATATTTAATGTAATACTTTATTAGTATTCACTAATACATGGTCAACGTTTCAACGCTAATTTGGCATCATCTTCATCTTCAGGACCGCTAGAAATTAGTATTCAAAAGTAGAATTACAATGGAATTACTAGATAAAAATTTAAGTACATAACAGTTACAAAATAAATAATAAAATAGTTACAAAATATTTGACGATATGTGACATTAATAAGTATAAAAATAAAATAAAAATTATTCATCGATTGTGAGTTATAATTTAAAAAAAAAGGTTTCACATACCTGCAATATTTTTCGAAATGTTCCAATTATCCAAAATTAATACCCATAAAATTTTCTTTTTAAAACCATTATAAAACATCACTTGTAAGAATAAAATAGTGAAGCATGTTCACCATTGTCTAGAACTTTCCTTCATAGAGGCACGATAATTAAAAAATGATTTATGGTTTGAATGTAAGCGAAGTTAGGGTTCCAAATAGTGCCAACTCTTAAATGGTGAAAAATAGGCACCAGCTTTATAATATTATAAAATTCATATTATAAATGTTAAGTTAAAGTATTTAATACATAACATAATTATAAAAATCACGGTAAATTTAAAAAAATAAAATATATTATCGTATTCTTTAGAAAATATGTTAGTTTCAATTTGTGAATTGACATTGGATGTAGTTTTAATATAAATGGATTCTGAAATCAGGCGTTTAAATTATTAATTTTGTAGTCCGTAATTTTTGTTTTTTCAAAATTCATTCTATGTCCATTCTTCTTACAGTGTTTAATAATTCCACTATTCCACTGTTCATATCCTTTAGTTGTTCAAGTTTTCTCTTATGTTCATTAATTCTAGTAACAACATACGTTTGGTCCGACCAATGTACACAAGTTTACAGTCCATACATGGAATCGAATAAACAACACTATTTCTTTTTTCTTTATTAATAACATCTTTTTAGTTTCTTTCTACATTGAATTTGTTTACGAACCTGTATACAATTTTGAACTCTGAATGACATATTTTCTTATTTCATTACTTAACCTCTTTTCATGATGTAACACAATAATATTTCTCTTTTTACTATTATCATTCAAATTTATTTGATTATTATCATTATTTCTTTTTTCTTTAGTATTATGTGAATTCATATTGTTCATTTCAAAATTATGTATTCTTGTATCTGTTTATTAATTTAGGAGGGTAACCATTTTTGATAAGTATTTCTTTTTAATGAATCCATTTACAGTATTCTTTTTCATAAAAAAGGATGATTTGAGTTGTAATTAAGTAGTCTTTCCTATGCCGATGGCGTATAATACCAATTGGTGAGTATTTTGCCATTAGCATTAAATTATTGATAGATCCAAAAAGTTAAGTTTCTTTTCATTTTCATGCTCAATAGCTAAGTTGATATCCTTATAATAAGCATTAAATACATATATCTTCAATAATTATGAATGTATCATCCACATACCTAATGTATGGAGCAAACAGTTAAAATTTATCAAACAAGAATTTTCAAGGTTCCTCATAACCAGTTCACAAATTGGATAGTATTCCTCCAATCTACAGATTTTATTATTAAATTTAAACATGGTAGTATTCAAAATGAAATTTAAAATTCTAATAATTTGATCAGTAGGGATCCTAATTATAGTTTTAGCTTTTGGTTCTTCAAGATATGATCTAATTACTTTTAATATCAAATCATGAGGCATTGAGGGATACATTGACTGAGTGGTTCACTCCAATATCTTGTAACGTTTTAAGCATATTCAATAGAAATTTTGAAATATTATATGTTGGACCATTGACAGAAGAAATGACTAATCTTATGGGACAACCCTCCTTATGGACCTTGGCCTAACCATACGCTAGATTAATTTGGGCATTACTTACATAAAACTGTTTATATTGGTATGAAGAAATTATTTTTGAATCTAACCTTTCTTTTAGGATTATTTGAAACCGTTTCAACTTATTTTGTTTCTCATCTTTCTGAACTTAACTATACTTTTCTTCATTCGGTAAAATATCCTCAACCTTGCTAAAGTAATCTACCTTGTTCATTACAATTGTTTTATTCCCTTTGTCACTTTTGACAAAAAGTACATCATTGTTCTTTTTTTAAAAGATTTAGTTGCATTTAACTCATTGTGAATTTCTTTTTTTTTTTTTTTTGAACAGCTTAGATTAAATGAAACATATTTATATAAGACATTACTAACAGCACTTTCAAACTTAAACTTTAAAAAATAATGATAAGAAAACTGAGTTTAAAAAAACTGTTAGTAGTGACATTTTTCTCTTCACTGATTGTCCTTTATCGGCCCTGGCTCTTAAAGAATTTTTACCGGTGGATCCCTTAAAGAAGGCAATCACTATTGGTTTCTGCTTTCGGTTCACGTTCCAATTACTAACATTAGGATCACTAATGTACATTGTAAGCAGAATATTAAAGAAATATCTTTAAAATAAATAAAATTAAAGAAAAAAGTATATTTAATTATTAAAGTAACAGAATTGTAGGACAAAATTGAATTCTGAAAACTTTCACATCTTGTCCCATTTTACGCTACTTAATCTTAACAAGCGTGAATGGAATAATATAGTTCAACTTTTAAATACTTACCTGAAAACAAGGCTTTCACATGACTCTGAAGTGTAACACAAATATCTCCAACGGTTCCGTCACAAATTATAAAATATAATTTAAAAGAAAAATTACACTCTGACGCACAATCAACGTTATCACAAGAATTTGGTATTCTACTGACTGGAAGCCGCACGAATAAGTTCTACACTATATAGTAAGATGAGTGAGTTTCTGGCAGAGCTTAATTTTAAATTCGAATGTAACAACTTGCCCCTTTTAACGAATAACCCGTCTCTGCTACATTTCTTCGATATACCACTTGAAGACACTCACTATTACTCATTACACTTCATCTCGTTTGGAGGCACCAGAATTTCCATCTTAGAATAATCTGTGATATGGGAAGTTCTTTGAATTAATAACAACCAATTGAAATAAACATTTTCAAACATATTCTTCGCTTTTGCTCCGCAGAACATGACCGAAAATCAATACTTTTAATTAGAAGTTAAGTCATTTCTTTATTCGCCATTTTGCATGAACACAATTTCGTACGAGTTTCATTTTTTTACAATACCATTCATTTGGTTCGAATTCTCAAACTATTTAAAATATATCAATATTTTCCTGTTAAATGGAACATCCACAAGTATTTAATGTAATATTTTATATCATCTTCAGTTCATTACAGTAACGCGAATAAGCACGGAAGGGCGACGATCCACGAATGGTATCATTTAACTATTTAGCGGCAAGGAAAATGTAGAATTGGGAGTGAACCATAGGGAGGAGCAGGGCCAGGCGACCGCGTCGACGAACTTGGCTACACCATTCATTCTCATCTCCACTTCCTTCTTCCCATATAAGCTACTCCACAAACACCTCCTAATTCTCCGTCTTCGCTTATTCATGTTCATCTTAGAATTCCTATTCCTTCTGTTATTTACTTCTCCTTCTTCTTCTTCTTTTGCTTTCATTTGTGTCGTCGTGTAGCTTGGCATTTCTCCGTCCCTCCTGTCCCCTCGGTGCGTTGGTGACCGCAACCTCTCCCGCCTCCCCGCCACTAGTCCTCCCTTCACCAACCGCACATTTAATTAAGCAAGGAAGAAAGGGACACGGTGAGGCGGTGGGCAGCTGCAGCTGGACCCACAAACAAGATACTGCCCCTCTCCTCAACCGACGCCATATGCCTAGAAGAGGAAAAGTCCACTGATATTTGGAATTTTTAAAATTAACAACAATTAACAACACATTATCAACTTTTAATCCTACGATTGTTGTCCATTTCGTGCTACGTTCTCTTGTTTTTTACCACATTGTTATCTTCTTAGAGCATGGTCATTGTAATATAGTTATCAGCAGAAATGTGTAACTCTGTCTTCAGGTATTTTTTCCATATATACTAACTGTGGATGTAAAAAATACATTTCAACCTTCGAGATAAGTTAAATGCAAAATTATACTTATACATGTCTTAAAAACTTTGCTACATGTTGCATAATATGAGAATTTATTTACGTGTTGCATATTGTATATCTTGTATATCATTTTTATTTTCTTTAATCTGTTAGTTGAAGTATAAATTCTATTCATTGATATTTAATGTCTAACAAGTAATGTTGTGGTTCTTATCCTCATTTAGGTTTATGTGAAGAAGTTCAGCAATGTTTTATCGTTGTATTTTGGCAAACAATTCATATTTCACAAAACTGCTTACTTTTTTCTCCATCACTTCAAATACAAAATATGTTGAATGTCTGATAACCATAATAAATAAATCTTATCATCCATATTCTTGTACATTGTATAATCTTCAAAATAATGGATAAAATCCTGTGACGCCTCCAGCTCCACAACTTTATGCGTCATGAAAGACAGCTTAAAGCACAACACTGAAAAACACTTTCACACTTACCTTTGTGATTAGCCAAGTTCTTAAGACGTAATGGATTTCTGATCAATTCCTTCAACATTCTACGGTGCACCTTGTTTTTCGGAGCTTCTGCGTTTTAAAAGCAATTGAGTTGAGGGGTAAGTTTACTTCCAGAACACTTAAAAGGAGCCGGAAGATTTAAGACAGGCGCCAAAATGCAAAATTCCTCGAGTGCAGTCTTCCGATGCTACTGTTCCGCACTTTGTTTGGAGGCAGCGAAGAGGCATGCATTCAAGGCGTTTCCACACAAACTCTGCATGCCCGTGGGTCTCCCTTCCTTTTCACAAGACACTTACAATTTATTCTCTTACGTTTTCACATGGTTCGCTCTGTCTTTATAGCAGTATATTAGTATTTTTAATTCATCCATATTTCCATTATTTCATATTCATCAAAAGTTTTATTTCATTCTCTTCCCTGATGTTAATACCCCATATCTTTGTGTTGGCTTTTCACAATTTTTGAGGGGTATTATCTCTCATGGAAAATATTTTTGAATCTTTTTTCTTCTGCAAATTAACATCGATCTCTTTATTCTCCAGCCATATATCCCCTCATACTTCAGGAACGTACCTTTCTCGCTCTCTCTTTGCTATATTCTCCCGAATGTTCTCAGTCCCATTTACCCATCTTCCTCGTCCGTATGCCCTCACTGCCGTGTCTGCAGTTTTTGTTTCCCCATCCGCTGTGAGATCGGATTTCTCCTCGATTTAACGCGTGCCTGCGTCCTTCCCTCGCGAAGGCGTCGCGTCGGGAGACGATCGCGAAGAGCGAGGGCGCGCCCCCGCCGCCAAAATGACAACACTTTCTCTCTTCCTCATTCTCTCTCTCCTTTCTCTCGAATTTTGTCGCGGCAATTGCGCATCGAAAAATCGAAGATGATGGTGGCATGACGGATTCGTGAGAGGAGCAGGAGTGTTTTTATTTGTAATGGACCTTGGCTCCATATTGCCAACTCATTTGCCGTGAGGCCGTTTAAATTAAAGTACCCTTCCCAGCAATACACCTAGGTGGCTCTCTGTTACACTCGCTCCTACTCTACAAACGACGCAAAAGTTTCCGATTCGAGGGAATTCGAGTTGAAAATTTCCACAAGAAATTCCCCGGTGGACACAAGCACTCCTACATGAGCCTTTCTTTCTCTCTCTCTCTCTCACACACACACACCCTCCGTCATGGAACGTACAAAAACATCAGTCCCCGCAGCAGCGCTGAGACACGTGACCGGCATGTGTGCAAGAGAGTGAGGGTGGGAGTGTGGGGCGCGTGGACGTGTCACCGTGCGGTGTGGTGACGCAACGCTTTGTAGCAGGAGTAGCAGCGGCGTCTGCAAGGGACGGACATTGGTGAGCGAACGCATTCAGTCGGAGGACGAATAAAAACAAGGGAAGCGCCCAGGGAGAAGTTGACTCGACGGGATTACGGAGATTAGTGAAAAATCTGCGAGGGTAAAAATTAGAACTGTGTACCTTGGTGGGTGGAGGAGAAAGGTCTGGGATTATATCAACGCCAAAGGAACGCGGAAACTTAGTTTTGTATCTGGTCACCGAGAGAAAGCGACAACAATAGGAGACGTATTCTAATAGTCGAATTCCGGTGCGAATTAATGAAATCAACTTTATAACATTGATAAATATTAACTTCAAGAGAATATATTTGGTTGTTGATAAAATGATTATGCGACACTTGTAATTTTAATGAAACAACGACCCAAAAATCTGTTTCATTGTGGGAGTATTATTTAATCAATTGATCACAATTATTATTCTGCAAATAATGTACAAAATGTTAATTTTTTCACTCGCTCCATGACTAATTTTCGACGATACCAATATTTTCCTTTCGGAAACAACGGCTCAAGCGAAAGGTAAAATTGTAGGGAACAGTAATAATATTTCGGTAAGTATTATTCATCTACTTACTCGCTGCTCTGAATGAATAGCGAAATATGATTTCGATAAATTATATGTAGTTTTCTTTTTAATTTTGCTTTCAAATATTTCCATGTATAGATACTAGCTGAATCGACACGGCGTTGACCGGGACTATAAATTGGTTGTACACTTAAGAATAATACCGGAATAAACTTCTCGAAGGGCGCACGTTCCCCATAGGAGCAGAACCGGTGCATAGACGACTTGGAAGTTTCACCATTCATCTCAGAGACCTCCAAAACTATAAATTCGACACATCTCGGTTTTTATCGATTACTATTCTGTCCATTCCCACTCCACCTGGGAGTGGCTTAATAAACTGAAACGACCGAAATAGATCGAAAAAAATTTCTGTTTTTGTCGCGTTGGGTTGTTTTCGGGTTGTGAAGTCGGTGAAAAATCTAACTCGAAATTCGATCGATGAACCGATCGGGTTATTTAAACTACGTCTTTTCAGGTGTTAAATGAAACGGTGTTATATTCTGTTCTTCGTCAGGAGTTCCTCAATAATATCAGTACATTTACTTAGATGCTGTGGTTTTAAGATAAAAAATCATATTAAATTTACCAAAAAGGACATTTTTAAATTGAGTTGAATTGTCCTGCTTCATGGAAAAATCCGAATTTTATAACCTTTTTAGTTTCAAGATCATAGATATTAACATTCAAACAAAATCATATTTTATATATTAGTAAGATACGTTTAGAGGTCATAGGAAGCTGTTTTTTTCTCTGCGTCTCGAAATCTACCATAAACAAAATGTTTCCGGCTTCTAACCTGTGTAGGTAAAGTTGCAACACATAATTGAAATATCATTTGGGGCATGATTTTATTCATCATCGTTAATTATTACGAACACCCTTAAATATTGAATTTGCATTATATTAATTTCCAATTTTTTACATTTTAGGATGCTTAATTGGAGGTATAAAATTGCTTTAAGCGAATTAGTTTTAGTGAGTTCAAAAATATTCAATTTTTATGTTTGATAACGAGAATTCATTCAATTTTATGTCATATAGTTAACATTCCAATCTTCATGAACTGTGAATAACACTACTCTTGTAAAAGAACAACCCTGCAGTTGAAATACGTGAAAAATGTGATTGTACAAAGAAAATATTATAACTTAAAAGTTATGAAGGGCATGATAAAAAATATATTTATTTGATTGTACTAAAATTACAACCCACAAGGAATAAATGTACCTATAATTACCATGGTCTCTAAATTTTCATCAGAGTAATACATTCTTATTTATAGTACATAAAATGAATTATCGTGATATAACTTCAAAGAGTCTGCGAACAATCTGCTAGAACTAAAACATTTGAAAAACCATCTGCAAATATAACTTTGTGTAATTTTCTGACAAGATGCGTTAGCTCTGACGAATCGACAGTAACATGTCATTGGTCATCACCTCACAACGACGGTGAGAAATGTTTTATTTGGTTTATGTAAAAAAAAAACCCTCATCCATAACCAATCTTCTCGTAAGTTGAGTCTTGTAATCTCCTTAGAGGCATCATGTCGTGGATTGGTAGATGGGGGCGGGGGGTGAATGAGTAAAAGAGGGAAGAGGAGTTTGGAGTCAGCAGCGATGACAGTGACGAAAGCGGCGGGCAGGCGTCGCATCGCTTCGCGTCGGCCCGTGCACGTGTGAAGCGTCAGGTGCGCGAGCGGGCACTCCGTGCGCGCCGAGCGCCCGCGGGGATTTCCCGCTCGTCGTTTGTTTGCGCTCCCCAGCGGCTCAGCGCAAGCCTCCCTTCCTCCCCTCTCCCATCACTATCTCTTGTTCGTTCAGGACGACGCTGCATCCTCTGCTCTGCTCTGCTCTGTCACACAGGCAACGAATTTGTAATACTACTCACGGGGGAGCAATATCTATTTTCAACATTTTTAAATCTCATTCGCAAATTTCAATTTATTGAGTGCACGTTCAGAATACGTCCCAAAAAATTTCATTCCTGAATATCGAGTGTCCGTGAATTTCTATGCCACGTTAATAAATATGTGGCACTTTGATCCTACTCAAAAGAGGTTAATTGCTGGATCGTACTGTCTTGCCAAGTTTTGCTGGCACTGTATCAGACTCTCTCTTATTTACTTTTCATACGCCGAGATTTTGACCGTGAAGCCTCTTGCAACAAATCACATTTTCAAGAAAGTGTGTTTGAAATGGCCAAGTATTGGGTTGACTAGGAATCTCAAGGTACTCAGTGAAGCAGTGTGCGGAAAACTGGGTCCCGGTAGCTTCTTGGAAAATTCAATCTCGGGTGTCCGCTCGGACGCGGTAAACTGAGTACTGGTACTGGGTACTGGGTGAGAGTGTGTGAGGAAACGGAAAAATACTTTAATTTTTCCTATAACTTTTCCTTAGATCAGAATGCTTCTATCCGGTGCCAAGTATTCGTACATCTCCCGGAAAGTCGCTGCCTCTATACTGTGTCTGAACAAAATGCTTTTATTCCGGTAGTGGTTCAATGTTTTCAGAACCCCCGTCTCTCTACTCGCACAAAAGCCAGTACTCGTACAGGGAGTGTTGTGCTACGTGGTTTTTATTTCTGTTATTTTGGAGCATTCTAGATGTTCAGTTGTACATTTATTAATATGGAGAGTACTTCAGTCGTTGATCTGATTAAAATTAATTTGTTAAACTTCCTGTTGTCACGTGCATCGAACATCTATAGATTTTTCGAATTACATGAAGTAGAGACTGTTATACTGAAAAGAGGACGACTAAGTATTATTAATATGTCTGAAAGGGAGTCATTTGCTGTACAAATACACAATCAGTCAAGTGAAAGGATGAAAATTATTTTTTTTTAATATTTACATAAAAGTATTTTTTAGAAACTAAATGAGTATTGGAAAGCGAAACTTGGAAAACACGAACAATAACATTAACTCTAGCATTAATCTGTTGTTGATATATCACTGCAAAATTTATTCTTTCTCCGAATTAATAGTAAGTGTACAAATCATCTGAAATGCTTGGCATGAATACCTCCAGATGAACGCCTCAGGTCTACTTTAATGGCTCATCTAGCGCATA
Source organism: Laupala kohalensis (assembly GCA_002313205.1). Lineage (NCBI taxonomy): Eukaryota > Metazoa > Arthropoda > Insecta > Orthoptera > Trigonidiidae > Laupala > Laupala kohalensis. The sequence goes on from NNCF01126749.1 coordinate 460,509, forward strand.
GCCGTCTAAACTGCGAGATGGTTATGCAATGGATCACAATATTTCTCTGAGAATCTATCAAATTTCTCGTCTCCCAAATCCTTTTCTTCTGAATACGTAATTTTATTACGAAGTGGAATATTCATAAATAACTCATAATGTTAAAATGATTATTTTTGTATTAATCATGTAAAACAAGTATATTTAAAAAAATTAATCATATAAAAATAATCATGCACACAAAAAAGAAAAGAAGGGAAAAAAACTGCCTTGAACACAAAAACCTGAAATCATTTCTACATCTTTGCTCCTATTCAAAATGAATATTAAAAACTCATGAATCTTCTCTCAGATATTTGAATTAACAAGGTTTGCGTTAAAAAAACGAGGTGATATCTCAATTAATTCGTAAAATATGGTAAAAATAAGTTGTGAGTTAGTTTAGTAAATCACATTTCACCATAATTAGCCTTTTATATTGAATTTAAAAACATCATATATAATGATCCTCATCAAAATAAAAGCAACATCATCTGAAAATTTCAAGTTCCACCTCTAACAGTTTTTACTGTGCGATGATGAGTATCTGGGTTGGTGACTCCACAACGTCATTTATATATAGAGATTTTAATATAAAATAAAGTATTTACTTCTAAATATTCGAAGCTATATTAATAACTTAAAATGAAGTTTTAAATATTATTTTGTTCAACTACCATTGCTTAATAGTAGAAGTTAATGCTTAATTTTTCTGATATTTATTTCTTGTTGGTATGACATTGCATACAATTCTAAAGCAAATGTCGATGTTATGTTACACATAAAACGATGTATCAGATTAAAATCACCAAAAACCCACCATTTTGCATCATTGTTTAAAAGTTTCCGGAAGAGATGCTCCCTTCTCAAAACCAAACGAGTAGATATGCCTCTAATGTCGTGTTTCTTTAAACGAATAGTATTATATAGAATAAATATACATGTTTTTGAGTTAAGATACAACCGATAAAGAGAAAAGTCACATTTTCTTGTGAGCCAAGAGACAAATGTCTTCTGGTTACAATACGATACTCAGAACAATGAATCCCAGTCACAACATCTCTCGTACGTAATAATCCCTTGTTTGAAATTATCTGTCAAATGTCCAAAGATGCAATCAATAATGCTGCGTTTCACGACCTGCTGTATGTCTCTAATAAAAGATAGTTTGAGTGCGTCGAACGCGTTTGAGAAGAAGAGTGGATATCGTGTGAGTGGAGGGAGTAATCAAAGAAAGTGGGATAAATTCAGCCTACCTCTAGCAAAAGGTAAATATTGAAAAAATGTGATCCAATGAGAGAACACATAACATACATTTATAGTCTCCTTCTGTGTCCTGGAGTCAATGCCACCTGCTTTTGCGAGCGCAATAAACAAATCAAATCTCTTCTCGCGTCGCATCAATGCTGTCACGTAGCACGCAGCTCGCGTCCATCGAGAGGTGGAAAGCTCCTCTGCGTTTTGCGCACTGCATTCCGATCGATTTTATTCCAATTAACGTCTCCCGATAGAAGCAATCCGAGCCACGTGTACATTCTGATACACAAGAAAGTGTTCTAAAGTCTCATGTGTTTGGATTGTCGTATACTTCGAGAAATGTGAGTTACAATGAAGAGTATAGAAATGAAAACGTCAAATGCCACCTCCATTGAATCATCGCCATGACCTCCATTGACCATCGCAATGAATACTGAATCGAATCGTCGTAGAGCATTTTAATTACTTTAATTAAAGAAATTAAAGTTGTAAAAGTCAAATAAATTGCCAGGTCTAAAGTGTTTCCTATGGTGCCATAAAATTGATTTATGCAATCAAATCTAACCAATGGTCCTTAATAAGGAATTTATGTTGATTCCTTGTGGTTGATTCCTTATGGTTGATTCCTTATTATATATTTATGTTGATTCCTTGTGGTTGATTCCTTATGGTTGATTCCTTATTATATATTTATGTTGATCAAACATAAGAAATGGTCCTTATATGATCTTTAATAAGGGAGAAATTAATTCTTCAATCAAAATGAAACGATATCGTGTTCGTGAACTTGAGAAATGTTTAATAATGTAATTAACTTTCGATTGACTTCATTTAATTAGTAAAAAACTTGTTTACCGAAGATCGCTTATTTTGCCTTGAAACACATGGTGGGTGCTTGAAGCACACGGGAAGAACTAAAGGCAACAAACCAACAATGATGAATCAAAATTTTTTAGTAATGAGAAACAGTAAACTAATTTCCGAGAGAGAAGCGAAAAATGAGTATACTAAAGGGAGAATCAAGGTGTCTTATGTAGAAACGGATACCGACTCCTTTCGAAAGTAAATTCGTTAATATTTGCCCACATCCTCAGAAGTTAATTAATTCACATTTCTGTTAGATTATTTTGATGTTGGTGGAAGACCCAGAGCTTTCTGGAATTGATTAATTTACCGTTTGCAAAGTTATTTAAATTAAAAAGTGGTATACCTTTGGTATCGTTATAATAAATGCCGTATAAATACTATTTATTTAAAGAAATCAGAGAATAAGTAACAAATTAGTATTTCCTTCGGAAAGAAATTCTGTACAACGAAATTCCCGTTCTCTTTTTACTAATAACATTATCAAGAGTTTTGACATGAGGCAGAGGTAACAGACTTGGTTGCCAAGCGATGCGACGCCCAGCTCACGGCGAGACGGAGAGAGTGGTGTGACCTTTCCTGTGACGGGCCCGGGTTCGACGCCCAAGGTTGTTACGGCTGCGTCATTCCTTAGAAACTACTTTGAAGTCGTGCAGATATCGATAGATGGGACCTCGAAGAAAACGAAGATATTAAAGAACATTTACAGACATGAAAGATAATTTTCTACGTTGTAGACGATGAAATGAAGTCCTAACGATAGTAGGTATACTAATGACTTGTATCATGTCGTTGATAAAAGTTTTATATCTACCTCACTTTGGAAAGTACTTTGTTTATTTAATTTTCTATATTTGTGGGTTTATTTGATTTGATTCCTTCTCTCTTTCTTTCTTTAAAACTATGGTAATTATCTGAGGATTAGTTTCATTTCAATAGCGTAATTTTTTCGTTTTATGTATAACTTAATGCTTCTATACTCAGAACATTTAATTGATAAATGAATTATTATTATTATTATTATTATTATTGTTATTGTTGTTGTATCGTAATCTGAGACATTCCCACTTCTGGACGTTCAATTCTCGATTGACCACGTGGGTAATGAATTGGCTTGAGATGCAGCGGGTAGCCTGCCGTGAGCACGTAGCGGACGGGCATGAAACTCCAAGACCTGTGCTCTCACTCAAGGCGTGGAAGGGGAAGGGAGGAAAGCGGGGCGGATGCACTCACGAGCGCACTGCACCCAACGCTGCTGCAGCGCCGTTGCTCCGCCGCGCTGCTGCGCCCCGCTTCACCAACCGTCTCTGCCTCGTCGCCGTCCGTTGCAACCGACTCGGTGGAGCGGAACGCGTCCCTCGAAACTCCTCAAACTTACTTCATTGGCTTCAACCCAAAAACATATTTTATAAAAGCGATTCTCTGTTCACGTATAATACATCACGTGCATTCAAAATGTGTAATCTGCGCATGATCCACAGACATCTTAAAAAATTGATTGGTTGTATTTTACTGGAAATACTCTTTTGGGTATCCATGGCATTGACCACATTGTATTTGGAAAACCGTTTATACGTCTCTGTGATAAGAAACCCTCAGTGAATTTTACTGGCATATGTATTTAGTTATATTTTTATTTTATGAATACCAATACGAAAATATTTTTAATTTTACAACTTTCAATCAGTGCCTCCCTCCCGTTTTTATAATTTAGTGTTTTTTACCTGTAGCCTCGATATCCATTCTTCAATGTCCTGTTATAATTTGTCTTCGTTTTTTTCTTTATTTTTAATAATTTATTCTATTACAACTTAATATCTTTTTAGATAAAATACGTAAGTACCGAAGAACTAAAAGGATTGAGAATATTCGTGAATACGAATTCCTCTATTGGATTCCCTTTTCATTTGATTATATCCTTTTCTGGAAATGTATCGTATTCCTCTGCCATATTAATATATACAACTGACACGACGATGGCAGTTCGTGCTAAAAAAATTCCCTACTTCGCTAATCTGCTTAGCGAGTAATTGACTTCTATTCGGCGGTCCCAGTTTGGAACGTGAATCATGAATTTCGGTGGGAAACTGGAATTTCAAGCATGCGAGCAGACGGGCGAATATATTTCTCTTTGTCATGTGACATCATTCACACCACAGCGGATCTGCAAGTTTAAATTAATTTAAATAAAATTCATTGTTTTTGAAACTTACATTCCGCTTTTATGGTTAGCCGTGAATAATAAATTATGAAGTGAGCATTATTATCTCCATAATTAATGTTTCTCCTATATTTGCATTTATTTTCAGATTTGTTTTAAATTTCTCTTAGCAATGTTTTCTTTTATTATCTTCATCGTTCATCCAACAATGACAATGACAATAGTGTAAACGACTCAATATTTGAATATAAACGTATTCTGTACGATATCATAAACTGTCGATATAAAACTATCTTGTTTACACAATATATGGAAATACTTTTGTTCAACTTTCGCTTGTTCAGTTTTGTATTGAAAATATAATCCCTTAAAATTAGATTATTTTCGACATGATATTCATCTTCAAAATTTTTATCAAGCGTATGAATCGGTAAATCTTTGGATTTCTTAGAGAATGTCGTTTGAAATAGGCAAGACATTATACTCAATGAGCGATATATATATATATATATATATATATATATATATATATATATATATATATATATATTCTTTAAAAATATCNTTGCTGAGTCTCACATTGGGACACAAGAGCCTGTGTTTGATTAAGGATGCACAAGTAGTAAGTGCGCCACCTATCACTTGCACATGATCCACACTTCATCCCCCCATCCCGCCACTTCACCTGCAAGTGACGAGCGACGTGTCGCTAGGGCGGAACAACAAACCGTCGAGAACGTCTGATTATTACCTCAAGCGAAGTAATGAAGTGAAGGAGGCAACTGCTGCGAGGGGAATGGAGTGAGCGAGAGAGAGAAAGAAAGAAAGAAAGGGAAACAAGAATTCATTCCAATACCGATCTTCCTTTGCCTTCTTTTTCTCCAAATGATTAAGCATTGGGTGGAATCATGCAGAAGAAATGAAACATGTTACTTACTTTTTCCAATCATATCTATGCTTATAGGCGGCAGTGTTTTGGGTGACTCGATCGTTCATCAACGTAGAGAAAATATTAGTTCATGTGGAAAGTCGAAATTTTGAAGGGATCATGCATTCGAAGGGAACCATTAAGGACTATTTTGAAATTCCGTTTTGAAAGGGGTGAAGTAGTGATAGATTTTTCGAGTTTTCGCTATTTTCCCGATTATTTCCTTTGTTCCTCCCAAAATCTTGGCTGTCGCCTTTTATCTAATCCACTCGATAATTGTTTGCAATCCGCAGAAAGAAATTGAATTTGTCCCACGAATACTCACTGGGCAACGTCGTCTCACATTACACGTTTTGATTCGTGCTTTAATTCATTTTAAAGCGTATTTATTAAACTATGCCACCGTATTCATTAGTTTAATATACCAGTATTTTCAAAATCAATTAATTAACCTGATTTATTAATCTGATTAATTAAAATTCCATTCATTGGGTTTAGTTTCATTGCACGGTTATTTAATTGTGGAAATCGATTAAGGTTCCTTCTTAAAAGAAAATTTGTTTCCGATTGTTTATGATTCCTCTTTTCATTATTAGTATTCATCAACTTACCTGTCATATCATATAATTTACATAATATTGTAAGCCAAACTATCCCTGAACAGGCCCCGAATGTGCCCAAGGGGTTCGCGGAGTGTTCCGCAATTACTTGACCTCGGCACTAGAAGGAGATGCGGTTTGACCCCAGGATAGACCCTGGTACTCATTTTACAGCAGGTATACTCAATCTGGATGTTCAGGTGTGATGAAAAATCCCCACCTCACCGGGGTACAAACCCCAGCCATCCTGTCAGCAAGTCAGCGCTTCTACTGAGCCACACTGACTCCTACTGAATATTATAGGTATTTTTTGTCTTCATTCAAATATTGCATTTTACACTTCTTATTATGGACATAACGGGATTATGAAAGAATATTGGCTTACGCTTTATTGATTAAACGAATAGTTCGAATTTGCCTCGTCTACCACGTTCCCAAAGTCATTTCTTTGTTCAAGTGGTATGCATTCTTTATTCATCTATTTAAACGTAAGGCGACGCCCATCATCCTTCGTGTACCTTCATGTAACATATCGTATTTTATTTCTAAAAGATAATTTTTTGTAAAAAAAAAACTTCTCTCATCGTATTCAACCAAGTTGCCAAAAATGAGGTACCATTAGATAGATTATTTTCTGGACTTGAGAAAAAGCATAAGATTACATGTGCTACTATTTTTAATAGTTTGCTTTAACATACAAAGTAATTTCCAATAGTAAGTTTCTGAACGGTCTCCCAAATATCGCTATTTATCGCGAATTGTTTAATCCTATATTTTAAATATTTAACGTCGTCACAATATTCATGTAACCCCTCAAAATTATCTAAAAGAGCACTTCGTATAAATTAGAAACAAACCATCGAAAGAAGAATAAAGATAAATTGCTAATCAAATTGCAGATCAGAATATACGAAAACGTTAAATATTAAATTGAACAGATTTTGCCAAGATTTGTAGCCTACTGGAAGTCTGAAGTTAATGAAACCAAATGTTTACTTGCAATTTAGTTCGTAGATTTAACTCTCTTCATATTTTTTTTTCTTTCCTGACAACCTGAGTGAATTATTTCCTTGGGATCAGTTAGTATTCTATGTTGTTTATCATAATGCTAGGCGAATTATTGGCTCCTGTAGAATAAAATTCCTTTAAAAATGTATCATACCTGTAGTTTCGAAACGGCATTCACAATTAACTTAGTAAATTTAGGACTATAAAAACGTTCATGAGAATAAATATTTGAATCACCAGTTTGAAGAAAATAACTTTTCGTAACCAAATTATTATACGATTTTTTTTTCATAAACCCGATATTCCATTTTTTATGCACTACCCTTAATACTAAGATATTAAAGTAAGTAGTTTTGTTCCCCCTGTACATGAATGAGGTAAAAAAATAATTATTATAAAGTCAGAAATATTTCAAATTTCTCAAAGCAAACATACAAAATTAAATACTAACAAAACATACAAACTTAATATACTACACGTTCTTTTAAAACATTGTATAAAAAATATACTCAAAAACTATTTCTCCCCTGCACTTCTAGTCGTCTTCTAAAGTCTAGAGCTTCGGCCACCACATCTAGAAGTCTAGGATACATTCTGAGATTTGAGTGACGTTGAATGCTGACATTTTGGAGCAATTAACTAAAGTCAATGAATTACTGTGGTGAGTAAATTCTGTTCCTTATAACTTTCCCTTAAACATTTCCAAAATCTCTACCATATTCCTGAAACGAGAGTAAGTATTTGTTTTTTTCTGTTTAAATGGAGAAGTTTCAATGTTAGTTTCAGATGTAAGCAAATATTTAAGTAAACAAAACACGTTGAGAACTAGACCCGACAGACACAGTGTATATTATAAAAACTTAACATCACATTATAAAGTCGAAATTAACATGCTTTTAAATAACCTACTGACTGTAAACAAATCAGTTAAAAGAGATATTTTAATCTTAGACTGTTGAGATAGTCACAAAACAAAACTCTACAAAACGAGGTTGTAAATAACTTACAGGTGATCATCAGATGGTAATACCATATGTTAGCGTGATCTCAGCGATGGTGTTCTACATGAATTTTAAGTAGAGAACGAAACCAGCATGTTCCCTTCTTCAAACTGACGAATGCTTCCTGAGCCGATACACCTGTACGTGAGATTTTTTCCGTCCCTTTTGGTTGCCAACAATGAGTGTCAATATTGTAATACAAAAAACTGAATTTCGAATTTATGTTGCTCGTTCCCTTTTTCAAACTTCTGGTTCAATTATCGTACAGCTGGAATTAGTTCACCCTCCCTGATAGAGTTTTCAGGAGTGTTAGTGGGGCGTGCCTAGGTGAAGACGGCGACGTCCACGGCGGGCGTGGCGACTGCGAACCCCGCCCTGAAAGGCGCCGCCCTCACGATGCGATGCGAGTGACGCGACGCGACGCCCAGTGCCTGCTTACGTTGCCTTCTGCACCACAAGCGTCCGTCCATATCGGTCGTCGTTGGGCCGATCGTTTTTCCACTACTGTTTCTTAACTCTCACGGAAGAGGTGAAGTAGCACACATACAGAACGAAGACCAGTGCATCGCTGGACTCGCTCCCAAAGGGACAGTCATAATGATATAGCTACACTTAAGGACGATGAGTCATGAAAATTTAATTGAGATACGACTTGCAAATGATGGAGAGACGAACAAAATCTATCCAGCGGTGTTCCTTGTAGTTCTGTCTTCTGACCGTACATGACAGTAATTATATTATTTTTGACGACGCAACTAAATCTTGTAAAATAATTTACTGGTACATTCGTTCGTTTTATTTTGCCTGAGACACCGTCTGAGTACACTGGAAGATAATGTAAAATGTGTGTGAGATTATGGTAACTTCAAACGCATTCGAATTAACGGATGCTGACGATTTCAGCGAACATCACTTGTTATTATTTCTTATTCCAGAATAATTCGTCCGTACGTTATATTTGTTTTAGAGTTTTATATACGAGAGGTATTCGTAATATGAGAGGTATTATACATACATTTTCATCGTCCTTTCAAATATCAACAACCATCATGCGCATGATCAGTAGTATTATCGTAGATCTATGAACTGCCGTCCTCTTCTTCCAATAATATTACGTAATCATGTAAACTCTGTAGTAACATCATAACTCGCAAAAAATTCTGATTCTGTGTACTAACAAGACTTCATTCTTTTATATTCACTGAAAATTTTGTTCGTTAATATTGCTGATTTGATATTATTTGCACATGTTGTTGATAAATAACCTTTCTTTTTACAAGTAGTATAAGGATAAAGGGTTTACAATTAAAATCACTAATTAATCGATTCCAAGTTACAGTCGAGAAAAATAAATAATTTTCTTAATTTACGCATATTATAGTTTACAGTTGGGCAAGTTGAAACCTATTTCCCCAAAACGTGTACACATTAGGTTCAATTCTCGCAGTCTTTTGTAAGTCAGACAATGGAGTGAAGATCGGATATGTTCGGTATCCCATTTTTTATGGGAGATTGTAAAGAATTTTGTCGTAATCTATAGATTATTGAAGTGGGTTTTTTTTGTGTGTGTTTGTATCAGCTTATTGTAGCGGATGCTACAAGAAATTGACCATAATACTGAAGTTCGTACACTGTCATTGCCGTCCGTACCGACTATGATAATTGTTACTTTAGCGCGTGCTGAGAGTGGCCTTCCCAGCAAAATCACTCTTTAGTGTCTCTGCGCCTACCAGGGACCTATCGAATGAAGAGTGCTAATTTCTTTTATCGTTTATGTTTCATTTGTTTTATTCTCCTTGTTCATGTCTTCCATCTCCTTGCTACTACGGCAGTCATGAGTGTTAATATATGTGCAGGTAACCACGCAACAAATTATTTCAACACGTCGCATTGTTAATCTCATATCACAACTTATGTGAGTAAAAACCGCAATCCGATATCGTGATCCGTTTAGGAAATATTGAACCACTCTGAATAGTACCTAAGTATGATAAATACATAATAAAGCATGTCACGGACAATTTTAGTGTATTATATATGTTTAACTCGCTTAATAGCAAATATATCAATTAAAAACAAGCGATTACCTTCATTTTTCTGTGAATGTTATCCTAAAAATTTAGTTCATAATTTAATCCAACACGTAACATTAAAACGCTTATCACCAGAATTAGCAAAATTGTGATTTTTCATAAATGATATCCTGTTCTAAAAACGAACTTCGAGCAAAGTACCCTCACATTCTCCCACCCTTTGAGCAAACGTTGCGGTATTTCTTCTTTCCTTTCGTTGCGGTATTTCTTCTTTCCTTATTTGTCACCGTTAAGGGAATTGCGTGAGAGCATTTGGCCTGCGTTTGCCGACCAGACACAACAGATGCAATTTCTTCCCCGTGAGACTGGCTGCGGTGAGGACGGCGAGGGCGGCGCTAACCGCAGTCCTCGCATTAGCATAGACATCTCCTCCTCCACGACCCTTCTCTCCCTTCCTTACTCTTTCCGGTGAGACGCCCAAACGACTCTTATACTGTTCTCTTTTCTCATCCGTAATATCAACCGTTCAGAAAGTTGCTCATCAGTAGTACATACTGAAAGGAATATTGAAGAACATTTACGTACATGCAACATTCGCAGGTCCTCAGGTGTAACATACAAATTATAACGTTTGGAAAATTATAACTTGAATCGAGAGAAGACTGAGAGTCAAGTCGGCATCCCGGGGACCGTACTGGCTCGCGGACCCCGTCCACCCACCAGGAACTCGGTACGGTTAAACCCGTGTACCCCCTACCCTTTTGCGCACCTATGCAAATTGCAATCAGTTCCAAGGAAATTTAAATTAATTTTGCACCCGAAACAGAGAAAACACATGATAAATACCAGCATCATGGCCAATGATCAAATAATACCAGAAAATATTCTTGCGGTTTGTCCAATTATTTATTATTACTTTGCCAACGTTTCGGTAACGAACGTTACGCTCATCAGGGTTTGCAAAGTAATAATATATAATTGGACAAACCGCAAGAATTTTTTTCTGGTAATTTCCAATGACTGATAACATTATCACAGTCGATGAAATTATTGTTCAAGAAATGACTGTCTAAAACATCTCACGTAAAAACAAATTCATACAAATAGAAAATAAACCAGACTCGGTAATGAATGATGCAACACAGTATGCCTGCGTCATTCGGTTCGCGACTTGCGGCTTGAAATTACCCCTCCCACGCCCCCCCCCCACCCTCCATCAGTGGACGGAATTATTTTTTTTAAAATATTTTTCTATTTTCGGACTATTGAGTACTCCCGGGTCCCGGACCTCTGATATTTGATCCACCCCTTCTCTCCTCTCGGTGTCAATTTTTATTTTCAAGTATTTCAAGTACAAAATATTAAAATATCTCAATTATAAAATTTAAAGACTTGTAAAATATTTCTTTTTACTAAATTTCACCCTCATAATTCCTTTCTTCTTTCGATCACATGAGTAAGCGAGATTACTCATTACGATACACCCTTCTAATTAAAACATTACACATATTGTCTTCTGAGGCTCAATGAAACCCATCATTGAATGTTTCGCTATATATTTTTTGATGTTCCTTCAACATTAATTTATTTCCCTTCACTCATAAAAGAAAAACTTCCCCTTAAACACATCTTCATCTAATAATTCAATTAGTCATCTTCCCACTGATATTCCCAAACTCAAAGACGCCATTCGTTTCCTTTGCTTTGATCTGCAATGAGTCTTCGCCTCTGTTCCCTACCATCTACTGAATCCATCAGCCGCTTTATTCTTCAGTTCCACGCACCTTGATTATCGGCCATCTCTTTTCCATTATTTCGTGCCTCCACATTACCTCCTCTTTTGTCGCATTTCCATTCGTAGCACTGCCCCAACGTGAAATGCATTGAATCTCCTGCTCCCTGATGTGCCATTTACAGCAAACATATCGGTGCGCGTTGCATCGAGTTGTGGGCCTGCGATGGATCACGTATGCAGGTAGTTGCTTGCCAATGGGATCTCCCTGTGCTCCAGACATGGACGAGCTTTACACGACCCGATCACTACGGTTCCAACGAATGTCAACCTCAGCCAGATCATACATTTTGCTTATGATAAAATACATGCAATTAGAACGAAACAAATTGAAACTTATTTGTTTTTATTTTTTGTTTTTCGTGACAAGAGAAAAGGTAAACTCAGCACATCTGTTAGAAAAGAGATTGAACCAGTATATATCAAGAACCAGTATATTTTGAAAGGATGCACTTAGTTATAGAAAGAATACGAAATTCTTCTCTGTGTTTGTGTTGTGACTGACGCAATATATACATTTTTAAACAACGAATAACTATATGATTGCATAAGGTGTCACTTAAAATACAGAGTTGGCTTTTATTTTGAACATTTCGATCCTGTAAACGTGGATACTCATGTAAGTGAACAGGTTCATCTAAAAGTGGATAGAGTATATTCAATATGGCCGCCCACGGAAGTAAGCCAGATAATTTCGTCACAACTAAATAAACCTCAAACTCTCGGGGAGTTTTGAAATCAACTGATATTTTTTTAGGTTCGTGTTAGGCAACCTTCGTGTCTAAAGTAAATGTAAGGGAATTGAATGTGCTAAGACGTCACCCAGCGATGTGACTGTTGAAGAACGTTGACTGCAAATTCGAGGAAACGTTCTTCGAAATCGTTGGAAACAATGCAAATTACATACTAAAGCGCATGGCTGCGTGATTGGTACATCACAATAGGTATTGTGACAACGCTGTGTACCGCTTGAATAGTTAATGGGTACTAATATAAATTCTGCATGTGATAAAAAAAACTTTTTGCTTTCCCCATTACGTTTTTGTTTGTTAGGGTACCTGTAGCTTCCCACTTTACATGAATCAAAATATAGAACAACTTGAAAATAATTGAAAATATTTATAGCACCATTGCTAGTAAATGTTATTAATATACACTATTGGGTACTAACAAATGGGCGGGGTTTTTCCGGCGGGTAAAGGCAGATTAAGGTAATATGTGTAAGGATAAGGAGGTAAATGATAATATTTGTAAATGTTCATGATCAAATCCTTTCCAATAAAATATTATTGAGGGCGAGCGTGGAAATCATGAAATAAGTTGCGAGAAAACTATAAATGATAGTTCAGAGTCGCCGGTTACGATAAACGACGAATATCAAAGACGTACCACACAAAAGTGTAGTTGAAATTGACGTGGATAGTAACATATCCTGCAAGGTTGACACGTGCGAATAATGTACACATGTAATTGCATCACTTTGGTGTTGTTTCGGTTTAGAATTTACGTTTTCGAGCATTTTGTTGTCCTGTAAAGATGAAAACATTTAATGCATTTAATACATCCAAAACGTAAAATCGTTTCATAAATAAAAATTTTCATAAATTAACTTCAAAAAGTTATCTTGAAGTTACAATTTTGTCAAAATAACTTTTTGAATTTTTTCCTCAGTAATATGAAAATTGAACATCAAAACTGCTTCAAAATGCGAAACAAGTGGAGTTTTTTATTTATAAATGAAAAATATTAATTCTAAAACTTTTCAATAATAATGAATGAGAGAAGGATAGTGCTCAGTTTAAAAAATAACCCGTGAATATACTTGGTAACATAATCGTCTTGAAAATGGAGTGATCACACAACAGCTTGAGAATCGAGGTTATTCAACTGAAAACCTTTTTCCGTGCTTTCAAACGGTCTACTTCCTTGACTTTATCAAAACCAATTCCAATTTTACAAAAGTTTTATTCGGTGGTGGAAAACTATGAAAATTCTATTCTGGATAGGTATAATATTTACTGACACGATTTTTCTCCACATACCGCTCCCGACATTTCGATTTCCTCATTGCAAATTTTGTTTCATAAAAGCTCGACTTTTTACAAAAAAATATATTTGAAGTCACAATACGGAGAATTGTACAGAGTATAGATAAACTAGCTTCTCCACAAGATATGTCAGATCCCAATATCGCTCATTAAGCGTCATGAGCTCTACTTTTGAGTATGATTCGGAATGGAAATTTAGGACTAAAATATGATTTATCTTTTATGCGTTTCTGAGAAATTTGTTGCTGTAAACTTGTATTTAAATATAAGTATAAAAGAATTGACCTGTGTTTTCGTTTCAGAATTTTTAAACTGTTGACATGTTGGTTTGAGAGTAGTATTGCCCATACAGTATATTCAATTCATTTACTCGTTCAATTCCTTGAAGCTGGTACTAGTATGATACTTAAAATTTAGAACTAGTGCATCTTATTTTAATTTTTTAAACTTTTAGACAGTTATATTTTTGTTTACTGTTTCTCTAGATTATGTCCCACCGCATTCAATATTTTTAGTAAAAAGATTAGTTGTTTTATACTGAAGACAACAGTTTTGAAAGTACGTTTAGACACATCGTAGTCACGAAATTGTTTTATTGAAGCAATGAATCCATCGCTACTAAAATTTTAAATATTTTTCTATCACTGCTGTTGTTGTGAAAATCACTACACTTTGCACATGTTCATTGATAAGCTTATTGTTCGCACGATGTAAAGGAAAATCGATAATGAGTTATTTCGTAAATTTGAATATAGATAAAAACACATCTATGTAATCTGACGAGTATGTAGTTTGATTCTTTCTGTCTCCACCAGTGTCTATAGCGCCTAAAATTCCTTTCGGTATCATTCTCCTCTTTTTATGTTAGTAGGATATAAATTTTTCCATCTCCTTACAATAAAAAATGCTGAGGTATGCAATAATTTCACGTTTTGAATTTACTTGAGTTATGGAAGTGCTGTCATCTACAAACAAAAAGGTTCGAGTGAGTATAAATTATTATTTTGATCAATTTATTTCAAACTTCCAACTTCCACGAGGTTTGTCTACTTATGATAATTTTTCATCTTTCTCTTGAGATATGTCGCATTCTTTGATACACTCCTTTCACTTTACGCACATGATGCCTTGAGATATATTCCTTAAAGGTCATGAAAATATGTCATCTAGTCAATAATGTTTAACGTTTAGATTATACAGTTTTAGCATTTTAGTTCACACTGGTGTAGCATTTTTTCTTCATTACACAGTTAGTTTTCATATTACATAATAATTTTTCTCGTTGGATACAGATGACTTCATAAAAATATTTGTAGAGTAGTTTTTTTAATGTATTGTTAAAACAGAGTAGAGAGTTTATTCAATATACCATTTAGAAGTACATATCTCATTGTCACCAACCATCACTAAAACAAGAAGAATAAGAGAGCAAAAATCGACCTATTAAATATTGTAATGCACAATTTCTTAAATAATAGTTTAATACATCAAAGAAAAGTTCATACACGGCCAATAAGGATCGGATTTGAAGAGTAAGCTGTAAATTTCAAATAATTCAACATTAAAACACAAATAAAGGCTTACAATTGCTCAATAATTTAGGCATACTCGTGTTTAATATTCGACTCTTTGATATCCATATTTGTCCATTTTCCCTCTTGATTGAACATTATCGAATTAATATTCCCCTCTATTTGTTTCAGCTCATTGGAGAATCCATTCACTTTACCGTGAAAGTGCATATTTTGAATGTTAAAATGATTTTACCAATTAATTTGTAGTATCTTATTTTATTTTTTCATTTATTTACCCTAATATAAATTTTACATAAAACTAACTCAGTACAGTTATTCAAATGATCATACACTGATATAATGTGAAATCAGTTTGTTCATCGCGAAATGTACACAGCTTGCTTTTCTAAAACCTTCATTGCCATTTCAATACCAACTAAATTTTATTTCATACGTCATTACAGGTGTTCTCGTTGTATGCTCAGTACAATGAAATATCCTTCTATCTCTCGTATTATCATATATCTCTACTTAAGATAGCTTCTTAGGAGTCTATTTGCATCCCTCGTGGAATTTCTAGCTTCTCAAATTTGATAATCTCAAATTTCATTCTCAAAATTCAATTTTTTTTTGTGGAATTCCTCCAATTGAGCCATATTCTAAACTGAATTTAATTGTATGAATGACAAACTGGTTTTTATCTTGGCTACCAATAATTTTCAATAATTCATCAATTCTAATATTTTTTCAGTCCCTGGATATATACTGTCTTTTGGATGTTTTATAGGGAAGTAGTTATTGATAATTTTTCAATATTATGAGGATTTGACAATTTATATTACTGTTAGAAAGTATTTATTTTCCTTGTGAACATTTCTTGTTGCCTTTTCTCTATCCCATTACTAATGAAGTTGATGAAAATAATTGTTAGGATCACAAACAAAATACAAATCATTTATTATCCATCTTATCCGTCTTTCTGCTTCTAATGTGAATCACTTAAAGTTAAATCCTTCCTTCGCGCAAGAATTTGAAAAAAAATTCATCTTGGTATGATGAATCAACCTCTGTCTTAGGGCCCTTGATGGGAATTGAGTGGTTGGTCCCTTGCTACCGGAGAGTAAATTAGTTTATCGTTCTCCACACAGCCATGCGCAGTTTGTAACTGCGTTTTTGACAATAAATTAATTATTACTTTTATTGAAATGTACGCATTTATGTTAATGATACTTTGAGTGTAAGATCCATAGGTTATCTCCGTTGTTAAATTGTAGTGAATCTTGACAAATATATTAGTTTTATCGAGAATAACAGGTTTTAAAGGCGCCATAGAGCCACCTCCGAATGAAGCTGTAGCGCGCGCTCTCGCCATGAAAACTTAATTATCGTGGCAGTATAACGAATTCAAAAGTGCGATGGCGGTGGAGGGACGCTGGCTACGACAGAAACAATGGCATATCGCTCTGAATGAAGCATTGTGCTGCTGCCTGCGTCCACACCACGCCACACGCGCTCGTTCGCTCGCACATCCTGGTGATAGAGAGTAGTCTACGGTTTGCTACCCCCCCCCCCCNCCAAAACACTCATTACTATGCGTTTTAGTCGCACAACTACCAGTCATTCAGTGCGCAAAAAAACCGGTACACGCAGAAGTAGTAATTCTTTGCCGCTCTAAGGTTTTGAGGGTTCTGATTACGAATTTCAACTTAGTCCCCTTGAGAAAGTACGAGATATACGAAACACTGTAAAAAAATCGCGCCCTTCTTTTGTTTTTTATTTATATCATGTGCAGTCTACAAAGACAATAGATATTTGTAGAAATAAGCATACCAAGGGGTCGAATTTATACTACAGCATTTTGAAATATTTTGTTTGAAAGCTGTGGAAAATATCTGAAATCTTGTTCCTTTATGTGTTTTAAGAAGCTGATTACGGTTTTTGACTTTTCCAGTTTGAAAAATTCCAGGAAGTATGAAAAAACATCGAAAAACGAAAAAAAGAATGCCTCTTTCTAGTTCTTTTTTATTTTTGCTTATTACAAAAAATACGAAAGTTAGAAAAAACAATTACAGCAAGAAATTAGACAAAATTTCTTGGTGAGTGCTTTTTTCCTCGCGAAGAATTGCTTTTCTTCTTTGTTTGATAGTTCGTTCCTCCCAGATTCTCTTCATGTATTCACTGTGTTCTCTCTTTCGTTCTTTGGTCCATTTCCTTCCTCTTCTTTTCACTGTAATTCTTGTCCATATCTGAGTTTTCTTTTGATATTTCTGAAATGTCTGTCCACAAAAACTGTAATTTTCTGTTGAGTTCATTTGTTCTTCTTCAGTTCCAACTATAAGTAAAATTTTGACTAATATTTGCTGGTGTTTGTGATGTCAAAGATTCGTCTTGTAGTTCTGTTCTGGTCCATTCTTTATAAATGTCCGTAAAAATTTGCTGTCCTATTTCTGAACGTATTTGTGATAGTTTCTGATTGCCTGTATATTTCTTTTTATGGTTGTTTATTCCATAATCCTTCCCTATTTACTGGTGGGAAAATTTTCCCGTATATTTTCCGTTCATACTTTTCAATTTCCTTTATTTTTGTTTGACGATGTATCCATGTTGTTTCTGCTGCATAGGCTGCTTCTAGGAGTACCACTGTACTATAGTGTCTAAACTTCGCTTTGATAAATACTGATTTGTTGTTGTAATGATTCCAAGTAAGTCTGTAAGCTTTCTGTAGTTTGGTTTGCTTGGTTTGCAATCAGGTTCAGTCCGTGTGGTTGGATGATTTCACCCAAGGATTTGAAGTGGGAGACACATGTTATTTTCCCATAATACGATTCGTTGCGGAGGTTGTTTGATGAGGACCGCTCCATATATTGTGTTTTCTCATAAGAGATTTGAAGATCAGTTTTTTTACGTTTTGTATAATACTTTTCCATTGCGTGTATTAATCCTTGTGAGTTATGTTGTATATATCAAGATCGTCTGCAGACGTTTGATATGTAATATGTTATCTTTTCTTCGGCTTATTTGTATTCCCTTGATTTCTCTCCCTCATTCTGATTACTTATATATGATTGTAATATATAATAATTTATGTATGTATGTCGTTTCGGCCTGCTAAGGATCACGAATGACAAGTGCCAGTAATGCTCAGTTTTTGTGTGAGTTTACTCACTAGACACATCATGAATTTTACCGAGATCGGAGGAACAGCTTTTAGATAGGATCCAGATTGCTGTATACGAGTATTACAACTGCGGTTGTCAGTCGCAGAGGGTGAACTTTTCATGTAGCTATTTAAACTGAGACATGGAAATGAAAAGCTACAAATTTTATCTTGCCCCACCTGGGAATTGAACCCGGTATGACTTGGTAACGAGCGATCACGCTGACACCGTTGCCACGGAGGGGACTAATCAGAATGGGTAGAAAGATTTACCAAGGCAAGATTCCGACTAAATTTCAAACTCCTATCTCTAATAGTGTTCATTGAACATCGATGAATGTGTCAGTTTGTAACGCCTATTTAATCATCATGTAAATCGACTTATGAAGTTTTAAAGTTTAATGACCTTTTATAGACTTAAATAATTCAACTAAATCAACTTTTCTTTTTCAACAGGCCCTTACAGGATAAGTCCTCAAAACTGTGTGAAAAAATGAAGTTACTAAATAAAAAAATTGAATTATATAAAATAGTGATCAGTATCTTACCAATAGTTTTGAAAGGTATCTATTATCGGCTCAAGTATCCAGGGATGCTGTGACACACTTTAATGGAACTTTTTTTTTTCTTTTATCAGGACTGTAATTCTCCAACATGACATTATTCTTTTGTAACTCTACAAGATTGTGAACTCTAAAGCATTCCTTATGAGGACAGAAACACTTTTGTAATGAAAAATTGATATGTGAATTGCATATATTTAAAAACCATAAAAAATTGCTACAGATTTTATTAGCCAAAATATTTTCACGAATTTTAGTAATTCATTTGAAATTCAGTGAGATTAAAATCCATTCTGTCGTTGCTCCGTATGTGTGTTGGCGCGGGGTAGGGGCGCTCAGGGAGTGGAATCGGTTGAGGGAGGGAGCGCGTAGCCATAGCATGTCCATATTGGAGGCGGAGAAGCTCCGCGACCCCTGCCTTACCCCCCTCTGACCCCTTCGGCCTCAGCGTTCGTTGCGTCAAATATTTGCGCCGCGCTCGACAAGCCATGAAAAGAGCCCAATCAGCCTCGTTTAAAAATGTATCCAGCTCGCCCGTGTCCGTTGCGTCATGTAGCTGTCCGAGGTTCCCGATCCCTCGGTACGCCCCTGAGGACGAGGAAATTTGATATTTGGGTAAATTATCAATTTCCATGCCAAAATGTTCCAGATTTGGAATCAAGAACTGAGGATGAAAGGTTAAAAATTTCATGTGTAGGAACTAGAGGTTGAATACATGACTAAAAGGAATATATTATTCCTCAATGAAAAATAAAGTAATTTGAAAACACACAAGTCACATTCCACTCTTTTGGTCTCATATCTATTCATCTCCTACTTTCCAATGTGTTGTTTTTGTTCTCATATTTTTCAATATCTGTTCCATGAGCGGTTTAATTCGATTTTTGTGGCCCCGGTATAAGATGAGATTCGGGAACATTTTTTAAAAGAATATTCCTATTTGTCTTTCAAACCAGCAACACTTTTATCAACGCTCATGGAACTTTGTAAATTAGCATAAATTCATTAACTTCATATGCTTCTTGTTTTAGTCTATGTGCTCCCAAACGCGTCTTATACCGGTCCAAGTCAGCAGTGGAAGACATCGGTGTAACCTGCTACTCTTATTTGATGGATTTCCTAACGAAAATCGGAAATATCATTCGCAATTTGCCATTAAAAGTGGAGCATAGATCAAATAGAAAATATAAGTACTGTGATTATCTCCCATGTTCTATTCATTAATAATTCCTCGAGGCACAACCATGAACGTTTTGACTTAAGTTCTTTAACTGGAATAAGGATGTACACATTTTAATGATTATACTATATCATGTTTTATGTGGACATTTCTTCTTTGTTCCTCAATCTAAAAATACGTGTGACATCTTGTAACGACAGTGATTGTAAATTTGGAAATGAGGAATGATATATTATCACTGATTTGCATCACTACTTATTATTACTTTGGGAGCTAATCGACGAGTTGTTAATGCGGTGTCAGCTGATTTGATCTTTGTATTCACGACGGAGGAAGGAAGACAAGAACTTTGCCGTCGCGTGAGTTGCTATCATTTTGTTATTATTATACATATTCTTTAATGCGCACAGTCATGTCTTGACTCCTTATTTTTATGAATTCAACCACTACAGACAATTCATATTTGACCTCGAAGTAATTCAAAAAAGAAACACGGTTTATGATGCGATCCTACGTCCGTTGATAAAGAACGATGAGTGTGAAGTGATATTCCATGTGAGCGGGTTAAGCAGGGACGTACGAGTAGCTTACATGAATAATAAAATCAATCACTAGGTTACTGAGAAATCACCCATAATCAAATGTTTTCCTTCCGCAACTTAATGGTAGTGTTGTTTTATTCTTCATGATGTTTGAGAAATAAATGACGTAGAAGACGCGCACTTTCACATAATGATCTTAATTAAGCTTGGATCAGTTTATGGCCCCAGTTTTTCTGTAATTCTTCATTGTTTCAACAATCCTGGCGTGACCTTCATACTAATTTTTAATTAGACATAATTAGACAGAAGGGAAAATCATAGAGCTCTGATTCAACTCCTTTTAATTCGCCTAATTTTCGGTCATTTATCGTCCGCCTTTGCACACACTCCGTAACCGACGACTTCAGGATCCTTAATGAAATATATTTAATGAGCGTCGCAGACCCTATGTATACAGAAGGAAAAAAAAACAATAAAATTCTATTGAACCCAATTTGACTAGAGATAATTGGTTCGGGTTAAGGACTAAGTGGGTGCGGATAATAGCCAGTAATGATTTGGAAACGGAGGCGACCACTGCGCCGCTCTTTCGCTATCTGATTCACCTTTTGTGCGTGGTGTAGCGTAGCACCGAGAGATGTGGTAACCCGCTGGGGCAGCTAGACAGGGTTGTTGGGTGGGGACGATGGTTACCGGTCGCCTGGGCGAAAATGAAGACTTCATTCCGGGATTTAAAATGTATTTTTTTGTCCGTTATCTGAGCGCTGTAGCGGCGGCTATTTGCAAATAGAAGAGAACATCGCGCCCTGAGCACTAATGGCGAGCTGATTGTGCCATGACGATGAAGAGAATGAATATAATTGGAATAATAGCATTGCTATTATTGTATTAAATTGAACGTTCGATAATATAAGGAGAAAACTATTAATAGGTACTAAGCTAAGTTGACTCTAAATACATGATTAAGTAAAATTATAAGTAGTATTTCTAGATTTCCTGGAGACAAAGAATAGCTTCCCGAAATATTTACGAAATTTTCAGGAAAGAAGCGTGAAAAAAGGGAATGCATAATTTTCATGACAATTTATAGAATAGAGGAAACTGAGTTAAACAAGATGAGGTCCTTTTTCTGAGTTACTTTTTTTTTTCTCTGTAAGCTTCAACCTAGAGATCACCGCCGTTCCAGACTCATCTCGCCCACCAGTAGAAACAACAACCACGCCCATATCACTGTCCTCCCGCCCTCCTTTTTCTTTCTTTTTTTATTTTAGATCCTGCGTTTGCTCTCTTCTCTCCCTTCCCCTTTCTCCACTTCCTTCGTCCCTTCCGCATCCGCGTCGTTCTCTGTCCAGTTACTGTCCCCCGGTTCACCCCATCCTCCACTTCGTTCGCTCGTTAGTCCAAGCTCGTGTTCCCCGCTTCAATCAAAACTTGCCCGATTCTTGTTGGCAGATGGGGACACTCACAGTCCCCCTATCCCACAGTGTCCAGCTGTGTCTCCATCCTAGTTTCGTAGATCTGTCTAGAAAACTGCTCTGATTACCGTGCCAGAATATGAAAGCAAAAATAGCGGACTACAAGGTCCCTCCAAGGGTGTTTGCCCATCGACGTGTTACCATCGCGACCGAGCGCATAAGGAGTTCGCCCAAGAGCCATTTATGATAGAGCTCCCTCATTACCAAGGATAAAACTTTGTACAAGTAGGACTTCTTCGTAAGAGGCGGGTGGCAAGGGACAGACACGTGTTGTGACTTTCATACATGAAGCAAGGAAAGGAAGACTGTAAAGACAAAGCAGTTTAGAGGTGTGGTTAGTTGAATGTTCGAGGTCGATGTATTATTCTTCATGCCCATTCTGGTAATTAACTACTCAGGAAATTGAGTAGAGATTTCGAATATCCTATGTCGGATGCATATCTCAGTTTCTCCTATAAGTATGAGTAGAGGCCGATTATGGGTAATGTATTCGAAGACTTAATTTTAGTACAAAAATCGAGCTCCGTCTCATTTGGTGTTCCAAATAATTTGGTTTTAATCATAATTTCCTCTCAAAATGTCTCTTTAATATATGTTTTTATCATTAGAATTAATATGTTTGAAAATAAAGTTTGTACAATGGGCTAATTACTATACTGTCGTGTTCGAACTACATATGATGATTTTACCAATTCCTAATCAATCAAAAATTTAATATATATATATATATATATANTAAAAATTAATTTTCTTAGAAATAAATAGGGTCATTATTGCTACCTTTAACAATCAGGAAAATGAAAAAAAGAATTCTGCCCGTTTCATTTCCGGCTCATTGCAATCTTCCCCAGCCAGCGTTCCTATGTTTTTCTTCATAAGATATTTAATTGGGCGATTCTTTCCACTTGAAAAATAAAAAGCTCGAGAATTTTGGAGACGTCTTGCATTTCTTCTTCTAACGAACTCCTTTTTCTCATTACTGTAAGCGAAATTTTGTGTTGAAGAACCCACTTTGGTTAACACTTTTAACTCCCGAATTACTCAAAAGTTACTCGTAAATATTTGCCAGGTCGTTCACTGTCTCTCTATGGAGAACGCAAACGAACACCACTTAACGAACGTCATTGTGTGCGATACGCAGCGTACAGAAAAAGTATGTCCAAATACAGTATGCGTCCCTCGACTTTATTTTCCGCCTCATCCTCTTGCTTCTTCTTCGCAAACAAATTTCGAAGAACAATCAAATGAAGTTGCTGAAGTCTTCTTTATTTTTTCTTCGTCTCCTCTCCTTCTTTCGCTTCTACTAGGACATTCCGCGAACTTTCAACACACGATGTTTTTGAAGAATAAAACACCGCTTATCCTAATGACCCAAGTTAGAGAGCCGTATCTTCAGTTCCCCATCGTTCTGAATTTCATTTTCCCTGATCTCCGCTTTCGTCGCGCACATGGATTCCAAGTTCCCCGTCTGCGACGCGACAGTTGACGCAATTGCCACCGCCCTTGCTGCGCGCCACTGGAGACCGGAGAGACGATCACAAAGTTTCATTCCGGTATCAGCATAAGAGGTATTGTCAAGGCGCTGCGTCGCTCGCTCGCGTTGTATTATAGGATTCCCGCTCGCACAATTTGAGTTGTGTTCGTGAACTGCTGCCACCACCTTTCATTCGCGGAGGAATGGGGCGTTATCTTATATGAAACTAAACCGGAAGATATGAGGTGTAAGGCTATGATTGCGGAGATTACGGCAACGTTGATATTTTAGAATGTGGTCGAGGCGTAACCTGAGAGCGGTGATGTTTCCATATTTCATTTTGATCATTCAACTTCAAAAGAAAACAAAGAATCAACTTATGTTAATTCCGTGGACCAAAAAACAATTACTCGTAATCTGAACACAGGAGATATTTCAGTAACTGAAGCCGAGAGTTGGTGCTGAGGTGACGATTGTAGTGGTGCTTGGTGACGCGATGTCTCGGGAGTTTCTGTGAAGACGCTGCTGCAAAATGTCTCGCATTGCAGTGGCATCGCCATCTCACTAAATTGTTATCTCTTATTTCGCGCCCTGTGTTTGTGCCGCTATGCCCTCTGCGGCGGACGGTTCAGTCGGAAACGCGGAATTGAGTCATCTAGTTGTACGAGAGAAGGGCGGGAATTGGGATGCACGTCTCGAAACCACTGATGACTGTTACGTTACTTAGACAGAGCTTGCAACAAAGTATCCAGAAGCATAAAGACATAGAAAATGCATGAGATGTTGTACTATTTTTTTTATCAGTGGCACATATTTTTGTTGCGCTCCAAATCTGGCTAAATTATATGATGGAATATTCTTGACAGATACGTTGATTCTTCTAAGTAATCTCATGAATTACAATATTATAATAATTATTTTCCGATTAGCGGCCAAAATCGTGGCCGTTATTGGTTTTTAATAATACCGTCATTTAAATTAACTTGTTGGAGATCTAACTTCAGTGGTAGCATCTTCGCTGACTCGATACCGCTGAGCAATAGAACGTGGATTCAATTCCTGCTCGACCGAACTAGGTGAGCTTATCAGCTTAGGTTTCCCTAACCTACTCCAGACAAATCTCTCCTTCCCATTTCCCTCTTCCATGTTTAGTTGGAATAGTTTGGCCTGAGGTTCGCCATAAGGCATTAAATAAATAAAAATAAGCTGGTGACGAGGAGTGACGAAACGATTATCCTGGTGACTTTGATCATGTTTCTAATTTGGTTTCCAGATATGCATACCTCTGCCTCAGGCACAAAAAGTTTTATTAAATATGTAAGCTTATTCTGCCTTTGCTCGTGAGGTTTGCAACTACATCGAAATTACTATTAATATTTCCTAATTCAAAGAAATTACTTCTAAATAATACATCAGAATAATATAATAATTTATTGCTCTTATTTTTCCGATAACATCACTAGGTAACACTATCTCAAAAAATAGCAAAAGTGATTAGAAGAATTTTTAGTTTATGTTGTTTTTGAGTTGGGAGAATTTCAAAACATGTTCTTTTTCTTTTTGTATGAAATAAAAGCTCCATTTCTGTTAAAGGGTTTTGACATTCTACCTTTCTGCCCATTTATGGAGGATACAAAGAGAACATTTATGAAGCTTTTGTGAAAAACTTCACACGTTGGTGCCTTTGAAAGCGAATTCTCCACCGCACGTTGCTTTCTTTCCGTAAGTTCCTCATCTTTTCTTTTCATGAAATTTCAAAGAAGTGGAACATTCGACGGTTTTGCAGTTGGAGAGACTTTGCTCTCTTTCCCACATCTTCTTTCTCGTAATGCGAATTTCTTGTTCTCTCTCTCTTTCTCTCTCTCTTCATCCCGATCTTTCTCTCTCTCTCTCTCTCTCTTCATCTCTCTCTGGGACCAATGTACTCTGTTGCCAGGGGAACGAACCTTTCTAACCATTTGTCAGTACTACTTCTGGTATTATCATCAATGCGTTATCGCTCTTTAAGTATAGTTTATTTCCGATGTCCTATACGCAACTTAAGGATTCCTTGAAATGTTTATCAAAATTCGTTAAAATCCTGATTCTACTTGTTTTCTTAGCACATTCTGACGTATTTTAAATTTATTTTGTACTCAAGATTATCTAAATTTCGCTTTGTATTGCATCTTAAAGATAGAATGATTGGTTAATTTACTTAGCTGCAATGCACCTTTTTCCTGTAAGTTGAATTTTACTTTCACATTTGGAATAAAGACATCCCCGGTCTTTCAGATCTGAAAACACTCATTAACACCGTAACTGTTCATTCTATTAAAATATCCGTATTGAAATTGGTTGCGTGACTGCTCACGGTTTATACGCTTTGTCTATGACTAATTATCCAATTTTCTCCTCCAGTCTATGACTCCTTGATCATTCGCATCTTGCTCTTCAAATCCAGTTTGGCACCGTCATAGATATTGCCATCTCTCTGAACTCCTCGTTCCCCTTCCTCGTCACCATTCTCCGAGAGGGCTCACCACGCCTCGCCACCCTAGTGTTGCTATAATTCATATCACTGAGATGGTGTTATATCGCCCTGAATTTATTGCAGCTCCGGCTCATGTAAGAATATTACATTGTCCGGGACGTAGAAGGCAAATACTCGGCATAACTCTATTAAGTTATTAGTGTCCGCTAGTCAGACGCAACGATGTTGCTGGAGAAGTAGAAAGAAGAGGAGATGACAGCCTAATGAGTAAGCTTCACTGTCATTATTTCGAAGAAAAGACTTTGACTCAGGCGTGGTTTCTTTCTTTCTTTGTTTTACTCATTACTGCTTTTATATTTTCCTTTTAACCGTTACCGTTATTACATAACAGTCTTCGACCCATATTTCTCTTATATATGAACTTATTTTCATTGTCATGAAAATGCAAGTTTCAGAACGATCGAGTTCGTTTCTGGTAAAAATTACATCGTGAATGAAAGTTACTTTTTTATTTCTCGAAGAAGAAGGCTATTATGAGGTAAGAAAGGCTTAAGACTCGTCATAAAAATATCCTCCTTTTCTTTTTACCACGATACAGTCGTCTAATTAGGAAGGAACAGGAGGGCATGCAATGCAAACCTCATCCAATAAAACACTGACCTCTGAAAGTTAATGTTGACCTAATAATTTCTTGGAATGTAAACGACGTATTTTGGTTGTATTGCACTGGCAAAAGGTTTCATTTCATGTTATATTTTCATGTTCACTAATATTTATTTTAGCAGTTCCAAACATCACATGCAAGTACCTTTGTTGTGGGACCTTATTCTTTCTGACACCTTACGTGTATTGAGGAGAACTGGAAGAAGCTCAGGTCTTAATTATATTTCAATAATTTTATTAATATCCTGAATAACACCATTCAATTTTACTGATAAAGTGTAATCAGTTTCACTCGACATGGTTCGTTCTTTTTTCAGAAACGTGAGAGACTTAAATAGAACGCTCGTTCCCCCTCTCCCGTTTCATAGTCTTCTACTCTTACATGTAGATTACACTTGGCGACATCGTCAACAGCTTTGTCTCTTACTACCTCCGCTTTAAATCCAAGCTCACGCACCATCTCCTTCACCCCCTAACACTTGCGTCATTTCCTGCCTCCACTTCGCCACTCTTGCTCTCTGGATCCTTGCCATCTTTCCATCGCGTCCTACAACTTGCAACCGCTCTTGCAGCACTCTTATAGTCAGTCCAATTGCACTTACCATGTACGACTACCGCGAAAACAACTTCTGGAGTCAACTTCGTTCAAGACTCTCTCTTTCCTTCTAGTTATCTGCTGGAGTGGAGTCTTTCTCTTGGCGTCGCACTTCACACAAAAACGAGTCGCAGTTTTATAGGTGTCGTCAGAGTGACGATAGATAAACCCACGCTGTTTATTGCTCCGCTGTGAGCGGTTCCGTTCCGGAAATAATTGTTATGAAGTAACAAAGTTTTGTGTTGTCTCTAATAGGGAAAATGACATTATGTTTACTTTATCTGCGAGGTATGAGGTTTATGTGGGAAGACTTTGCAATTTCAATGCCCAAAGTTGTGACGTATCTTTTCTTTTATTCAGTGATAAAACTGTAACAAGTAAAAGAAATAAATTTTATACTCACTGTAAAAGCATGCAAATTCTGACGGCATGATTTTGAACGTAACGTATCATACATTTATAAGTTTTAATTACAACTTTTAATTACATTTATATTTTGTATGATCTTTTTTATCTTTTTAAAAATATAATGAATTCGGACTACGAAGCACCCTACGCACAGTATTTTCGTACATTTAATTTACAAAAGCTCTAAAAACTGATACGATCATAAAACTTTATTTTGATCAGTAACAGATTAATTCCTGAAAATAGCACCAAGCGAAATTCTAGTAAATGTACCTCACTGAAATATACGAGTTTGCAACCCTGACACAGTTGGACAGACTAGCATCGCAAGCAGTATATTCCAGCAGAGCAGCTTGCGCTGTGCGTGATTTTTCCCGCATTCGCCTCCGATTTTATGGAGAATCCTGTTGGATCGGATTTCAAAATTGAGTGTGGTGGGGTCAGTGGTTGGCCGTCCAGCTGCTCTCCCTGGCGATGGGAAACGCTGGCTGCCGGTCGATGTACATATCGCCGGCTGCTGCCCATCATGGAGTCAGTGGACGGAACAAGAGATTGAATAAATAAGTGAATGGATGTGGACATAATCGCATGAAACACGACGTGAAATATTCTCAAAAGAACTTAAAGAATTAGTTTATCACGTGAAGGATGAACTATGCTGCCATCACAACAGTAGGCAGAAGCATTCTCGTACATGTACTCGTAACGTAATGGGAACGTGAATGAAGAGGAAGTGGGAGAAGCTGCGATTGGAGAGGCGTGAGTGCGGGTTGAAGCAGAGAGGGCTGAAGTTCCACGAGGGTCGTGGGAGCGCTGCCCCGTCCATACGTCGGCCGCATTAATTGCTGCTAACAAACGAGTGGAGGTGAGCGCAACGCGCTTTATCAAAAGGTAATCCGCACCGCATTATCGCAACCGCCAGAGCAATGGAGAGCAGGAGAACAGATGGGTGGTCGGCTGCCAGAGGACACGACTCCTGTATGGCAATGCGGACAGACGTTGTTCGTCGGATCAGAGTAAGAGTCTCTAAATCATACTCTTCTTTAAGAACTAACTTTAAACCATGTTAGCTGATCACACGATTTTTTATTGTTTAGAAATACAAAACAATCTCATTATAACATCTCTTATAATAGATGGTTTCCTAAATTAGTATACTTACTTCTATCTAAAAATGTGTTTGCATGAAAGTCAATCAAAGCACCGACGGATGTAAAGCATGTAGCTAGAGGAATAAACAGCAAAACAAAAACGAAAATAGTTTTTTTTAATTCAATGAATGAAAGCAATCAACATGAAACGAGACATTCTTCTAAATGTACTAAAGATAAATTCAGTGTGAACCTGCACGTATTTTCCAATTCAACTTATTTTGTATTTCATGAATCATGTTTCTTAACTTATGGGGGTTTTTTTTCGGGGGGGGGNTCGAGGCCATTAGAGCCCTAAAATTCTGTACAGGTAGGGAAAATGCACTAAGGAGAGCCAATGACCATACCCACTAAAAACCTTCCTGAATTACAATATATCAAAACATATCTCAAAACATATATCACAAAAAAATGCGGAAAATGAAAGATACCCTAGCCTCAATGGCGTCGGGATCGGAAAGAACAAGAGGTGATCAAGGAAGGTCAGGAAAGAGAAAGGAAGGAGCCAAGCAACAAGTAAATGGAAGTAATGCCAGACTCAGCTCGGGGCCCCGTGTTCGCCAAACACGTACTTACTAGACGTAAGTCCCCTGGGGGGCTTTATGGTTATATTGTAGTGCGCGGCTTAGAAGGTTCTTTTTACTCATGAAGATTCAGTTATCAGGTTTTTGGAAAAAAAACTTTTTATGAATATATGTATAGAGTAACAATTGAGAATCGGCCGAGAATGTGTATAATCCAGTGAATGTGTATCGTTATTGAAAAACGGGTCAAATGGTCTCTTATGCTCCGTAGATGTGGTAAAAAGTACGAAGATACTTAAATAGTATTTTATGGTTAACTAAGGAATGTAAGTAAAACTAAATTGTGTAAAATCCCCAAACTTAATTATGTTACATTGAATGAAAATGGGAGACAAGACCGAGATTCGAACTTGGGACCTTCACCTTAGCGCACTGATGTGCTTACCAGTTTCGAATCTCGGTCCCATTTCCATTTAGCGTAACATAATTAATCCGTTACCTGGCAGTGGGTCATCACAATTTAAGAGAAACTTAACTTAAATAAAAATTTTTGATCACCTACCGTGATATATCTATTGATTTTATTTGTAAATAAGATTCAAAGTAAGGCACAGCATTGTAGACTTAATGACATATATGTGGATTCGTTTTGTGTAGTTATGTATAATATAAAAAGAAGTCTAATAAAAATAAAAGTTTGCAACAATTGATCTCAGTAGTGGCTGAGCACAACATGGTTCAACATTACAGCGAATGGTGTTACAAATTCACGGCGGGGCGCAAACCACGAACTTATTGCCCCCCCCCCTTTTTTTGATCCCAATGATCGGTTATTTCATTTCAAGATTAATATTTATGGACAACAAAACTGTACCAAAAAATCGATGGCGCTATGTGAAACTTAATATCATAGACAAGTTGAGCTTCATAATGCTATAAACATAACTGTGAGACTAAAAATGTGTATGCAACTTAATATTTTTTCGCCAAGTTCACA
Organism: Laupala kohalensis; assembly: GCA_002313205.1. Classification (NCBI taxonomy): domain Eukaryota; kingdom Metazoa; phylum Arthropoda; class Insecta; order Orthoptera; family Trigonidiidae; genus Laupala; species Laupala kohalensis. Next base: position 490,934 of record NNCF01126749.1, read on the forward strand.
CTCAGTTCCGCCGTTGCATGAGAATTGACTGCGGATGACGACTTGCGTTGGGACTTACATCAATATATTGGACCTTTTTCACCCACGGATCACTTAGCCCTATCCTGTTACACCCTTATACGAAGTATTTGTTATAAATCTGTCCTACGTTAAAACGAACAACTTTTAACCCCTGTGAGTCCATTAAAATAAGACCTCTATTGTTAAGCATTGTAAAGAGCAATTACCAAGATTTTTTGTTTTCGTCAATGTAATTAACTGAGCATGAAAAGAAATATTTTTTATCTCAGGTGTTTGCAACGAGGATAGGTTTAAATTATGTTACAAATCTACTTAATATATTTCCAAGTGAAGAATGAAAAATTCTGTGTATTTGTTGAATGTGAAAGTCAGGTTAAGCATAAGAAATATAATTTTCGCGATAAACAATGCTTCTCTGAAAATGGTGATACATTCTGTATTTGAAAAGACATTCTCTTTTATGTGCGCGCCGACTTCCTGGAAAACAGGAATGTTTGTGTCCTCGCATATTGTATTGTACCAGTCGTTGGTATCGAACAACTGTGTGCATTGTCTGTGGTTGCTGTACGTTTTATTTTTCCAAATGTGACTACGAAACTGCTAACCGCACAGAATGTGCATTGGCGTGTTAATAATAAAATTATTGCATTAAATTCAATTCGGGATAATGTTCAGTGATTTATTTCATAATAGAGTAATTAATGACAGTTAAATATGAATGATATGTTTTTTACAAATGAGGTAGCATGCTTTTTTAACCTAAATGAATATGGATCATCAGCAGCGTTCAGTAATTATTGATATTATGCAGGCGTTCATGTCATGTTTTCTTAGAGGGTATGCAGTTAAATTCGTAGAGGGTCAGCAGTTAAATTGTTAGAATTTTAGGATGTTCACTATTTCAAGATCACTTTTTGTCAAGAAATTACAACTTTGTATATCTATGCTTTATCACAAATCTAAATTTTTATCATAATACGTCCAAATCGAAATATTTTGATCACTTTGTATAGTAAAATAAAACTGGTCTGTACAGTAACAAAAAAAAATGGAAATAAATTGAAAAATTATGTTTCTGTATCTCACATGTACATACCATGAAGTTCATAAACTGACTACCAGGTGGCTCTATTTGTGTCTTTGTACTTTCGCAAGAGAGCATTAACTTAGTCTATTATATTTGTTAATGTGTAATAACGGAACGGTGTTCGGGCGAATGCTACGAAAAATGCTCGAAAAAGGGAACTACGGAACGAAAACAAATCGCGGGAACAAAGGAGACAATTTAGGATTTATCGTCGTCATACAAATTAATATCTGAGCATAACATTTCAGTACATTGGAACAGTGCTTGATGTAGTTGCCATTCCATAGTGTAAAGTTCTGATCAACAATTTGATTTGGATTTTTTTAATGAATCGTTTTTAACGATTTTTGGTTCTTCTGATATTAATGTCTCATATTTTATTTGTTTTATAATGTCTCTTATTATGTTTAATTATATCATTGCTTTCTTACGTCTCAAAGCAATTTGTTACATTTAAATTTCCTTAATAGTTTTTTTTTTTTTTAGTAATTGCGAGTTAATTTCACAGGTTCATTTCATAGCATACACGTAAAGCAAGAAATTAAAATATTTAATTTGATCAAAAGACTTTTCTTATCATATATGAACATTATTCAGAGATTATATTGAGCATAATTTAGGTCAAAAGAGTATTCAGTCTTGATACAGGAGTTAGTAAATGGGTCGTAGGACGAAGTTGTGGGTACGCTGGGAGAAGTCATGAACAGGTTATATTGGTCACGGACCAAACTCCCCAGGATGCTTCGATTTCCGCTAGTTTTAGTTCAACAATAGCTAAACCTAAGGGGCCACAAGTGTCACGAAAGTAAAGGTGAAGAAACCTTAAACTGTTCTTTATAGTTTCACAAAGTTCATGTGAAGGTTTCCAACATTTAATCATCTCCATACCAACCAGGAGCAACTCTTGTTAGACGATGCCAGATAACATATTATACTTACATTCTCGCTTTTGATATTTATTTAGAAAGTAGTAAGTGTTGTTGAATCAAACATTTTATTTGATTATTAACACCGCATATTCTCATGCTATCAAAACAGAAACTGTCGTTTACAATTTAAGGAGGATGCAGTAAAATACAAAAGGTGGTAGACATATTGTGTCCATTTACTTTCCTCTAGTGCCGTTTTTGTATCTACACAAGTTAAGTGCCGTGTTTTATTGTTTATAATTCTTACTCTCATCTCTAATGACGTGTGGAAATGAAATTTATCTAAAAAAGTATTTCCATCTGTAAGAAATGCTACCATGTAAGTTTCACTTGAATCCGTTCAATAATTCGTGCGTGGTGCGGATCCAAGAAGGTTTGTGTACAATTTCCCAGGTAAAGATGTGCCATACTGCGAGGTCACATGTAATTACAAGAATAAAACCTAACAGTAATTTCATGAAAATTAAATTTACGTTTATAAATAAATAGCTATAAGTTAAAACGGCTCCAGACATTTTATCGTATTAGATACACATAATTAGTTATTAATAAATTCAATATGATGTTATACGAAAACAATGTATTCGCAATATTTGCGAAGGCTTGTGACACAACTAGTAGTTTTCGCCAACCGTTATCAACTCCACCTTCTAACTTAAATGACTAAATATTATTACGAGGTTACTAAAAAAATATATCAGGTTGCAATGAGTTAAAATGTTTAATTTAATTAAGTATATTTTGATGTTGTCAACTTCTATTTAATGTTTATCTCGGAATTGGATTCGAACGCTCGAGTAGCTCGTTCTCAAGCGATGCAATTATGCGTGAAAATACAAGTGCATTTCATTGCATTGAAAATATGAACTTGACAAGTGACATGGATTGAAGATAATGATTGAAATCCTTTCCTTGTAGCAGGTGAACAAAAGCATAAATCGAAGAAAATGATCCGCTTTCATCTCGCTCACTTCATTCGATTCCCTCGTATCTCCGAAGGCGTTCACTGCTCGCTGTCTAAATCAATTATTTTAATTAAATGACGTCACACGGACTGCTTAATTAGATGACATTGTTCTAGTACAGGACGTTCTCGAAGGAAAACTGATACTGCTGAAATGCGAACCGTTCAGCCAGCGAAGGAGCTCAGAAGCATTATGCTGATTTGTTTGTGTTAAGAGGGCATCCTATCTCTATCTCGACCTCCTGACGAACAGTCAGACGCTCAATTTCAGGGAGAGCATCTCATCAAAATTAAGAGCACCAGCTTCAAAATTAATATTTAGCAAGGACGTTCAGGATATATGTAACTGTTTCAGTTACAGTGTTTTTATATTATTTTTGTGAGAATTAATCTACGGTTTTAATAAATCGATTCACCTGTTAAACAATATGTCTTATCCGTTTAACGTCTAGTGTTTACTTGTGAAAATATATCACTTACTGAGACACTGTATCTTGTACAAAACTGTATTCTACATGGTAAGCAGCAATATATATTTTACTAATATTCTCCTTAAAATAACACTTGATGGATTCTGAGGTTATTTTTAACATTGGCGTCGAAATAAACGGATATTAGTAGACTGGTAAATATGTATTAAATATATATTTCCTGCGAACTATTTGATTCTTCACACACAACCTTAAACCATTTCCTTATATTAGAATAGTTTTAAGCGCATACTGTCCTTTCATCATGGACGAGATCTTTTAATTCCTTTACATAAATTTGGAAAAATTAACCATTATTCTTACAGAAAATGAAAAATTGACTAAAGTATTGTAATTTATATTGCATGTTCCAGTTGAGGAAGTGAAGATTCACTAAGTGTTCTTTCAGTGCGTACGGAATTGAAAACAAAAAAGATAAAAACAAAAAGAAGTTAGAAAGCTTGCTTCATACTTCTATATTGCTTTTAGAGGATGATTGAAAATTCATGGTTCAAACTTCAAGATATGGTGGAGCACGCTCTATCATTTTTTCATGGGTACAAGTAACGTGTTGCGAATGTGACTTAGGAATACATGAAAGAAAATATACATTGCTTACTGATAGCTTCTTTTACGCGTTCTTTATTGAGCTAATACAACAGAGTGAATGAAGACACACGCCTTTCACTTCACTCTGTATTGTGTAGGAAATAATAAAGCGATGTTGTTTTAACCTAAAAAAACCTTATACAAGTTATTGTAGTTGTTCGATAATGCGTACAGCGTCAACAACATGACGAAAGTATCGCGTAACTGACAGCGTTGCTGGATGTATTTCACATATTACACCATTGATTTCCCACATACCGCCTAAGTCATTCCGAATTTTCTATCAGACAGATCACGGAACACTTTGTATAGTACACAATTCGGAGCTTTATGCATAGAATTCCTCTGAATCCATATGATACAAATGAGTTAAACAAGATTCAATTTTGCTACGTCTGTCTCAAAAACTGCGCTTCGCAACCCTGAGATAAGCAGCGTTGGTGTTGCGTAATTCAATTGGCGCGTAAAATGGCGTCGGCCGAACGCGGCAGCATCGCACCAGCTGCGCAGCTGTCTGTTGGTTCTATGCGCGCCATCCTGTCATGGGCGAAAGGCGTAATTAAATTTGCACGTCTTTCACGCGCCTTGGATTCTTCCTCGCGCAGGGAATGTGGCCGTTCAGCTTTGTCTTCCGCAATGGGAATAAATGGGGGCTTGCACACTCGCCGGAGATTGGTTTTAGTGAGCAAACTTAAATTCAGAAGAATCAGATTAGGTGGCTGTAAATGTAAATATCACACTGTTTTCTCAGTTTATGGATTTCACATACCGTTTTTAGACATTAATTAAATGATTATCGCATTACAAAATTTTAATCTGACATACAAAATATTACGAATACAAGAACCCCTCTCTGCTGAACCTATTGAGGGTGCAGCTTGTTCGGATTTGTAAAACTCTAGAAAAAGTAAAAACAATTTCTACCACACCTTCTCATAAAGTTTGTTTCCCTTGACGCCGTTTGGGGAAACTAAGACGGTAGTTATTTTTTCCATGTCAGTAAAAGAAGTTCGAAAAACCTTCCTGAATAAGAAAATCATGTTTGCATTGAAGGTTGTAAAGCAATACACATCTTTAATACTTACTAACTTCGTGGTGTATGTATACTTGGATTACTCACTGAAATACACCAGGAACACATTTTCTTGGAACTAATCAGTTTGCAATTGCTCAATAACGTAGATTCATTGTAGAATATAGCAAGAACCTGATTCCTCTTGTAATAAATACGAAAACTCAAGCGCTATCTCGAAAATTATGATAATTCCTCGTACTTACCATTAAGTGAATGTTTTGGGAATGTGGTCGCATTATACTGATGGTACTGGGAGCTCATTATAATAATTATATAAGGCAATCTCACTATTATAGTTCTGCAATAAACAATACGTTGCGATGTAACTACATCTTCCCACTTCGCTGCCCCAAAGAAAAAAGTGTTTTCAACCTCAACACTTTTTATTATTTAGGAGTTTCTTTTGGAGCTTTCCACTCAAGCGTGGTAAAAAACACGAGAGGGAAGGGCATATGAACCCGCGTCGCACCAACCTCACATATTGAAATTCCCTACTCCCCTCACAACTAGTAGCACAACATATAATTTCAGTATATGAAAAATAAATTTTAAATTAAATTTCCTTTAATTCTCAAATAAATATACAAAGACATTTGCAATGCACACTGCAATACAACTTCTACGTTGATACACTGTTCAAACTAATTTAATTATATTATATTCACAAAGAAAACATTGAATAACGTCAACAAATATTTTAAATTTTAATTCTGGATAAACAAGACATTGTCGAAAGAAAGAACTGATGCATGTAGAAAATAACTAACATATTCCAAAGAACGGAATTCATATGGAAGCCCTTACTAATTCGTATGAAAGTGAAGTCACTTGTTTGACGATAAACCACGTCTAATACTGAACTCATTGTAATAAAATTCGAATTTATTTTGGTAACACAAATTATGGCTTTGAACGCAGGTTGAATTACTAATCAGGGCAGATGATGATGTCCGTGATACAGTCAACGAGTAGCGTGAGGCTGAGTAAGCGGGTTTATTGAGTAATATGACTTCTTCTCTTAACTCGCTACATCATCTGTTATTCTTCACTGCTTGGTCACACAGCCTTATGGTAATTATTAAGTTAGCTTCAAATAGAATCAATATGCATTCCAACTATAGCTGCATGAAAACATGAAATAAGGAGAGTGGCATTACTTGGATACAATGAATACCGTGCACCTTTTATAGTACTGGATCGACACATTTCCTTTTTTTTATACGAGAATTGTTTTTGATGAGATTTGGCGTGCGTTTTAAATATTGGGAGGGAAATTGTCAATGGTTGTAGATCAGTGCGTGTAAATGAATTAGCCATTGGGTTTCCATTGCATAGAAAGAGAGAGAGAGTAGTTATTCTACTTGAGGCATCTGACCCATTTTCGACTGAGCGCCTCGTCTGAGTGATGCGGGGGCGCTTGATGTCATCCTCCCAGCACCGTGTTACGAGTGGGTGGGAGGGGTCCCGTGCGTGTCTCTCCCCATTCCACACAAAACCTCGCCGACCAGCCACTCAATATTCTAATTTGATGTATTTTGATAAACGCGCTGGTGTGGAGGTGGACAGAGCAAAAACGTTTCGCAATTCAGGAATGAACATTGTTTGAGGGAAAAGTTTTGTGAAAATATTTGCTTGCGAAATGGGATTTTTAAAATTATTTATTAAAATTTGGTTTCTAATGCTCTCGTTTAAGAGTATATTATTCTACGAGTGCACGAGCATCAAACAATACATATTTTTGGGAGTTATTATGAAGTGGACGGGAAACAAAACGACTATTATATTTTCATTCTTCTTATGATGTTGAAGAAATGTTAGTTGGGAAACATCTAAGTTTATATAACATATTACTACACGCTCATGGGTTATTAATTTTATGTGAGATTCACATTCTCACCATTGTCCTCAACTCATCATCGTAAAATTCATAAATTTTTGCAGTGCCTAAGGTATGTAAAAATTTGTAAATAATTGAACACAAGTATGAGAAGAAAAAAAATTCACACTGCGTATAATTTTCCAGGTAACACACGAATGACTGAACTAATTCTCATAGAGCTATCTTTGTCTTCTGATTCTATTTACCCCACCTTCCCATCATTGCACTTTTCTTCAACATCACAAGATAGCTCTTTCTATCCCAGTTACAGGGACAACTGAGAGAAACTTCAGGAATACGAGCTTAAGAACTCAAATAAAGCAGGATTACATTTCAGGAACGTCGTAATTCATATTTCACATAAAGGCTCGTCTGGATCTCGTGAAACATGATGCCGTAGCTAATACAGTGTCTGTACAGTTTTGATTTCTTAATAATTTATTTGCTCGTTTCCGCGTTTTAATGACGACGTATATATTCCATTTTTTTGGAGATTTCATCGAAATAAATGCACATAAGGAATGCATATAATGACGCTACTAACGCCAAGTGATAATCTCTCGATGTAGAAAACATCAAAAATTTAATTTAAGAAAGCTTCGGTTTAAATTAATTAAGATATTCCCCAATGTTTTCAATAATTACCTTTTTTAGAAATAGCCTCACTGTGATTTCCAAGATTTATTCCTTCCATTACCAGTAAACGAAAGTGTTATTAAATATGCTGAGTTTCTAAAACAATTTTTTGTAGAAAAACTTTAGATTAAATGACAAACTCAAAACTTAAAATAAGCTTGTAATTGCATAACTCATTGCCCTCCACGTGGTCAAACACAGTTTTATTTTGTTTTATAGCAATAAATTAAAATATTGAAATAATAATGTCTTCTCTTTAACATTCCCTGCGTTTCGTCACTGTTAAAAACGAAAATATTGTGAGATTCAAAAAGTGATTATGCCATCCAGCTGGAACAAGTGATCAGCTACATTTGAAAGAAATCAAATCAAATGCTATGGAGATAAGCAGCTGAACTCACCGGCGTCACCCTGGGATTAGAATTTGCTTATTCCCAACCGCTTCACACAATTATTTATGTTTCATTATTATCAATAGATATCTCAACGGAGACAATCCTCCTACCTACCCCCCTCACCTTGTCAACAACTTCGCTGCATAATCTGCTATTACCTCACAGGGCTTTCACGAAAATTATGTACATTTCCGTTCAGGAGGGACGAAGAGAAATTTAGAACATGGTTTGTCTAGATTGATACTAATCCGTAATTACACATAATTTCCCAAAGTTTGATCAAATAGCTTAGATTCATATGCGGATGAACTTTCTGTTCAGTAAATGACCTTTTTGGTCAGTCATACGCAGTGCAAATATGAGAGCTATATACTTGTTATTTGATCTTCCTTAGTGAGGATTTAATTAAACATTTCTATGGTAAATTGAGTTCCTTTCTTTCCAAATAATGGCACTGGGCTGACTTGAGACGTCTCCGAGAGGTGTTACAGCCTTACGTAATATATTGAATTGTACATTGTCGTTACGTTGGGTGTTTCAAAGTGTAAAAGTAAAAAACCAATACCCTGAAAGTTACGATGTTTTTTATTTCATTATAGAAAATAGAAGAAAAAGTGAAGGGTAGACTCCCGTTTCAAGCTACTCCTGGTCCACAAATAATTTGAAATTTGCCTCGCAGTACGCAACCCGCGTACATAATAAATCATATCAATATTTTCTCAAATTTTCGAATAATTTATCCGAAATAATTTGTGGTGCTAAAATTTTAATTGAATGTAGTTTAGTCAGTGATACTATTGGGGTATATCGATTATCAAATTCCTAGATGATTCCATTGATTTTGGCCATAATTATTTGGGAAAATTATAAATTTAGCGTGAAATTATGGTTTACTAGTATACATTTTTGTCTGTTAAGCTACAATGTTCACAAAGAGGGCATGACTTGAGTCGCTCTTTCAAAAGAGCGGCCATCGCCAAGAGCCGCTCGCGACCACTTCATCAGCGCGACGAAGTTCACGCGCTGAGGAGCGGAGGCGTTTCTCTCTCTCTCTCTCTCTCTCTCTGTATCTCATTCACCCCGTCCCCTTCACGGACGGCAGCAGCGCCTCCTCACGCCCGTAGGCCTAATTCAGCAGCAGGAGCAGTTCCACGCCCAGGAGCTCTTCGTTTCCATTTGGTCGTAATGCCCTCTACTGCCAGGCGGCGGCACTAGAGGGAAGCGAAGCGGCGGGCGCTAAGCAACAGTGCAGTCTCTAATTAAGAAAAAGAACCACAGTGTTTTCGAGGGGTAATGGCGGTGCAGAAGGAGACGAGGGAAGTGGCACGCGCTCCACGTCGAGTGAAGTCGACGAGTGGAGGGAGAGATTGGAGGAGTTGCTGCAGGAGCGCTGATGGGCATAGAAAACGACAGCTCAACGGGATAATGGTAAGTGTAAATAGTTTAAGGGATAAGAATGAAACAGCAGTTGATGGAAAGTGGCAAAAGTGTATTCGAAATTGGTAATGAAACCAGAACTAGCTATTTCGTCTAGTTATACGTACGTACAAGGTTCCAGCATAGATGTTGGGGGAAGGGGGAGTGTGTTAGAGCGTTGCGACGGCAGCAGCAGAGTGTAGTAAACGCAAGGAAAATGTCGGAAGCATCGCCTCCTCCCATGGGGAGGTAAATGCGAAGTTTTCGTTGCTGCTGCTGCCTCGATTTAGAGTCGTGGCGTAACCTAGGGTAATCCCGAGGCAGCGCAGTGCAGGAGCTCCGTCGCCTGAGGGCGCAGTTAGCTCGCTCGTTCGCTCCGTCGCCCACGTCCTCTTCCCTTGGCCCTTGTGCAGCCTCTTCTACCCCAACTACCCTGCGCAACCTCTCCCTGCTTCGCTACATGCTCCCCACATCGCTGCGTCTCGCTTGCTTTGCAATTTCTCTTGCCACCTTGGAGGCTGACACCTTACAGTGAAAGACGGTTGTTTACAAAACAATCTTCGCTATATCTCACTCCTCAAATACCGCCATCATTTTGCTTCTGTTCAACTGTCAATTAAGCGATTCACTAGTGTACGATTACTCTTATAAAGGATGTCAAACACACTAGCTTGTATTTCTCAACTTTTCTTTCAAGTGTTCATAAACAAACAAAATTATTTTACTGAACTCGAGAGAATAATTCGCTCAAACAGTTAACAAGGAAAAAGAGTTGAAATGGACTTTACTTCAAATAACTGCAAACGGTTTGTGATGTGCTCATATACGAAGAAGCATCACTTGGAAACCTAACCTATGATTCCAATTCAATACGTTTGTTAAAATAAATGATAAAATCCATTGTACCTGGTTAAAACTTAAGATAACCGCTTTCTTGTCTAGAAAATTATTTTTGCTATGATATCTCATTTGCGACAAATGGTTATCTATGACGGAATAAAAAGAGCCATTTACAAAAAGTTACCTTTTTGAAATAAAATTCAGTGGTAAAACGTATCACAATGTCATAAATATTATGTTGTGCACAATTTAATGCCCATTAGTATCCGTTTCAATGACGTATCTCCATCTACAACCAAATATATCGTTAGATAATTTTTAAAGTAATATAGGCTCATTTATTATTGTCATCAGTGAAAATATCCCAATTCTTAAAAAAGTCACGTAACTTAGATTCTTTAACTTATTTGACTTAGTTTGTCTGCGTGAATTAGATCATTTCAAGTAAAACTGTAAATCTTTTTCTAAAGAGGTGACATACATATGTGATAAGAACGTCTGGAAGGTAGAGTTAATCTACACCGCATTAAATATGGTGATAATTCGGTATTAAACGTAATATTTTATCTGTTCGCTCAGATGCAGTTTGAATGATAAAAGGTGTAAAGATTCAATACAAAACCAATAATTCGACTTACAAAAGACTTGAAAGTCTACGTTGAAAACGAAAATCAATTAAGAAGAAATAAAATTCATTAAAATAGATGAATTAATGAGTTGAAGTCATTATAATAAATATACTTTTATGTATCCGCCGACGTTTCAAAAAAAATCATTATCTTCCTCAGGGTTCTTTTTACCTCCTGATATACTCATTACTCAGTATATCAAGTGACGGCTGAAAGTGTGTCGTTTTATATATATAATGTATTCGTGTACATTATTCAATATTGGTGTCAATAACTACTTATCTTAACAACATTAATAGTATGTAAAATGTAAAAAATTTGAGAACGGTACTATGAAATTAAAGCAAGAAACAACACATGGACTAAGACCCTTCATGAAATGTTTTGTCCGTAGTTTAGATTTTAGTCTCCGGAATAAATCTAACAAATCGTGAAAAAGAACTATGCTAATTAAGTGCTGTTGGCTTAACAGATTTACTAAGTTCGATCAAAATACACACCTGTTCTACCTTAGTTTGATTCGAATCACTTTGATTGAAACTTATACAATATTTCTATGACTCTATCGGGATTGTTTTATCAGGTTATCCGCGGAGGAATTTTCATAAGATATTCTCCAACTTGTTCACTCAATTCTTCTTCCGCTGCATCTTTCCGGCGCAGCGTCAAAGATACAGATCTCTTCCCGACAAACGACTCGAACACTGTTTCCCTGATCAAAAACTATCCCGTGTCGCTCGGTCTCTTTACTCGAAGTGCAACTACTTGTAGGTGGTATGCATAAAATCTGTGTATATGGTACATGTGTGTACTTTCTGAGTGTATGTTATATGGTACATGTGTGTTTTTCTTTCCTATATTGGTATTTTTTATTTCTTTTCTTTCGATGACGATGGTTGAAATGTGAGTAATAAATTTGATTTTTACCCCACATCGCTAGCAGTTTGATCCGAAGTGACAGTTGTAGTTAATTTAAGGAAATAAGGTGGACGGAATCTGAAAACTGCTTGTACTTTCATATGTATTATCCGGTTACCATTGTACATTATGATCTCAGAAAGGATATCCGTTGGGACCCAAAGAAAAAATCATGGAAAATATTTTGGATTGTTTTTAATTTCACATATGATTTTTTGTGTATGACCTCAAATATTTGCCAAACAACAAGAATATGATCTACACAAATTCGATAGAATACTAATTCATCACCTACTTAACATAGTTTCACAGTGAGTGCGTTTTATTTGATTTCAAAACACTTCAAACGTTGAGTGACCCCATCCCTATCTCTTAGCTCTGAATTTGATTCTCTCTTCCTCGTCCACTATTCAGTGTTTCTCTCCTCCAGCAAACGCAATGACTGCGCTATTCTTGCAGCCACTCTTCTGATATCCGTTCTCGGTTGAACAGAAACCTATTCATTGGTTAGTAGTGTTCTGGCCACTCTTTCGCCATCATTCGCCTTGAGGTTAACGTTGTCCCTGCATCTGCCCGTCACCCTCTGTCGCATGTCTGCCTTCCTTCCTCGTGTTCTCTCTTTCTCTCCAGCAGCAGAGGCCCCCGAAGGCTCACTCGTGGCGATCCTGGTGCTGCTGCTGCGAGGTGTTAATGGAGGTCGTACTTTCCACTTCTTGCCTGCGCCCACTCGTTCGCTTCCACTCCCCTCGCTCCACTCGCTCCTCCAGAATCAGCCACAGGGCGCCGCCGCGCCGCGGTGGGCGAGTTTAGACGGGGTTTATTTGAACGAAGTGCAGGAATTGGGCGAGTTCTTGTTTACGGAGAGCTGGACGTGTATTATCGGGAATTAAATCTCCGGCTGTTTGTCTCGAGTGAGAAATTTAATGCTTGCGAGGAAATGGTGTTGCGCCGTTTCTGGCTCTTTCTAACGTAAGCGTCTTTAGACTTGAGGGGTTGTTGTTTCCTCTGTGCTTGTTTTACGGTCTGCCTGAGAGATTTGTCCACTGTAGTTACATTGACTCTTCTGTAATTCATGCCTAGCATTTGGGGACGAGTTTTTGTTTTTACTTATTTTGTGATCAGAAACATCCACTTAATCTGAACTTCCTTTTTTACAATTCTTCGCTACAGTTATTTTTTTTGTGTTGAAGTAAAAATTAGTTAATTATTCGTAGAATTAAATGAACAACTTTTACAAAAAGTGCTCGAGTTGGTCGAACCGAGGCAGAACTCCTTTAAAAAACTTTTTCTGCGACTAATTTATTAAGAAATATGTTTTAAGTGTTATTTCAATGCCACATAGATTTTATTAAATTATTGGTGTCTTGAAAATTAATACAATAAGTTGAAATACTGCTTCTCATATTTTACTATCAAGAATATACTCCTTATCACTGTGCATTTTAGAACAATTATTTAATCGCTATATACCTCTAAATTCCGACAAAACAATTCGTCCTGTTTCAGCTTTGCAAGCAGTCTCCACGATATTTAATATATTCATCCACAAAAATAGTACAAGAACTACAAAATGAAATTGCTCTAAACTATAATGCTTTGTTTAATAACAATAACATTGCAGTCTTGTTAAGTAACAGGTTTACTTAAAAATAATATATTGCAATGAATTAGAAACAAGAGAAAATAAATAAATAGATAAAAGAGATAAGTATTGCAATAAAGTAATTTATTCTCTTTTGCGTATTCTCAATTTTCTGAGAGGAAAACCTGAAATTTCACAGACTCAGTGGACTCACATTTATTCGTATTTTTGAAGCAGCATAAGGTGTGCAGATGTGCAATGCCATGCAATACAGCGTAGCTCTTGGGTTGGGGGAGCGTCGTGTGTGAAGGGTCTGGCTTCGCGCCTCGCCGCCGCTATTCGGTCCGTCGTGAGCCTTTGCCTAATACGGCGTCGACGCGGGCGGCCGGTCGCTTTCACTCCGACATCGGTCACGGCCCGCTGCTCTGCTTTGCTAGCGTAGCCCCGTGGCCTACCGATAACAAGGAACAAATTGTATTTAATAAAACGATTTCCTCTTTATAGTCCAGTCGCTACGAGGCTTAACGTACGTAACCGACTTTTCGACACCTTATGACGGGACTATTACGCAGTTAAATAAGAATAATATTTAAGTTGGCATATGTAAATTGCTGCTAGTTCGAAAGAGACAAAAACATTTTTAATAAAATTTATTGAAGACGAATAAAACATATGTTTTATCAAGATCGTTTTTCATGTTTTGACCAAATAAACATGTACATTTCTGCTACGTCAACATTTCGATGTATTTTATATATTCTTCAAGGCTACATTTATAAAACAAAGAATATTATTCATTACACACTATGTAGAAAAATATATGACAACCACAACACAATAATGAAATGTTAGTAACTGCTCAAATATCATACGCTATTAACTGAACTATGTAATGACCTATGTAACTGAAGTTGAAAGTGAATTAAGTAGCGATTTTATTGCGGACATTTTCTTAGGACAATGATAGAAAAGACCTCTCATCTTATTTTCATCCAAAATTTTTCAATACTTTTATTTAAAGAATAAAATGGAAAAGTAGTTTTTTTTTTCAGTGTATTAGAAAAACTATCGGTCGTACAGAAAAGAAAAGATTTGCGGACAATGAAAATACCTACAATTTGAGACCTTTTAACTTGAAATCGGTCAACAAATAAGAAAGTTATTGTAATAAAACATGAAAATCGGCAATTTTTGTTATTGTTATAATTTTGCAAATAATAATTTAAAATAGGTTAAATTTCTTAAGACGTGAGATTTGTGATACCTAAAAAGTGTTCAAAAGATGGGCTCTGTAAGTTTTTGAAAAATCCATTTTATTTATCCCAGGGACGAAAACCGTCATCTTTGAGCGGCTGTAGAGCTGCCAATTGCTAATAAAAAAGGTTTGGCGTATTGCATTGTAAAGATAAAGAGTTTATCTCACAATCTGTGAAAATTAATAAACGATTTTTTAATGCCTTTCTTTCTAATAAATTAATAATTCTAATAATTCTGATATATAATTATTCTAATAATTCGGAAAAACTACTTTTCTGAATTTTTTGTTTAAATTAAAGTATGGAACAAGCAAGTTTTGATGGAACTTAAGATGAAAGGTCTTTTCTGTAATTGTTCCCAAGACAACGTCCGCAATAAAATCGCTACTTAATTCACTTTCGATTTTCAGGGGTTTTTTTTCTACGTTTGACCTAGGCTCGATGAGTGTCTAGGGCTCAATATCTCAGAATGTTTCGAGATTCACACGGTATGCGTTGTCAAAAGGATGTGAAATTAGAAATCAAACGCTGAAGGGCACATACGTTGTGGGAACTGGTGATAAGGCGATACGCGCCAAGACTATATAATGAAATACACGCTAGAAACAGGGATTCAAATTGGCGAATGTTATACAAAAAATAAAACGATTCTTTCATTTGGCAGAATCTTCCCATCTCCCACGCGTCGACGCATAGACTGGCCGTGAAGTCAAAATCTACTAAGCGAACGAACCTGAAGAGAAAAATTAACTATTATTTAGTTAACGATCTTCATGTACTTCAATTGAGTGATTCTTTCTTTTTTTTCTTTTTTTTTACAACGAAACTAATCTGTGTTGTACGCTGAAGAATACTTTGTACCGTTAAACGGATTCCACTAGAATATATATTTTGTGGGTAAACATTATCCCTCTCACAATCAGAAAAGAATTTAATATGTTTATGTTCATGAAGGCAAAAATTCACCTTATGTAAGGTGATTTTACATGAAGAATATATTCTGTTTCCATCTTAAATAAATGCACAAGGCACACAAGAAAAAATACTTATGCGTATGTTTACCTTCTGTACCCAGCCCAGTCTTCCTAGACTAATAGCTACCTATGTTATAATGGACTATTGCATGACTAACTACAGCACTCTTGGTCACTTGACTGATTTAACATTTAAAATATTCAACTTTCAGATTTTGTAAAGCATTGGATAAAATAAAAGGGGTCGTCGATTGCCCTTCACGATAAGCAATTGAGATTGAAACTTAAAAGAACAGAAAATGACCTCGAAAATCTGTACTAATAAAAGTGATTATTTGTAACGTCTGTTGAAAACATGAAAAAGTTATCCATGAAATTATTTGAAATTTTCGAACTCTTCTTGCAACCAAAAGGCGAAGTACTTTGTTTTCTTTTTTTTTTTTTTGATGGATAAATAAGTCATTCAAACAACCAAAGTATTTTCATTGCTTTTCATTCATCTGAAATTAAAATATTCATTTGTCATTTAACGATATTTTTATTTAAAAATCGATAGCAATAGAAGTTCAGTTTCCTAGATTTAATAATTATATATGTGCAATGATAACTCGATTTTTATATGCTGCAAAATTAAAAAAATAATAATTTATGGAATTTTCAATATTTTACTCTTCAATGATGGGTGGTTCAATATTTTACTCTGTAAGTGGTGTAAATGTTTGGTGCGTTGTCCTGACTATGTCCTGAACAGATAATTAAAGAAAACATGTTCTGAAAGTTTGCATGTATAAAATAGTGGTAGTATTTGCGGTGAACATATTATTCTACCGCCTCTCAAAAATCCCATTTCATAAGTTTAAAATTCTACCTTTCCCCAGTAGTAAGCACCAACAACTAGCAAGAATAACAAACAAGAATTTAGTACAACGGTCTTTTTACTCTGAACAAAGGTTAATGAGAATGAAAATTATTGAAAGTTAGTAGATTCATTGACAGTTATGCAAATGATCTCTGACATTTATGTAAATCTTCCAAAATGTCTGACATAATCCGCTCATGGCATGCGTTTGGGTTCTCACTGCCTAATACTCGACAATCAACAGATTCACTAAGATTGGATGATCAACAACAATTAGGTTAACATAAATATGTGGATGATAGAGAGCTCATCATGTTCCTTAATCGACATCTCTGTTTTCTAGTGGAGGCACATCGTTTGCATTTGTGAGAAATATATTTAAGACGAGGATAAGAAAATATATGTGCTGTCAAAATTGGAGTTACCTGGAAGAAGGTCCGAAGTTAATGATCTTTTAACACATTGTATGTTGGTATTCTATGGTGTAGAATCCAAGTTTTCCAATTCGTGAACCCAGTATAAACTCCAAGGCAGCCGAAAAATCGTGAAATGTTTGGAGTTTTTCAGTCTTTTGCTTATAACTCATACATAAACAAAGCGTTTTAGCTGAAAATATTTCATTACAAAAATTAAAGTGCATAAAATTTTCTACAATTAAATTAAAAATATTAAAATTAAAATATTAAAAGTTTTCTTACACAAATAGGTGCTGAGATATAGTGCTTCAAAATTTCGAAAGAATTTCTAAATATTAAAAAAACTGTGACAAATCCAGGTTTTTCCCAAGTAACTATATGGATGATAATAATAATAACAATGGTAGATGCCTCTAAATTGATAAATTTAACATCATTAGCCCCCTCCCTCATGTTCTGTCGAGGGTCATTTCACGTCAAATCATTCAGCAATGTAACCCAATTTCATATATTTTAATGAAATTTTAAGTGGTTGTCCTAGCTAGGTAAATTAGATAACATCCAACGTTTGATAGGATTTCATTAGTTTGCGAGATATGCATTTTTTAGTTATAAAAGCTCCACCACTTAATGTCATTTATGGGTGCGAGGGGGACGATTATGGCTGGGACTGGATTGAAAGAGATGTTTTGCATGGTTTACGCTTATAAGATCCTATTTCGACATGCGTATGCCAGGTTTGTTCGAGAGCACACCCTCACTCTTCCTACTTTGGCTGATTAAATTCTTGAACGGTTGGATTTGACTGAGGAAGAAGTATCTGCAATGGATATAGTTATTAATTCTCTGGAAAGATCCATTATTCTGAGGACACATGATGATCCGGTGTTCAATGCAGTGACTGTCAAATTCTGTGCAATGTTGAATAAAATTGAGAATAGTAGCCAAACAGCTACGCTATGAACTCAATACGTATATATGTACCCTAATAGAAAATTTCATTCAAACTGAACGCTTTGGGGAGTGGAACCTCGAGTGTGTCGGAGATATGATACCCTACTTCTATGCAGCAAGTGATATGAATTATGCGAAGAGTACACACTTCTACCTCAAAGACATTCTCAGGTTGGAAGAGAAAATGGACCCTGATGAATATCACAAGTTGACTACTGGAGACTACTTCACTATTCGTCGACATGATGAATTCTGGTCTGGCATATGGTCGTTCATGACCATAGAGCAGGTTCTTATGAGAGCGATGAGTTGTGGCGGGCTGACTCGTGGACATTCTCGATGGATTGTTGATATGCTGTGTCTCCAATACATCTGTGAGCAGATAGAGATGTTGAGAGTAAACAGGGGAAGCGCTACTTACTACACTACAGAGGCAAGACATGGAGGAAATATGGCAATATGACAATATACAGAATGAGATAGTAGAAGAAATAACACAGGAAGAGTTATGAACAGTAGCGGAAACTATGGCAAATTAAACAGCACCAGGTTATGACGCATTACACACGAATTGGTTAAGAAAACATTAGAACCATTCATAGGGACAATTCAAGACATGTAGAGAACATACCATTTTCCACGATGTATATTATATTGGAAAATAAGTAAATTAAAATTGTTACTAATAGGGAACTACAGGTTACCAGCAAATCCATCATCTTATTGACCAATATTGTTATTCCCCACGTATGGGTAACTGCTAGACGAGATCATAACTAAGCGAATGCAACAATATCTATGGGCGAGAGGTACAATGAACACTCAACAATATGGATTGTTGCCTTGGAAAGGAACAAGTGATGCATTGCGCCAACTATTAATATACATAACAATAAGATATTAGAAATATTGTTTGTATATTCCTTGACATAAAAGAAGCATTTGACAATGACAGGTGAAGACATATAATTAATACGTTACAAAAGAAGCAATTACCAGGATATCTATTAAATATGGTTAAATCTTATTTTGAAGGAAGAACGATACAGTTGGCAATAGGGAATGCAGAAATAATCCAAGAGATCGGAATTGGTTGCTCACAGGGTTCATCAAGCGGTCCACTGTAGTGGAACGTAGTGATGGACAATATTTTATGGGAATTGGAAGAAAAAGGGGTGAAAATGGTTGCTTACGCTGATGATCTAACGGTGCTAACATATGCAAATTCAAGGCAAGCATTAGAGCAAAAGATAAAGGAACTAATAGAAAGTTGTATGATTTAGAAATATCAGCATCAAAATCAAAACCAATTGGGCATACGCGAGAATTACGAAGGGAAATAATTATCAAAATTAAGGGAGAAAAGTACAAGAGGTCACAAGTGATACATATATTGGAGTAGTACTGGATGACAAGTTAAGATTCAATAAAAATTTAAAATATATAAAGAAGCGTATGTAACAAACCCTGTATAGTATGCTCCGTGTTGGAATACACCATTATGGTACAGCTAGGAAAGACCTAAAAAGGATATATACAGGTGAACTACGGCAAATAATGACGCACGGACGTGTAGCGTGGGCAGAGAAAATGGCGAGCATCTGCTACAAAATGAAATACAGATCAAGATAGAGATAGTGTATAATGCACATATTTGGACGTTACAACACGGTGTCGACCGAAGCACAAAATGTGATAACTGGCTTGATGCCAATCGATCTGTGTGTGCAAAAGATCAAAGGAAGATATTACCTAAAACAAGAAGGAAAATTATCTGTTGCTGAGATGGAGTTAAGGAAAAAGGATAAAACGTCAAGGGGGAAATTACTAAAATTCTTGAAGCTTGGCAAAGACGATGGGAAATAACGAGGAAGGGAAGAGTAACCTACGCATATATGCCACATATAAAATATGCAGTAAAAAACAAAAAATGGTTCATTTTGTGTGGGGCTTAAAAAATGGTTCACCCCACCAAAACGCCAATGCAAGAATTCATTAGAAGACATGGAAATTTTCTAACATATTTGAAGAGATTTGGGAAGGAAACAGATGAGCAGTGTAGCTGTGGATTAGAGCGAGAAACGCCCAACCATTAGTTATGGAATTGCCCAAAGAACGGACATGAAAGAGCTGATTGTATAAAGAAGTATAAAAGACAAGATGTGTTGAATATAAAACAAGTGAACACTAATTACTACAGAAACAAAATATCGACTATTAGATTACTTTACCATGTACGTAGCAGGAATAAGAGAATGTATATGATAGTAGATGACAGCACACGCCTCCATGTGGCAAGGACGGTGAACGTTACGTTCTGTAACGGGTAAGTTGTGAAGCGTCGAAAACGCAAAAAGGAGAGTAAGATGTAACAGATCCTTGATTTGCTTAGTGCTATGTATACAAGGAGACCGTTAAGGTCGAATTAAAAAAAGGGAAAGATAGAGTTGTTCACCGAAGTACATTCAGGAACATCTGAACAACGCGTAGAGATGCGACCTTTCAGTGTAACCAGCGATGA
Organism: Laupala kohalensis; assembly: GCA_002313205.1. Taxonomy (NCBI): domain Eukaryota; kingdom Metazoa; phylum Arthropoda; class Insecta; order Orthoptera; family Trigonidiidae; genus Laupala; species Laupala kohalensis. The sequence continues at coordinate 511,364 of NNCF01126749.1, forward strand.
TGTTGATACTGAGCAGCTGAGTGGTTGGTTCATTGGAGATCCAGCATTCCTTTGAAATTGAGGATCTTGTGTAACTCAGCACAGGAGCTATTGCCCAAGAACGGGTTAACTATCTCTAGGCGCTCGGAATCGGCTTCAGTTGCATGAAGAAATTTTTTTTAAATGTGAAGGTAAAACGAAAGGATAAGGTGTTAACTCTTGCTTTTTCCAATGCTCTGGAGATTAAAAACAAAAAAATTACTGTCGATCCTCTTACTTTCTTTCAACGAGTTGCATTACCAAGCAGTCTGATGATACCTTAATAACGTATTAAGATTCAAGATTGCACCCTCCCCTTTATCCCTCTTCAATGAGGAAGTTATGCCAAAAGGCAAAAAGTCAGAGTTGTACGAAGTATTCACTCCTGTACATGAAGAAGACGTTGGCAGCAGAAAATGTACGGTAAGAGATGGTGAGTACTTGCCGCAGAAAATTCTATGGTGAAAGACTAAACCACCCGTTTGAGTAAGTGTACAAGACCTATGGACTACGTACAGAGACACTTTGGGTGTAATGCCATCGTAGTATGGATGGATACCCTAGTGACGTTGCTTATCACCAAAGGAAGCACCAAAGGAACTGAACGAATCTCTGGGCTTTGCTGCAATCGTCCATAAAATTTGTATTATCGTTAACTACGGTCGTAACACTGTCACAAGAAAGAATTCTGTCAAACGATACAAATAATAGATACTTAAGATCAATGCTGATGACTGAAACGACAGCAAAGGGTAACGAAGTTATGCAAGCAATAGAAGATGCTGATGTCATGGTATTGAAAACTGCAATATCTAAGGCTGCCGACTTCGATAGTGCTACTATTACAAGTGAAGACGGCGATTTCTTGGAATTGCTGACTGCATCAAGCTCTTCTAAAAAGATCGTTTATTTCCAAAAGAGTGGGAGATGTAATGATTCTAGTGTTTTGTATTCCGTAGCTTCGTGTCAATACAATACTCAGGATATTCTTTTCCTTCATGCAGCTACAGGATTTGAAACTACGTAGAATTCATGTGGACAAGTTCCCATAATTATTGTGTTCTTTATTCTGAAATTAACACCTCATTAAGGGTAGGGTTTCTACTGTTTAGGTTATTGATTGTTATTCATATGGAAATGTTGAAAGATAAAAGTTACTAGGAAAGAAACTGGATTTTTAGGGATATTTTGATTTTCGAAGATTTGAAGCGGTATATTTCGGTCCGTATTTCTGTAAGAAAACTTTTAACCAGTGCAAATTGTAGAAAATTTAATGTACTGTAACTTTTGATATGAAATATTTTCAGCTAAAAATGAAATATTTTCATTGAGTTGTTTATGCATTATAAGCAAAAACTGAAAAAAGTCCGAAAATTTCAAGGTTTTTCGGCTGCCCTGAAGTGAGCACTAGGTTCTCGAATTGGTAAACTTGGATTCTATACCACAGAATACCCACATACAACATATTAAAAGAGCATTAATTTCTGATCTCTGATACCAGTAAAATGTACCTGTGACTAACTCCTCAACGGATTTCTCCGTTACCGATGACATATTCTGCTTAATGTTGTAATAATAGGCGTTAGAAGCTAGTCCTCTGGTTTTGGCATTTGACCTACAATGGAATTGAATCCGCAGTGATATTTGTTTATCGATTTGGATATTTATTCACCCAGGAAGTCGCAATATTAAATATTTTTACTAAGGATAAAGCATCGTGCAATATAAAGTTGTAAGAACTCTACATTCGCCGACTTTCACGAGACATGGCTGAATCGATTTCCCATCAAAAAGATTAGGAAAATTTTGACACCAAAGTCCCCATTTTTAATAATTTTTTTGTCGTAATATATTTGTCCTCTTTTAAGCTATCCTCTATGATATACATAATTACTTATTCATTACATTGAAAATCGCCACATAAAGACTGCATGTCAATTTTCTAATTTTTATGTAACATTGAATCAATTCTTTAATTTGTATCAAATTCTTCAATTTGTACACGAACAATTCAATAATAATGTATTTGCGCGGTAGTGTTTACCCTCGAGTGGGAAGACCCCGTAGCCACTAGCTCAAACATCACTCTCTCTTTAGACTTCGTCGAGTCAACATCGGACCATAATTGCGTCCGTCATAAATATTTTGTGAAGCGTGTTGTGCGTGAGGTAAAACTATACATTTGCTTCAACCATGTGATGCGACCATCTGAAACTGTCGTGAATATGGTTTTCTTGTGATCATGGAAACAGAGATCATATAAACTTTAAATACTATTGATGGATCCACACACCTTGGTTGCCTCCTGCTTCTTCCAACGGCCTGGGACGCTGTATGACAACTGAGCGTCGGCAAACGCTACAAGAACCTAGCTATGAGCTCACATACCTTTCACTGATCAGTGAAAATCTAACGAAAAGTATGATATTTCATGATCATTTAACCTACCTTCATTGACGAATTCAGTAACATTCAACTGAACCTTGTTGTATATAATCATGAATCCTTTATCTTTAAATTAATGCCTGTGTTAAGTTGTAAGTTTTAGTGTCAGACATGTAAAACAATTAATATTTGTATGTCCATTAATTTATTGTTTGTTTTGATATAAAATCATGGTAATCCATGTGGTCCTCCAATTACAAAAATCTTTTAATTATTAGAATTATTACCATCCATACCCATAGCTACCAGAGTGTTTTTGGGATACGGCTCATGCCTCAGCCCCGTTCCGAGGCTATCAGGCCATTAGACCATTACCGGGTATCTTGTTCTTTACATATTAATCGTTTGTTAAATTCATTGCAAATATATTTCCTTTGCGTTCCCACTATTCTTTCTTCTCATTTGAATAAGCTCGATTTGTTACGATTAGTAATACGAAGATAAGAGTTATTGATACTATGAGGAGGTGAATAGAGGAAGGATGGTTCGCTTTTCAGTAGCCACAGCTATATGAACTGAGAATTTAATGTGAAAAGCTACAATTTTTTTTCTGGACCACCGCGAATTGAACCCTGGCTGACTGGTTGAACTCGAACGCTACCACCAGAACCACGGAGGGCTTCGCTATCCTCTTCAGACTTGAAGCAATTTCATACGGAGCACAGCGCAGTTATTTCCACAGCATTCTACGGACTCTTCAAGAGCGCTATTCACAAGCTCTCCGGACACTACTATTTTTGAGTGGGAATGATAGTTGTAAGTAGTGAACAAGCTCTTCACATTGTGTAATCGATAATTAAAAAAATAGTTATAGAGAAAAATGGCAACCTACATTTTTACTACGTACTTTAATCTTCGAATGAGGGCTATTTCATAATTTTTACCCTGTCCACAAAGCCATGGATAAGAAGTTTACATTTTTGACAAGTGTCTTTTGCCACACGCATGTTATTCTAATATTTTAACCCTTCTGTAAGTCTATACTCTAGGCCTTCGCAGTTCTCATGTAGATCAATGTACCTTCTTCTTATTTTCTAAATTATTTCAATTTTTTTTCAAATTATCGATTGCGCAATGCCAAAAACATGATTTTCAGTACATAAAGTTTGAATGACAGTCTAACATGCTCAGAAATGATTGGTTGAACTATTTAACTACCCAATTTTAACTATTATGTACAGTTGAAGATGGTATTTCTAAGAGGAAAAAGAACAAGAATGCTTATTTTTCATGAAAAGTACTAAGGGCATTTTGCTTTTTAAATTTTCAGCCTATGTACTATATTTTCCAAATATGAATCCGAAAGTGTGCATGTGATATATATTTGTCGCAGCAACTGTCGGTAACAACAAGAATGAATCATTCGAAAAAAATAATTGTTGGAAAGTAACTATTCACTAATGTGTCGCAATCGTAATGACGTACGTATGTCGTACACTGTGTTCACTTTACAGAAACTATCATACAAGCACAAATAACAAAAATAAGAACTGTTTTTAAAAGATTAATGCATAGTTCCATCGCAAATAATGTTTAATGTATTTAGTCTTAAATTTCATCAATGATACTTCCAAATGAAAGAAACAAAATTTTTGCGTCTAATTTGGAAGTATGAAAAAATTCTGATTGATAATTTTTTAATTTCGCTGCATCTCCATCTCGCCGGTATAATCATGCTCTACAATGTGGATTGGTGAATTTGAAGTGCTCCTTGGACTTTTTCAATTGTAAAATGATTTTTATATTTTGAAGAGACGTCGAAGTGAAATGTTATTCTGTAATGTTGTACAAAAAGGTCCTGAGTTATTTTTTATGCTTCAATTATAGCAACATTTTCTTATTTGATTGTTACCATACATTTTTTATACGTTTTGACAATTCTTAAAAGCGATAGACGTTTTACGAAAGTCATGAATTTGATGACAAATTATTCAAGTAATAGAAATGGCATTAATAATTAAAGCGTCTTGGGAAGGAACACCAAGACTTTATAAACACCTTGTGATATACCTTTCATGACATCTACTCTTAAGAAATTATGATACATATTTGATTCAACGATTTGTGCAAGTTTACATGTCAGTAGTGATACATACAGGGTTCAAATGTTACCTTTATTGAGAAAAATTTTGTCCTCTACAATCTATTTAAAGTTATAATTCTGGAAATATGTGGAAATCAATCTCAATCTTCGGGTTGGTTTTAAGAAAACTGATCAGCCACGAATCACGTAGAAGAAAATAATTTTTGCGAAAGCTTTATTGGTTTTCCGATTTCATATTTTGAGTTAACTCTCAATTTTTTTCTCTGATTCGATTTGAAGTCACTGTCTTATTTCCAAGGCGCGTTATATATTTTCCATTATTTCAAGAGATTACTTTTTTTAAAATTACGTTACAAAAGGAGAAAATATTGGTGTAAAATATAATTTGTTCTATTGAAAAAATGTATTTGCGAGCATGTAAGGAATGACAACACCATTTCTAATTATTTTCTAATTCAGTTTCCATCATTATTCAATTTTTTACTTCATTAATTGAAGAATGAATTGAATTTGTTGAAGTGAACTGGTTTAATGGGTAGTATATGGATTACTGAGAGAGTACGAAGATTGTTTTCAATAATCATGTGTTACCATAAAATGATAATACTTATATAAAATACGGTGTACAAATTATTATTTGAACAGTCCTTTCAAAATATGTTTTATAACGTAAGATTTCTAAAACACTGAAGAATATTCCTCCGTTGAGTCTTCTTCCCATGAAAATGGTATAAAATCCTGTTCGAATCATCGTCGTAGTTTTCAAGTTATCCACCCTTAAGGAAAGGCGATCCTCATCGTCACTCCTCCCCTGGGGGTGTCGCTCGTCTCGGCCTCAAGACACGATCCCATAATGATGCTCGAATTAATGTCCGCCAGCGTGGCGTGACTCGGTAACAAGTCCACGAGCGTCGCATCATTTATCAAATTCTATTTCTGATCCCGTATCTGATGCGCGAATTCTCGCGATCGCTCTCCCCCTTGGAGAGCATTTATGCATGTACACGCTCACACACAAAAAGAGAAATAGTTCTCTCTCATTAATGCCCCCCTTAGTCCCATAGTTTTTCCCTCCCCCTCGTTCCCTTCTCCTTTATTCAAAGTGGTTTGTGACTCACGAGAGGACGTTAGAAGGGGCAGGCGGTCGCGTGGAGGTACCGCCCCGTCACAAGATGGCGGAAAGATTTGGGAGGTGGTTTTGCCGGCGGTGGTTGTTGCATCTGCGGGAGGCGGGGTCTTGCAGCGGCCGTGGGTCGTCAGGTCTGTGAATGCTATGGGAGGCGGGGTCTCGTCTCGGGGTGCAGAGGGGGCGGCCCCCCTCGGACGCGGGCTTTTGGCAATTCACTAGGGCCCCGTGTTGCCAAATCGCTCCTGCACACTCCGCGAACTACACTGTTGGTCTTCAAGGTCGAGCTCAAGCGAATCAGCTGATTCCCAGAAAGCGTTCTAAGCGCACACAACTGTGGATTTCAGTGAACCTTCGTTTTACCGTCAAGTTATCTCAATTTTCACTTCCGTCTTTTCACTAATTGAACAGTTCGGTCTTAATCAATTGCACTTCAACGTGGAAGGTGTTTATCAGATTTTTTTTCTGAAACTCCACGAAGAAAATATTTCTAAAATATAACATTTGTTACCTTTACAAAACCAGAGTGACGTGCATGATGGTGCTTCAGAATCGTGTATGTTGAAGTACTGGTGACTATATACATAACATACGCGCAGATGTCTTTTCTCGTATGAATCGATCTTCAGTTAATTATAAATGTTGAATCGTTGAGTATGCAAAAGATAGATAGAAGTATAAAAGATTTTATTACTTTTTACTATCTAATATAGGTTGTGAACCATGGAATGGACCCAACGTTAATCGTATCAATAGAATGTCCGTTAGAGAATCGTGTATCGTTCGATAAGTAATAATATAAATCTGAATATCATAATCCTCTGGTACAAAACAAAAATATTTTTCCAGATTCTCATGGTTTTTTTATTATGCATGAATCGGGTGAAAAGAAAAACTACAAAGTGAAAAGGAAATACTTGCATTCCGTTTTTTTTATATTTCAAATAAAAACATACAGTTTTTGAAACGGAACATCTTTGTTGGATAAATTCAAAAACAACTCAGGGTAGTATTTGCTTGGTAAGACAATTTAAAAAATTATAAGTAGTGATACGTGAAAGTAAATAAAGGTCTTCCATACCCTTTACTCCCTGACATGGCAGTGCAGCAGAGAATTATTATTGTTTGGAATTTATACGATATACCACGTATATGGGTGTAATACATAACAATTACACATTTTGCACAGGAAATTTAATTTAACAAATTTGGTACCAATTTTGATAAGCGTTCAAAATGTACTTTGATCTCTATTTGAAAGAATGACCGTTTTTTTAACGCCACGTACCAAAACGAATCAAATAAGTTTACGTCTGTATTATGGAAATGCAATGCCAAATACTGATTCCTGCATATATATTTCATATTGGTAGACCCTAATAAAAATAAAGGTACTTTCTAACTTTATCTCTGAGAATGATTTAGCATTTTACGTTGAATTATTCGTCTTCGAAAAGCTTGTCGCGTTAAATGTTTATAAAAGTATATACCAATTAATTTCACAGGACATCGATTGGTTGGAAAGGAAGTACTTGCCGAAGTATGTATTTTCTTTCCAATTCGCGCGACAAGCTGTTTGGAAACCAGTAATTCATCATAAAATACTAAATCACTTTCAGTAATATAGATAGAAAGTACGTTTATTTTTATTAGGGTCTACTAAAGTGAAATATGTATGGAGATATTAGTATTTGGCTTTGCATTACCATAATACAAACTTAAAAGTCTTTTATTCCTTTTAGTAAATGGCGTAAATAAAAGCTTGTTTTTAAAAAGGTTCGGTATTTATTATTTTATATAGTATTAGAAATTATTATTTTGTATAATATAGTATTATTTTATAGTTTTAGAATTTGTTTATTTATTTGTCGTAATAATTAATCTTGCTTGTTCACAATTCCAAAAAACATTTTAAACTCAAACTTTATTTCATATAAATAACTAACGTAAATTTGTCCGTCTTATACACCTTCCGACAACATACACATCCTTTTGAGAAGTGATAAGATACGAAGTTCCTTCTCTATTCGTAACGACAAGATAAGAAGTCATAATGAAAGGCTTTGATTATGCAATTCGTTATACTTATTTGTATGAATAGGCGAATTGTCTTGCAGGCTTACGGGAAATAATCCGCTGGGAGATATCTCGGAATAAAATTGTAATGTAAAAAAATGGTTTTAAAAAGATTTTATTTGAGTTTGACATAATATTGCATTGTCATCGTCACATATATGTACCGAATTTCAGCTCAATCGGTCGGGGGAACTGGTTTAGAATTCAGTTGCAAGATTGTGCCCAAACATACTAACAGGCCAAGTTAAATAAAAGCTTGTAAGAAGAGATATATAACTTTTTTTGGATATATTATCAACACAACGTGAAAACTAAATTATTATTCAATTGGAACCAAAAACTATTTTGCTCTGTGCATATTCTACATTTCAAGTCAGAAAACACTATTGTACCATCCCATCCTGGCCCGGGTTTCGCATCCTGGTCCGAGTCTTTCTCCGGTTTTCCTTCGGATAGAGGCGGATTTCTTATACATGCTCTCTAGGCTTTTGTCTAGGGGTGCGTTTATTGAAAGAAGAAATAGTGAATTTAGTGTTATTTCAATTCGTATGATTTGGAAATTCTATTCCCAGAACAATCTATAGTTCGATAATAATTCGTACATGTAAAATACTTTTTTTGTGTTAAATTTCAAACATGTTGATATTCTATTAGTATTATAACTCGTAGCTAACATTTTATCTTATCTAGGAATTTTTGCTGAAACTTTTCAATCCGCCTCTGCCTTAGTGAATTGATGGGGTGGTCCCTTGCTTGATTCCGGAGAGTAAATTAGTTTATTGTCCTCCATGTGGTCATACGCAGTTTGTACTGCTTTTTTGACAATAAATTTATTTAATACCAAAGCGTGCTATGTTATACAATTTGATAGGTAAAGCCAAAGGTTTTGGAATTCGAACATGTTACTAGTAAGAAACATACTTTTATGACTATCCGATCGATTTTATGAACACAATAAAGAAACGAACGTATTATCTACCTAATAGACAATCACTTTCACCAACGACTAGTGAAATAGTTTACTTTAAGTTTTCCTATAATACAATATTAACACCTATGATAAATAGATTTTCTGAAAATTTGAAATTAGTTAGCAAATATACGAATGATTGAGTACATTAATAATAAAGGAGAAGCATAAAATAGAAAACATATCCACAAATAATGCTGTATACAAAATTTTCTATAAGAATTGCAATGCATTGTGTGACAGACTAAGCGCGTACTTCAAACACGAATTCGGGAACATCACTGTTCCTGTGGACCACAGTCTAATAACTTCACTTTGTTTATATAACGATCACATGATGTACTTGAACAGTATTTTAATTTTAGATCATGAAAAAATTATTAGAAACTTAGTATATCAGAAATGTTACACATTAAATGTACAGCAGAAGCTTTGAATCTACAATCTGATATTGATAATTTATAAATAATATATAATAATTGTACTTGGAAGTTGTCTCGTATTTTCTTATGTATATAATAAAGAAATAAATTTCGAGACTGTTTCAATAATTGTACTACATTCAGTTAACGTTTTAGTCCCATGTGTTGGAACCTCATAAGAACTACAAAAAAAATGTTACGTCATCATTCAACACAATATATTAATTAATGTCATCAACTGAGAAAAATTGCGAAGTGTTGGCATTTTTTTCAGTTGATGGCATATTAAGAACAAAGAATAAAATGGAATACAACAAAGAAAAATGGCATACCTGTAGTAAAAAAATTATTAAAATATATGGTTTTATTCAAACTTTTAAAATGTTGATACTATAAATTTCAAATATCATACTCTCAGTAATCTTCATGTTAATGTAAGAAATACATCAGACAAGTCCCGGAGAAACAAGTTAATACATCACATAAGGTTGGAGCATACGTGCACTTTGCTCTGGTTCTAACGAAAGAGTGCGGGAAACTATCGACTCAGAAGGTAAGAGCAAAGATGTAGCACAAAACAGATACCATTTAGAAAAGTTCTCTATATTTGATACTAAGATGTTCACCATGCAGTCCTTTTATTTACACCATTATAATTTTTAATTATCTAAAACATTTCAGCAATCAGTCGCTTTTTTATAAATCATTTCACTTTTCAGGATTCATATATTAACATAATGCATCGTATGGTCAAATTACATAACATGTTTAGTGAGCTCAGGGTTTAGTTTTATGTTATTTCCATACGTTTGGTTGACTCGGCTACTAAACTTGCACATCAAAAGTTCCATATAAAGAATTCAGATCTAGTTAATAGGACACTGATAAATAATAATTATTCTAACCAATTCATTAAAAGATATGTACATTTCAGAATTGCTAATAACACATGTGATAATGCAAGTTATTAAGAATACAAAGCAGGAGAATACAAGGGAAGGAGGTTCCAGTCATTAAAGGTTTGTGCAATCGACTGAACCATATTTTGAATAGTTATGTACAGCTGCAGATTTGTCACATATAATAATAATCTGTATTTTTAATTCACATAAGCACAAGGATAATGTAGGTAAGAAATCAGGTGTAATTTTTGAGATTCCGAGCAACAATTATGACAGTAGATACATAGGACAAACAAAAAGATACTTAGAAGGATTTAGGACCAAAGATGTAACATAAAACTAAACCCTGAATAAGTAGTTATGAAATCAACTCTTTGGCGTGTTTTCGGAGATGCATTTTTTTTCTAAAATACTTCTTAAATGGAGTCATCATAGAAAGGTCACAGAAAACAAAGTTAAATGTAAAATATAATGTTTCAACTCAACTGCAAAGATGCCAAAGTTTCATAGTAGTTTTCTGATTTTTATCCACTCATACATTCAGAAAGTTCACTTATTCAGATGAAGATCACTAAGGTAATATAATCCCATTCAGATTGGATCATGAGCTTTTGATCATAGTAATATCTATAAAGAAAAAATAGAAAGCAGTCAATTGAGAAAGGTCTTAACCGTACAAAAATGACGTTTTTTTCGAGATTCCATATGAGAATGCCATGTGTTTTCAAGTTGACCTTTAATAAATGATGAATTGTATATCATAACTAGTCTTTCTACACTTTTAAGTTTATGAACATTAAGTATTCTCTCTTCTTTCTTTTAATATGGGGTTTGGATCCACCGGGCGATGCAGCGTGCAAATGGAGCAGTGTTAGTCTCAAGACACATTTGGGTTTATTCTGCTCCGCAAAGACACACATAGCGGAGCGTCAGCGGGCAGGAGTAGGGAAACGTGAGTGAAAGGAACAAGGTCACTTCACGACGGAAACAAACATGCTTCGCGCAGGTCTTGTACAAGACCATCCATGCAACTGCCCGCCAACTACACAACGCTTTTATTGTAAAACTACATGTAATGAAAATGTTTAAAGTAATATTTATTGATTACTGTGCAATGAACACAACGGTGACTATTTTTGTATTTTTTTAAATAATAAAAATAGACATACTATACACAGATGCCAATATAACAGTAATAGTGAAATATACTTACGTAAGACATAAATAACAACGTAGGACCTTTTTACGGACGATTATGATATATGTTGTGCTTACTAAAATGTGTTGCTACATTCATGATTATCGTCCCAATGTGTTACCATCAAACGACGACTGAAACCACGAGTCGTTACGTTGTGCATTTTAATGAGTACAATATATATNACGTTAATAGTACAATACATAATTATTTAATTCAAATATAATTCCCTTTTAAAATGTACTCTTACCATGTAATTTATCAATAATTGTTGATATATAACTTTCTTCCAAAATATTTAACATGACTGACTCAAATTTGTTTGTTTTAAAACAGTTAATTTTTAGTAATAGAAATTTTTAATTTACGCTTTAAATAAGGCCAACTGTAGGACAATATTTCATTTATGATTCAAAAATTATTATCATATAATTTTGATAATTAAAAGCGAACTGTACAGACAAAATTACCAAATATTTTGAAACTTCCCTACTCGACAAGTTTCTATTAAACTTTTATGAAGTCGTGTTTAGTTTGTTTCAAATATACGGACAATAAAAAACACAACGCAATGAAAATTCACAATAGGACACGAAAATTCACGATGACTTCACAAAAATAGAACTCAAATTGAAATGTATTCTTGAAAATGTAGATATGAAAATGCGCCTTTCCTTCTTTTTAACTAAAACCATACCAATTTTTTTGAAAATTACATAACGAAAATCTTAAAAGACTAAAATACAAACAGAAGTATACATGTAGAAGTCAAAAATAGTAAAACACGAAAATAAGAAAGCTTCAGAAATACGAACTCCACTAAAAAGAACGCGAAAAGCTTTTTATAAAGAAGTGTGGCAGCACTAGAACATGATATTATAATAAATTTGTTGCAATAATTAATATGAACATTGATATAATTAATAATCCATCCGTAGAAATTGAAGGAAATGAAATTCAATGGTAGAACCGTGAAAGAAATCATCCGCCGTCTTCCCCACTTCTCTCAATATGCCCATCTATTAATACTTGTGACCTCAGCAGACGACAAGGTCGCGCAGGAAGCAGCGGAGATCTCTGCTCCGCGCCCGCTAGATGTGTCTTTGCCCGTAAGATATCACGTGCTGTCCCCCCGGCGGTCTGCAGAAATGAGCCGAAATCTCCGCTGCAAGCAGCGGGCGAAAAATCGCTCCGCGCCCGCTAGGTGTGTCTTTGCCCATAAGATAACACAGGTCATCGGAAAAATGGCTCCGCTCCGCGTCAGAAACGCAGATGTGTCTTTAGCTGTAGTGGAGGACGGAGCGATAGCGAATGCATAGAGAGGGGATGGTCTTGAACTTCGCCGGTGGCAGCGGCACGTTCCAAGAGCAATGGCAAATCGAGGCCATCGCATGGCAAGCTGGCAGGCAGGCGGGAGCGCAGGAAAGGATTCTGCAAACAATGACGAGGGAGGTCATGGCTTCGGATTTAGCGAGGTCCGCTCCTATCGCACGACCAAGGACAGCGTACACATTGCACACAGGAGAATACAGGATGCAGAAAACAGCATTTTGAAATGTCAACACTTTATTTCCTCTCGCGATGCAGGTTGTAGATGAAAATTTCAATCGATTTTTTTTTCCTTTTCCTCAACACGCTGAGATTGTGGATAAGTAATAAAATCAAACACGGTTTGTAAAATCCCAGAAATTTCTGTAAGAAATCTATCTCATGGTTCCGCTATATTGAATATAATCTAGTTTTTATAATTCTGTGTATGAATATATGTTGGTTGATTAATTAAAATTACGCGAGGTTTGAGTTTCGTTTTTATTTATACCATAATTTATTTTCATTTATACTCCACAGTCTGCCCTTTTCCTTGGCACAAGGTACCTACCAGGGTTATATATTCTTCAGAATAATTTTTTCTGTTTTTCTCGTTTTTGAACATAGTTTAATTCGATCATTACGTTTACCTCTGATAATTATAGTTATATATTAAGAATTAATTTCTTCATGCTTTTAGGAGAGATATAATTACGAAACTTTTCTTGTCACCTTGAGGTTAAATTTGAGGAGAGTGATAAAACCGAAGAATTACAAATTTTACAACATAAAACAGTTACGTCGAGAATTGTACGCACAGATAATGCTGTAGAAACATGGATTACCAGAATTTCAAATCCCACTGAGATGACAGTGAACTCTCCACACGTTGAAAAAGGAACGTTGTTTCACTATTTCAAGTAACATAGTAATTTCTCTGAATTTCCAAAACAATCAATATACACTCTGATAAACAGAAAATAAAACGAGGTTAATTTATAACCACCTAGAAATTAAAAACATTAAATTACCCTATATATTTATGAATTTGTTTATCTGTGTGTTTATAGCGCAAAGGATAGACCACAGTTTCATAAAATTTTGTATCGCGTTCTGCTGATAGGGTCCAAGATTTTATTTTCGAATGAAATTTTTCTGTATTAACTTTTAAGCGTTTATTGGAATACTTACATTTCTTTTTGTATTCGAATCATGTTTTTCTTTATTAAACTTAAAACCCTTTTTTATAATATTAGCAGCGGAGCGAACTTCAGCAATCTTTTAACTTCAAACTAAATTTCGGAACGCGTGGTTTCTAAGTCAGTCCAGTGATTTGTTCGAAATTCCAGTTAGATTTTTCTTACATCATTTGCGATTTAGGAAGATAGTAAATCCATAATTTCAGTCTAGCAAGGCAACGGATACTCAACTAGTATAAATTTTAATTTGAGTCAAAATGATACTAAATATGTATAATTTTTTAACCAAATCGTTCCATTACATTTAGCACCTTCCTTAATACTAAAATTCTGTAATTTCTGAACTGCTGTCTTAAGTAACAGAGATACCAGCACTATTTAACATTATTTTTATTTTAAACTTTAAAAAAACATTTATTGACTGGTGGTGTAGAAATTTCAAATTCAAGTTTTACTTTTATTTCAAAATCACCCACGTATATCAAAATGGATGATGCTGAAGGGTCATTTTACAAATAGCTCTATTTGTAAATTTACAAATAGGTCATTTTACAAATTTACAAATAGGTCATTTTACAAATTTCTCTTCTAGCTTCACATCTGACCTCACATCATCCACCTGCCCCACTACCCACTCCTACACCTCCTCCTGCACCTACCTCATCACCTCCTCCTACCTCATCTCCTCCTTCTGCTCCTACCTCATCACCATCTCCTCTTCCTATCTCGACACCCATTTCTTCTCTTTTCCCCGTTCTTTCACCTACTGCTTCCTCATCTCGCACGTCCTCATCTATTCCTCCTGCCGCCCCCATACACAGTTACAACTTGCGCTCAGGAGTACGATGTGGTACTCGAAGGTGACAATCGCGTTCAGGTGCAGTGTGCGGGCTTGATCCGGAACTAGAAGCTGTACCAATTTCAAATTCCTCTCCACAATCTAACGTCGATTCCATTTCTCGTGAGTCACAAACTCTTTGCGAAAATAAAATAATTATATTTCATCATAATGTCCAATCCCTTTCAAACAAATTGACAGACATTGAAATTCTGGTACACGAAAATCGATTCGATTTGCTATGCCTCACAGAGCATTGGCTTTCAACTAACAACATCAACGATACTGCTATTTCTAATTATTATTTAGCAAGTTCTTACTGTCGGCAAAATTTTAAAGGCAAAAATCCCCACGGAGGTACGTGTATCTACGTTCGTAATGATATTTTATCTTCTCCACTGACAGGCTACGAGAACTTCTGCGTAGATAGTGTGTTCGAAATTTCTGCAGTTGAACTGACCGACACCGGTATTGTTGTTTTGTGTATTTATAGACCTCCTCAATCAGATCTTGACATATTTTTTCGGAACTTCGAAAATGTTTTAGAACATATCGCACATAAATCTACTAAATCTATCGTTATATGTGGTGATTTCAATATCGATTTCTTGAGTACATCCGACTCTGCACATTCACCAGTTAATCGATTCAAGAATCTTATCGACTCCTTCAACCTTATTACTACGATAAATGACCCCACTCGCCTCTCCGGCTCATCTCAAACATTGCTAGATCAAATTATAGTCAACAATGGAATCTCGTATCTCTCTGAAGTGTTTATCGCCGGATACAGTGATCACCTTGCTCAAGTATTGACTATTAATAATACACTAAAACCGCTTAAAATCCTTTACAAATTTACAAGAGAGTTTAATGACATAAATAAATCCATATTCGTAAATTATTTGCGTGAAGAAACATGGAAAGATGTTTACAATTGCCAAAACACCGACGACAAATTCAATGTATTTATCTCAACATTCCTAAAACATTACAACTCTAGTTTTCCCATAAAACGCAAGTTAATTAACACAAAAAAATACAATAGATGGATCACCCTAGGGATAAGAATTTCTTCAAAAAACAAACGCCGTTTATATTATCTTTCAAAACGCTATAACCAGCCACCCGAATTCCATAATTATTTTCGTAAATATAAGACTATTCTCCGAAAAGTAGTCTATGCAGCTAAAGTTATGGAAAACGACAGGCATATACTAAAATCGAACAACCGGATGAAAGCCATGTGGAATATTGTTAACAATTACACGTCAACTTCTGAAAATCGCGAAGAAAATGTTTCTTTACTAAACGATGGCAAGATCGTGTCAAATCCTCAGGACATCGCAAGTTTGTTTAATTCTCACTTCTCAGAAGTTGGTAAAATAACGAACTCAATATATCCAAATCAATGTCCTCCAATTATTACCACCCACATACCCAATTCTATGTTCACTTCCGAAACTAACGCCAGTGAAGTCATGGGAATCATCAGCTCCTTAAAAAACAAATTTTCACGAGGCATAGATGATATACCTGAGTTTATTGTTAAATCTTCGTCCCACGCTATATTAAATCCACTCGTAAATATTTTTAATAGTTCTTTATCGGAAGGGGTGTTTCCCAATATATTTAAGAGAGCTAAAGTGAAACCTTTACACAAGAAAGGAAACAAACTTAATATTGGAAATTACCGACCAATATCTCTACTACCCACTTTCTCAAAAATCCTAGAAAAATTGTTCTATAAGCGTCTTCTAGATTTTTTATCAAAATATAACATTCTCTCTGACGATCAACACGGTTTTAGGAAATCCTTTTCCACTACAAGCGCCATATTTTCCTTCTTAAACGAAGTTACCACATCTCTTGACCGTGGAGAATATCCTCAGGGTGTTTTTCTTGACTTATCCACAGCTTTCGATGTCATCGATCACGGAATTCTCCTTTCAAAATTGCATTCTTTCGGCATTCGTGGACTTCCACATCAATGGCTAACTTCTTATTTAAAGGATAGATATCAACAGGTAGAAATATCCTATACTAAAAATAAAATACTTGAGCGTTGTCTTTCAGAAACAAAGCCACTTACTTGCGGAGTACCCCAAGGATCAATTCTCGGCCCTATACTCTTTTTATTGTATGTGAACGACATGTCATCATCCACATCAGATTGCAAAATGGTTCTTTTTGCTGATGACACTAATTTACTATGTAAACACGCCAATGCTCAAAACGTTTTGTCTAACCTTTCGACTTGGTTCCATGCAAATCGTCTCATTGTAAACACTGTCAAAACAGTGTCTATGTCATTTCACAATACTAATACAAAATCTTTACAAAATGTTTCTCTTTCTTTAAACGGAAAACAATTAAAAACTGTTACGAATACAAAATTCTTAGGTCTCCATATTCAAGACAACCTCAAATGGAATTGTCACATTGACAANTCGAAACTTAGTTAACGCAGTTAGTCCACGTATTTCCCGTTGCGTATATTTCGCAAACGTGTACTCCCATTTACGTTACAGCATTATCTTCTGGGGTAATTCCGGTCAGAGCATTCAAACTTTCAGAATTCAGAAGAGGATAGTTCGGATAATTTGTAAATCTCACCCCCGAAACTCTTGTAAACCTTTATTCAAGGAATTAAATAT